>KN042417.1:1085636-1199537 GCA_000739165.1 Podila verticillata NRRL 6337 | reverse complement strand
CCAGCTCAAGTACCAGCGTTCCCTCCAGGCCACCGCCGAGGAGCGTGTCGGCCGCAAGTGCGGTAACTTGCGTGTCCTCAACTCCTACTGGGTCAACCAGGACTCGACCTACAAGTACTTCGAGGTTATCTTGGTCGATCCTTCCCACAAGGCCATCCGCCGCGACGCCCGCATCAACTGGATCGTCAACCCCGTCCACAAGCGCCGCGAGGCCCGTGGCCTCACCTCCGCCACCAAGAAGAACCGCGGTTTCGGTAAGGGTCACGGTTTCCACAAGACCATCGGCTCCGGTCGTCGTGCCAACTGGAAGCGCCGCAACACCCTCTCCCTCCGCCGCTACCGCTAAATGTCCTTGCAGCTTCAATGCTGCTCGGGCGCTGTCGGTTGCTGCAAGTTTTTTGTTTTCTCGGGTCTCTGTTCAGTTGATAACAATTGGAAAATACTTTTGAAGAATAAATCACTATGGGCGCTGGTATCATTCAAGTCTCTTCGTGGCTTCCCTCTTTTTTTTGTTTTGGCCATATACTTTGCTCTGCAATGTATTGGAGGAAGATGTTTTATTTGTTTGTCCCGAGGAGGAAGAAAGGAGGAAGCCATGATATGTTGGGATGAAGAAAAAAGTCAAGTAGGCCATGCGGGACAGGGTGTATGAGATGCACGGCACAGAGAGGAAGATAGGGAGAGTGCTTGCTTCTTCACGCGATTGAGGAGGAGGCATGAGTTTTCGAGAACAGCCCTGCTGTTCGGTCGAAAGACAAAAGAGAGAAAAAAAAACGGGGCATGAGAAGTTCATAAAGGTTTGGTCATTACTCGCGCAGTTCGCGCAAAAACTGGTCATTCTGGCTATAGTCTTGAGATCCATAACCGTGTAGGTGGTGCCCACTGCCAGGCGATCCTCCTCCATGGGCAGCCATGGAGTGAGCAACGACGTTGGGGTCGTAGCCCACGCTGGAGGTCGATGGTGGGTAGCGATACTGGCCATAGTCTGTCACCGAACCGGCGGCGCTCGACATGCTCATGTGTGGCTGGTGGTATTGGTGGGCCATGGGCGGCTGAGATGGGTAGTCGTAGGACTCGTACTCGTACTCATTCGCAGGCATACCTCCCATCATGGAGACCCCTGTTGTGGCAGCCGCGCCGGCCATCGTCATGGGCACGGTCGACTCGTGGGGATGGGGGCGGAAAATGTTATCATAACTATTGTACTCGGACGGGTTGTCGCCATGCCCTGAACCAATGGCGGCAGCAGCGGCGCCCCCTCCGATTGATCCACTTCGGATCTTGCTCTTGAACTGTCGAGATGGCTATGTACGATATTGCACGGATAAAATTATATATCCTGTCAGCGAACTGCAATGTATTTAGAGGCATTGACGCCGACCAAACCAAAATGTTACTTACAGAAAGCTTCCACTTGCGGAAGACCCAGACACCGATACCTGCAGAAATCAAAATGGCTGCAATGACGACACCTATGGTGATACTGGTCTTGTTATCTCCACTTTCGTTCTTGGCCGTTGGCAATGTCGAAGGCTTGGTGCCGGCTGTGGATTGTGAGGCTCCTGGTGCGCCTGCAGTCGGAACACTATTTTCCGTTGCACCCGAACCAGTTCGAGTCGAAGGCGTGTCATCAGACGAGGCTGGAGGAGCTACTGGCGATGGGGGCTCTACTGGTTCCTGAGTCGTTTGTGGGGGCGTTGTCGGCGCAAGCTCGGGTGTTGGTGTTGGTGTGAGGTATTCCTCTGTAGCCGAAGGGGGCTGCTCGGACGTAGGTGGTGGCTGTTCGCTGGAGGCCGGTGGAGGAGGTGGAGGAGATGGAGGAGATGGTGGAGATGGTGGAGATGGTGAAGATGGCGGAGATGTACTTGGTGCTAGTGACGGTGTAGGTTCAATTGGTGATGGAGATGGAGAAGGAGAAAGAAAGGCGAGGTCTAGTTTGTTTGAAAAGTGTTAGGTTAGATCACTGAACAAACCGGACAGAGATAACTGACAACTACAAAGAATGATGACGAAGTGTCATTACTAGTATCTTGTTCTTCAGGTGTTTCTTCCTGCATAAGTGAAGGTTTTGGCTCGCTTTCTGGCACTTCCTGCTCATCTCCTCGTCCTGAAGGTTCCCGCACTTTGCCTATCATAAACCATGCAATTGAATGGAAGTTAGGTGTACACCCTACGCATAAACTCCCGCCTGCTCTTTTACCAGGAATGACGCGCATACAGTCTGACTATCGACCACCGCTGTCGATCAGTCACTACTGCATATGTCTCCACCCGGAAAACCAACAGACATGCTAGCGAAATCATATCAAACCTGCCTTTTAGTCCTGTATCTAGGTCAGGTTGGTCAACAGCCATACAGTCCATGTTCCATGCTCCTTGTTTGCTGTCCCCGAAAGGTTGATCCATGTCGACACCATAGGCCTAGGTCCAGCTTCTCCTGATCCTGATCCTGTACGCATTGATGATTTTTTCTTTTTTGCTGTGTGGTTTTATGGGTCGTGTATGCGTGTGCATGGATAGATGGATGTACCCTCCCAGCGCGAAAATGCTCTCTCCAGTCCCGGAGACAGTCTTCAAATAATGGAAAAGGAGAGACAAAAAGTTCATTCCATACAAAAAGAGAAACCAAGAGAGCTCAGCTCGCTTCAAGTATGCGGGGACAAGCTGTCAATTGAATAAAAAGGCGACGAGGAGTAGGAGGAGGAGAAGGTGAAGGAGCAAGCAAGGGGAAACATGTATGTCCACGTCTCATTGTTGCCACTCCCCAACGATAAACATATATATTTATATCGTTCGCAGGAGATTGTGGAGAGAGCGTGTCTTTTTTGGTCGACTCCTATTCGGTTCCTTTATGCTTCGTGTTTCCATGGGAGGTCCTGTGTGAAGGCTTTTTGTCCAGGCTGTCCTTGGAAAGCATATGAAGCCTGCTTATTATGGTGCCCAGTCGGAGCGCCATACTGACACAGCGATTGCTGAAGAAAGTTAAGAGATGGCGGATCATGCTCTTCAGCCAGGACACTATCCTGTCCAAGACCTGATATTCCCGTTCCAGAATACTGCTGGCGGCAATATCCTGCCTCTTGATTTGATCACCCTTCGTCTGAAGAGGCGAGTGCCTTATCCTGATGGATCCGAGAACTGATGATCTGTTGTTTGGTTCTTACCATTGGTTGGTGATGGAGCAGCGGTGGTGGGCGCAGCTTGTCCAACGAGTTCGTCGAGGAGGCCGCGCTTCTCTGCGACAAGTCGCTGTGGTCCACTGTTACGGATCCGCAGACGTCTGTTGACGAGATGGAGGTGTCGGCGTTGCTGGAGTGATGGTTGTCGTTGTGGTTCTGGAACCATATTGGCAATTGATGTATCATAGCCGGAAGAGTCGAGACGGGCGAGATGCCGACGCTTTCTGGTGTAAGAAGTGCTGGAGAGGGAAGGTGGAGAGTCGTTATTTTGCAGGGTGTTCATGCTGTTGGTGAGGGGGACCTTTGATTCTCTGGGGACAGTGAACTCTGGTAGCTCCCCTCCAGTGGCAGGCGTGTCCTGGGCATAACAGGAAGGTGAAGAAGACAGGATGAGTGTCGCAGCCAGAGCCAACGACAGTACTGAGAACTTCATGTTTTTTTTTTTTTTTTATGGTGTATATGTGTGTCGAGTGATGATGTGGGCAATGGTGGTATGAGTAGTGGATGCCCGTTGGAAAACGCCGTTCACAGGGAGGGAAGAACGAGTTGAATGGAGTGGAGGAATGGAAGAGAGAGAAGAGCAAAGAGGGGAAAGAAGAGAAAGCGAGAGGAATTAGATAAAAAAGAGTGCCTTCATTCCATTTTTTACTTTCTTTTTTTCAGGAGTAAGCAGTGTCGGTGCCTGAGAGGATGTATTCCTGTGGGTGTGGTCCGTGTTTCCGAGATGGTGTGCGATGGATCGATACCTCCATTGTTCTCGAACACTGGGTTTTGAGACCAGGAATATGGTTTCTGCGGTGGCAAATCACATCACGGCTTGCAAAGTTAAGGGAACGACTCGTTTGAAACAGATCAAACGAAAAAAGAAAAATCCCAGGCAAAGGAGTAACCTCCTGGAGATGGTTTCCCGGGTCAAAGAAGGGGCCAGGGATCGATTGCTCCAATTGTCATTTTTCTCGACATCGTCTATCCCCCACTGCGGCGACTTTTTTGTGATCTGCATAATCTACTGGGCCACTCGCGAAATCTGTCGAACTGCGAATGGACGAGAGAAAGATAGGACTCAAGACACATGTCTTTTCAAGCGGCGATGTAGTAACAGCCAAGTGCGATGCCAACAGATGACGATGGATGTCCTATTCATATCTCAAACGACTGGCCTTTATGCATGACCTTCCAGGAAGTCATAACACACCTTGAATTGAAATGTGCACAGGAATCAAGCGCATGATTTTCTGCGTTCGACACTCCATTGCCACTGTTATATGGCACAATGTGTTGCTAGTCTGCAATATCGAGCTATGTTTTTAGAGATCGGCAACGTGCACCACAGCTTTTCCAAAATTCTTTCCTCTCAGCATTCCCACGAATGCCTCAGGCGCCTTGTCGATACCTTGGGCTTCATCCACACGATACACGATCTGTTTGCTCAACAATAGCTCTCGAACACCCTTGAAGAAGTCGGCAAAGTACTGATCTTGGAAATCAGCCACGATGAAGCCGCGCATGGTGAGGCGCTTGCTGACGACATGCATCAGGTTTTTGATACCATATGGTTCGCGGGTATTGTATTGGGAGATCATACCACAGGCAATGATCCGTCCAAAGTTGTTCAGGTGGTCCAGGGCGGCCTCCAGCTGGGAACCTCCGACATTCTCGTAGTCTTTTTTTTTAACGACAAGGACAAAGACAAAGACAATGTAGAAAGAGAAGGGGTGTTAAAAACAACTCAGTTCGTCTTGTCACGTGGCTATGTTGAAAATGCATTTGAATGTTGGCTGTCGCGACTTACACTTTTTTTAACGACAACGACAAAGACAGTGTGGAAAGAGAAAGGTATTAGACAACTCAGTTCGTCTTGTCGCATAGCTGTATTGAGAATAAATTTGAAAACTTGCTGTTCGACTTACGATATCGATTCCTTGGGGAGCCAGCTCCTTGAGGGCATCCTGGGCAGACTTCGTCTTGTAGTTGAATGCCGCATCGAAGCCAACCTCCTTGAGCAAGTACTCGACCTTGTCGTCGCTGCCCACACTGCCAATAACAGTCAAACCCCACGCCTTGCACAATTGACCCGCCAATTGCCCTATCGCGAAAAACCAATAAGCAAGTTAGCGCAAATTGTTATTTTTTTCCCCATGGTCTGTCATCCTTGTGATGCGCTGGAAAAGGGGCACGTACCAACAGCGCCTGCGGCTGCCGAGATAAAGATGGTCTCGCCTTTCTTGGGCTTTCCAATGTCTTTCAGCGAAGCCCAAGCTGTAAG
Organism: Podila verticillata NRRL 6337; assembly: GCA_000739165.1. Lineage (NCBI taxonomy): Eukaryota > Fungi > Mortierellomycota > Mortierellomycetes > Mortierellales > Mortierellaceae > Podila > Podila verticillata. The sequence goes on along the minus strand of KN042417.1, from coordinate 1,194,092 downwards.
CCCCGGCATACCCAGGACGCCGACGTACGAGGACAATGGCAGGTTGGTCTCGCGGGCGCCGGGGATGATGCGTGTGGTTGGAAGGTCAGGGAGGACGGTGTACTCTTCCCAGCCGACAAAGGCGTGGATGATTGAGCCGACGGGGTATTTCGCATTCTTGGACTCGATCACCTCGGCGACACCGCGGGCGTCCAGGGCCTTGCCAATCTCGAAAGCAGCAGAGTAGGAGCCCTTACCGGCATCTCTCATCTTTCCGCGCATGTCTGGTGTATCAATACGGATAAAATTAATTTGCTGATTCAAAACGACATACGATGACCAAGCAATGTGAACACTTACAAGGATCCAGGCTGAAGACGAGGTTGCGAGTAAGGACCTCTCCGTCCTTGAGCACTGGTTTGAAGTCTGTGTTGGTCTGAACAGCCAGATGCTCACCAACTACTGGGAACTCGGTGGGGTGCTTGAGATAGACAACGGACTATGAAGCGAAATCAGGGAAGGATGGATGGATAAATGGATGAGTTTAATACCAGAGGATCTTGTTGATCGAGGCGCTAGTTTTCAGAGCATACTTTATTCGATGGCATGTTTGGTTTTTGCTTGAAGGGAAGGAATATGTGTTGCTTGAAACGAGTAGTGTGGGAGATGGATGGTCTGATGTGGGAGTGAAGAAAGAAAGAAAGACGGCGAGAATATTCCACCTCCGTTATATACGTCTGGCACACTGAACCTTCACCTTGGGACACAGACCCTCGTATGGCCCATTGGCGGGAGGCTTTGGAAGAACGAGCACGATCGCAGGCAGGCGCTTCGGTCTTGCGTCTGGGTGATCTACAAAGGATTATTAATCCCTTTTTTTTTTTTTTTTTTTTTTTTTTGGTGAATACCTTTGACGCCTTTTCGCGCCCCGATAACTTCATAGCTGTGGTTGTTCTAGACGGGTTGCCAGACGCGACACACGACAGAGTGTTTTCAATTGCTCCATGCTTGATGTTCTGGATATGTATTGTCGAAACATGTAGTCATCAATGGGGTGAACAGAAAGACAGAAGCGAGTGACCATTTGCTGGCTGACATTGGGCGGTCCACCAGTTTCTTGCCTCATCCAATATGCCTCTTTGGAGCGTGTGCTTCAGGGGTGCTCATTACATTTTATTTCTCGTCCCTTCCTGTGGAGTGTATGTGTCTGACATCGCCTTCCACTTTTATTGCAAAATTCACATTCTTCCATTCGACATCCTCCTCCCGCTTCCTCTTCTTCCCGTCTATTTCGCATCTTTCGCCTTCTCCATTCGAACAACATTTAGAACAGCAAAAGAGATCAACCACCCCTCGCAGGAACAGCCAGAGCAGGTCAATCAGTCGTTTAGTAGCTCTTGTCTCCTCAGGATACCACACAGGAATCACAACCACCCACCATGGCCAGCCAAGGATATTCGCCCTACGCATACCTTTCGGGCACACAAAGCCAGCAACACACTCCCCCTCCTCGGCCCTCGTCCTCGTCCTCGTCCTCTGCATCTTATGAGAGCCAGGGCAGCCATCTGGTAAAGAGGCCATTACATCTGTTCTACAGCTTGGGGGGTGTCTTACTCATGCACACCTTGTACATGGGTCTCCCGAGAAGAAACATTAGCCTAACGTGGTTTGTTCTCCTGGGTTCCCTGTAGATCATTGGCAAATGCATGTATTGCAAGAGGTACAACATTAATTGTTCCTAATCCCTGTTTTGAGTTGCTCCCATGTGTGTGCCCTGGGCCTAATCACAACTCTTTTGTGTCTTTTCTGTTATTCTTGAATGTGCTCTAGTCAACTGTGCTACCCTCAAGCAGTCAAAGTATTCCAGTGTGTGACCTGCGACACCATCAACGACCTCATCCCCGCACCAGGCACTGGTAAGTGAGCGCGCTATGGAGCGAAATTCGCATCCACATCTCGACTGAGACGAAGTAGCGGGAGCAAGCAACACCATGGCCAATCCAGGGACCATTCCAACGTCGCTATGGCTTGATATTCCACACTCCAACGTGATAAAAAAGAAAAAGTCGCTCTCGCTCTTGGCACAGCCCGCTTACTTTTTCGCTTTATTGGAAGCCTTGGCAATTTGCCTCATACCCCCCAATGCACATTTCCAAAAGTCGCTGCTCTAGCAAGTCACACCACCCCTCCAGCCCACTATGTCGAATATGCCCAATGTGTCTAAAATTAAACTCTTTGACTTCTTTACGAAAACTTCAGCTCCTCTGGAACCATTGACACTACAGCAGATCCAGAATGAGGTGCAAGCTGGAAAGAGCGGCGCAACTGGAGACATCGATTACACACGGCTGGAGGCGCTGTTGCAGGAGAAGCTTAAAAAGTTTGCAGCCTTCAACTCTTGCTTTGGCACCGGGCGACCGATTACTTACGACCACTGCGGAGTCGACTTGGAGGAGACCAGGAAGGCTTTTGCATTGTTGGTTGCGATGGTATGGCTCATGAGTGAGTTCCTAAAGACTGGGTTGATGCCTGAGAATAAGAGACTAACCTTTCACTTCTTGGGGAAAAAAACAGCCCAACTCAATCGCCAGAGCTGTTATGATCGCAGTCGAAGGACTGCTGAAGCGCCCTGGAAAGTATGTGATCTCGCTCGGAAGACCTATAATGTATGAGTGTGTCATCAAACTCACCAAATGATGAATTATATGTTTATTTAGGGAGATCAGAGAAAAGGAAGACCTCAAATTCGTCATGATCATGCTCGAGGTGTGTGGCGACTCCTATCTGCCTTCCACCAGAGATAACCTGATTTTGCAACATCCAAACTAATTATCATGGTCAACCAATAGTGTCCGTGGCTCTCAAGACACAGGAATCCACAAGAGTCCGAGTACCACCACAACATCACCAAGAGACTTTTCACAATCATCAGCAACCTACCAAGCGACCTCCACAAATATCTGTCCAGTTGGTTCAGGAAGTATGGACTTGACTTGTTTCCGTATTCAGTCGCACGGAAATCTCTTGAAATGCTCTTGGACTACTGACTGACGCTCGTTACATCCGAATAGTTGTCTGACAACCCCCATCTTCCACAACCGCATCAATTTTGTCAACAAATTCATCACCCAGAGGCTGTCGAACCAACAAAAATCCAACGACCGCAACCAACACATTATCTACCAGAGCGATGCCAGGATCCAGGCTGCAGCCAGAGTAATGCACCTGTTCTTCAAGGCGAATCAACCACACGAGATGGAGATGCTCGACCTAGGCAAGAATCGATCAGGAGAAGGATACGTGGTCAACACTTCAAAGAACTCGGCCGTCAAATCTCAAAAGATCCCAATCGACGAGTACTACAACATGATTGTTGATCTTATTGACCTGCCTGTCGACTTTTGTGCCTGGGAATCACGTTCAGCGTAAGTTGAACAAGATGATAATTGCAAGGCGGCTATCTGTTATCCTAACACGCCAATCTCACCTTTTTAACCTCTCCACTTTAGGATGTTCACCTTTTGTCAATACCCCTTTTTGATCTCTATGGGCGCCAAGATGCAGATTATGGCATGGGATGCCAAGCGGCAAATGGAGATCAAGATGCAAAAGACGATCGAGGCTCTGGTCATGCAAAAGAGACAGAAGGCGCTTGAGAACCTGAACGGGGACGCGAGTGGTATCACTTTGCTGACACAGGCAGAGCTTCAGCAGGCGCCTTTGCTCATCTTGAAAGTTCGCCGAAACAATCTGATTGAAGAGTCTTTGACACAGGTATATATCCCCCCCTTACACTGTTTTTTCTTATTTTGTTAGCACGCTATTCACTATTTGATATCAATCTCACTATGCGTCGTCAACATAGCTCTCCCGAAACGAAATGGATCTCAAAAAGTCACTCCGTATCGAGTTCATTGGCGAGGACGGCGTTGACGCGGGAGGACTGCGCAAGGAGTGGTTTCTACTTCTTGTCCGTCAGTTGTTTGATCCGCAGTTTGGTAGGCTTTATCCACACTTGTCTGTTGGCGCCTGTGAAGTAGACATCGTTCTCGAGGGCTAAAACCAACTCATTGCATTCGTGTTAGGCATGTTTGTCTATGATGACCAGTCATCTTACTGCTGGTTCAATCCTGCCTCATTCGAGTCGTTGGATCAGTTCTATTTGGTTGGTGTTGTTATTGGCCTGGCCATTTACAACTCTACGATTCTGGACCTCCCACTTCCTTTGGCTGTCTACAAGAAACTTCTCAACACACCGGTAACCTTGGAAGATCTGGCCACATTCAGACCGGTAAGAGGAATGACAGACAATTTTTGAGCCTTGTTTCCTATTGTCATGAGTACTCACATTTGCCATATTCTCTGCTTGACACGCTCTAGGACTTGGCGAAAGGATTTGACCAACTTCTGAACTATGAGGATGACGACGTCGAGGATGTATTCTGCCTTAATTTTGTCGGCTCTTACGAAGCATATGGCGAGAGTGTGGAGGTCCCTCTGATGCCCGATGGTGCAAACAACCCTGTGACCAACCATAACAAGCGGCAATATGTCGAGCGTTACGCCAATTTCATCATGAACAGCAGCATTTCCGATGTACGCACTTCATTTTATTGGAGTGGCCCATGCCATCGTATTGAGTATCCTCTAACGCCCTATTCTTTATTCTTTTCATGTGTCTCGCAGCAATTCGAGTCGTTCCGCAGAGGGTTCTACTTGGTGTGTGGTGGACACGCTTTGTCTCTCTTCCGACCCGAAGAGATTGAATTTTTGGTCCGCGGAAGTGCTGAGCCTCTTGACATTGATCAACTGAGATCAGTCACCGTCTACGAAGGCTTCAATGACGAGCATGAAGTTATCAAGTAAGCACAAGCCTCTTCTTTTCTATTTTTTTTCCTATATATTTTTTCCTAGGAAACATATCATTGACCTCCATGCGCCTCGCCTTCTGTTATGTTTTAGGAACTTTTGGTCTATTTTCAAAGAATTCGACGACAAGAATCAACGGCGGCTTCTCCAGTTCATTACTGCGTCGGATCGCTATCCGGCCACGGGCATTGCCAACCTTTCCTTCAAGATTACCTGCATGGGGAGCCATGACTCACAGCGATACCCAACCACTCATACCTGCTTCAACCAGCTCTGCCTATACAACTACAAGGGTCGGGACAAGCTGAAGAACATGCTTCAGCGAGCGATGAACGAATCCGAAGGATTTGGCGTCAAATAATGTCCAGTCCACCATTGGGGGCAAAGATTTTTTTTTTTTTTTTCTATTTATCCTACCGAATAAAGAAACGATCTTCCCAATGACCTTCAGATCCCATCGAAACCAGGCCCGGTCTCCTGATGGGAGAACACTGTGTTTGGTCTGGGCACACCTAATTTTTTTTTATTATTTCTTTGTTCATTCCTACTTAATACCTACTTAATACCTTCTTACCAAAAATCAGCACTTTCTGACAACTGCACAATGAAGACATTGAACTTCGTATCGCTTTACGCCTGCATGCTGGCCTGTCTCTTGGCGGGCGTCTCTGGGCAAGAAACGAGAGCGAACAGCGAGATGGTCAACAGTAAGTTTAAGTGAACTGATTACATACTTTGAAAATGAAAAGAAAAAATAAACATCACACCATCTCACGCCATATTTTTTTTTCTTTTCCTCTTGTACTTTTCAACAGAAGCAGCATGCATTCAGTGCATCGTGTATCCAAAGTGTTTTAACGGCTGCACTCCCAACGAGAAGTGCGTAGTCATCCCGCCCACATGCAATGATTGTGGCTCCGCCCATTGCCAACCCAATAGGAAATAGAACAGGAGAGCCTGTCTGCTGTTGTCCCGCCGCAGATGTGGATGCGCTCTTTCTTTTCTTCTTTCTCTCTGTCATCTTTCTTCTTTTTCTTACTTTTCTTCTTTTCCATTCTCCGATGGATCTCGAGTGAGGGGCCCGTCAGAAAAGTGCCTGGAGACCCTTTCTTTGCTCTTCATCTCCCATCGTATACTCCATCCTCATGGGTGCAACGTGTTCCTTTCTTCTTTTCAACCATGAAAGACCCAGACTTTGTTCATTTTGTAAATAAATCACTCGCACAATTCTTTTGTATTTTTTTAACTGTGTTATCCATAACGAGGTCTCAAGTTTAAAGAATTTGAATCAAAATCCAGTCGCTCGTGCTTGTTGGCCCGTGTTGGGGTTCGTGTTCGTGACACGGAACGATGATTCCATTGGGCCCATTTTCTGTTGAAAATTGTTTGTCATCCTATGTGCAAAAGCATATACTGAAAGTACGCGACACCCCCCGGTAAAAATGAGTATTGAAACGCCGAATGCATCTTTGCAATCGAGATGCAGTCATGTATCTTCTCTGATATATTCATGTTCCCATCATCCAATGGTGACAATGACAAAAAGAGAAGGATATCGGATGCCATTTGTGCCAGAGCATGCAGAAGGATGAACAAAGTTTCGCATATGTTCAATCCTTGGGGAACAAAGGAAGAGCAAAGGTGAACGGTTGACAAGCATCGGGTTTGGAGCTAAAGGGCATATGCCGCAGACGGCAGCGGTCTTGTTCATGGTCAATGGCGTACCTTGTGCAAAGTAAGTTGGCTCTGCTTTGGTCAAGGGCACTCGAACACAATGACCTATCGGAATGCTTGCTTCCTTGCGTGAGGCGAGAGAAGAAAAAAGAGCCTCTTTGTTCGGTTTGAATTCTACTCTAGGATAGTAGGCGGATGATGGCCATCAAAGCTAATGATGAGCATGGGCGTTGAGCTGGAGACAAAAAAAAAACAGGTCAAGAACACTTTGGATTTTCTTATAAATACCAATGCCCATCTCATCAACTATCAGATCTTCATCCAAGCAAGCCTCCTATCTGCAAGCCAACCTCGAAAGCAAACTCTCTCATCCAACAATGATTGCCCTCCGTGTCTCCAACCTCGTCGCCATCGTCGCTGCCGTCATGGTCATGTCCACCGTTACTGGCGCTGCCATTCCCGCTGCTGGTAATGCAACCCCCCTCCACACACACACTCGCACCTCTTCTTCCTCATTGCTTCAAGAACCCTTTAATTTCATTCCACCACCTTCTAGCTAACCATGTGACCCTGAATATGTCCTTTCTCATACATCTAGACCTCAAGGGCTGCAACCAGTGCTTGATCGCCCCCAACTGCTACGGCGGTTGCCCCGAGGGCCGATACTGCTTCATCATCCAGCCCAAGTGCCACGATTGCGGTTTCGCCGAGTGCAAGCCCATTGGCCAGTAAATACACTCGACCTACCCGTCCTCGCGCGTTCTTCATCTGTGTCCTGGATTCTGAGAGTGCCTCCATCCATCCAAGCATAACATCACTACTCCTAAACCATAGGAAGTTCTCAGATTAAAAACTTTTTTTTTCTCCCTTGTGACAAGATTGATCGCGAAAGAAACAGCTGCTATTGTTGTCGTATCTTGCAAGTGTCGGTTGTTGCGCTATGAAATATAGATTTTTTTCCCCGCTCTCATTTGTCGCGAAAAACTCTCCTGGCAAGGAGCTGATGAATGTTGCGAGTGGCTTTTTTTTAGACGCGACCAGTAAACAAGGGAGTGTTCCAGGACGAGTTCTTCAACAGAGTATCCTTGATCTCCTGGGGAGGCTTCAATCCCTATCAAAACAGTGCAACACGATATCATATGATGGGTGAGTGAAAAAAAAAAGGAAAAGCGCGAATCGAAATAGAATAATAAATGTGGTTACTCACCAGAAGGGAAGCACGCTCCCATCTCTCCAGGCGGGTGATATCGGTGCTTGGGCCGTACTTTGAGCTCAAGTCAAACTGGCGCAGGATCTTCTCAGTCTCTGTCAAGTCCTCCTGGTGGACTAAAAAACAACATGTAAACAAGAATGCCTGTTAGAACTAAATGCACTGAAAAATGGGAGGCATACAAAACAAAGCCAAAAAAAAAGTCATCACATACTAGACTCAAGAACATCTCGCGCAGATCCGGGTTCCACCTGAGAGTTTGATCGCTTGCGGGCAGAAGTAGCGCGAGCCTCAAGCAATTTTCCAGTACTGTGCGCTCGGCGGACAGGAATATCATCCTTGATCTTGATGTTGTTGCTGTTGGACAGGGTGCGTGGGTCGAGTGAGGTGGTTCGATCAATCTTTGCTTTTGTGACAGCTGGTGCCACAGGCTTGATCACATACAAGATCTGGACGTCGTCGTCATCGCTGTTAGCCTCAAAGTCAATCTCATGGAATTCCTCGTCATCAAGGCCATCGTTGTCAAAAGAAGTATCAGCGACGTGCTTGGCCGGCTTGGTAATGGCAATAGGCTCGGGTGCTGGAAGGCGAGCCTCGGTGGGAGGGAGAGGGTCAACGAGGGGCTTCTTGGCGGTGACGATACGCTGCGTGGTGGTTGCCTTTCTACCCCTGGCAAAGAAGTCGCTTGCCGAGTTCTGGCTTGTCTGAGTTGGCTTTGACATGGTGTGTATCCTCTTGTTCAAATGCGTGTCCTGCAAAGGTTACGTGTCCTGTGCGCCGAATGTAGTCAGAATGACGATATGTTTTGTCCTTGTGTGTTGTCTGAGGTCTGCGCAGAACGAAGTGGCTGTGTGGAAGGACAGGTAAAGCAAAGCCTCTGGAGGAATGGAGAAATGAAAAAAAAGAATGTAGATGTCTTCTGACACAATTCTCGTAGTATTTTATTTGGTGGCAAACGGGGACGAACCAAGGCGAATCACGTGATTTCGGACATGATTCATGGCATATTCGGTTTTGTCCTCTTTGCCTCTGTCTGATTCCATAATTATCTGGGAATCACTTTTTTTTTTGTTGTTGTTGTTGTTGTTGTTGTTGTTGTTGTTGTTGTTGTTGTCGTTGTTGTTGTTGTTGTTGTTGTTGTTGTTGTTGTTGTTCTTGTTGATTCATTTCCAATACATTCATTTACATTTACACTTCCATGAGTCCCACTCCACACACACACACACACACACCAAGAGACAACACACGAATCCAAACGAGGACATATTATGAACGTTCACTGCAAGTATGTGCAAGATACATACACACACCCCGATCTCCTTGTAAACCACCAGATCGAGAGTGTGCAAATAGAAGCCCCTTTGGTCCTGTGGTGGATGGTAGACAGACACTCACCCCCCCTTGTCCCGCAAGTATTTATATGCCGACTTGCATCATGCTCTCACTTTCTCAGTTCAGGTTTCACACTCCTTGGCCTGTGAAAGGCAGTTTTTCAGAGTTGCGCTTGTGTTGTTGTTGATGTTGTTGTTGTTGTTGTTGTTGTTGTTGATAATGATGTTGTTGTTGTTGTTGTTGTTGTTGTTGTTGTTGTTGTTGTTGTTGTTGATGATGATGATGTTGTTGTTGTTGTTGTTATTGTTGTTGATCTGGTTTATGTCATCCACTGCGCTTGTGCTCAGATGCCTTTGATATCGTTTGTGTACGAGTACGTACGACTCGATTTTCCCTCTCAGAGAAAGATACGTATAATGTATATGTTACCACTGGTTCCTCTGGTGCCTCTCATCCATCCGCCGTTTTTCATTAATTTTCTTTTTCTTTCCTTCGGTGTGGTTTGTGCTCTCACGCACGAGGTTATATTTATTCATTTCATATGACCCGCACAATCCACGTTTTCCTGGGATACCCAATACCCTTCATACAACCCCGCCTGTTCTTTTTTTTTTGTTTGAAGGTTGGGTCGTTCGTTCGTCGTTGTTGTTTTTCTCTTTTTTTTCAGTCGGCGCACACACAGCCACTGTGATACGGTCTTATGTGTGATCAGAAGCGAATGAGCGACCAAGAGAGAAGAAAGCAAACAAAAAAATATCATCTCAGCCAATGTCAATCCTTGGCTCTCTTTTTTGCTTTTCCCTCCTCTTTCCTTTCTCTTTTCCTTTCTCTTTTCCTTTGCCCTTGTCTTTGTCCTTTTTCCTTGTCCTTTCCTTTCCTACCTCTTTGCTCGTCACTGCTCCCCCGACACCCTCACCCACATCATTATATCGCTCACACACTGACCCTCGCTCGGTCCATCTTTGTCCAACCCCCCATCCCCACCCTCCACCTCCTTCCCTTTTCTTCCACTCCTCTTCTTGTGCTCCTCTACGTCTCCTCTTCTCCTCCCACCCTGCCTTACCCTGCCCTACCCTGCCCTACTCCAGCATCTATCACCTCACTACTAATAATGCGTTCTCCCGCCCCGCGACCACCACAACACACTTAAGCACCACTTTCACTCAGTCTCTCATCTACCCACACACTCAACTTCCTCGCTAGCACCACGCCGTCTCTTCTTGATCCCGCCCTATCGGCTAGTGGAGTAGCGAACAATGGGCGGCCCCTATGGTCCAATACATGGACTCGGCCATCGGCATGCCTATCTGGCCGCTGCCGTGGTCATGGGTTCCATCTGTCTTGTCTCGACCATCACCATGTTCTACCTCGCAGGTACCCACAACGACCTCAAGCAACGTGGACGATACCTCGTGTTCTGGAACGGCCTGTCCGCCACAGGCATCGTTGCTGTCTACCTCATGCTGAACGCATACGTTGGCGACTTTCCCTGCTTCATACTGCTTTGGAGTAAGTTGCCTTTTGTTTTTCATGTTGCTCAAAAGGTGCATTGAAAAATGAAAAATATACATCATCGGATAAAAACAGTTTACAAAAAAGGGACATCTTGCATGCTTCATCATGCACTCCAACTGACATCCCCACTTCAATCGCATCCTTTTTTTTTTTAGCCTCCTATCTCTGTATTGTGCCCTGGCTGCTGACTTACCTTGCTCGGGGATTTCGACTGGTCTACATCTACAATCAGCAGGTCGACTTCGGAAACAGAATCCTACAGCGCAGTAACCTCGAATCACATACCAACACAAGCCAGCAGAACCTCACAGCATCGGATCCTACTGAAGGGGCTCTGAATACCCCTAATACTAACCGAGGCGCTTCGGCCGTAAACATGGACACCGGATCGAACACAGTGTTCGGATCATCAACCACCGTCCCTAATTCAAGCAACCCTGACCTGAACGGTGCAGTAACGCTTCCTCCCTCAACCACATCACGTCGAGCACCTGAAAGAACACACAGCCTCACGAGACGAGGACAAGAGAACGAGCACGAGCACGAGCACGAGCACGAGCAACAACAAGGAGCACCAACAAGATCAAATGGATCTAGACCCTTATCGTCCCTTGCCTCCAATATACCAAGTAGCTCAAATGCTACCTCCTTTCCATCTCAACCACCGCCACCAACTCGATCAGGATCCAGATTGTTTGTCCCAGAGAGCTACCAACTCAATGCTGTTACGTCGCCATCACCGAATACCCTTTTCCCGGAAATCAGAGGTGTGGTCTTTGAGGACTCGCCTCACAGCCCTATATCCAACCGTGGTGATCCTGAATTGCAACTGATGACATTCGGTGCCCCTGAGGAAGATAGTCACTGGAACCGATACCTTCCCTTCAACCAAGTCACAGATGGTCGCCTTACCTTCTTTTTGATGGTCATCATGGCTCCGGTGACGGCCCTCTGCCTGGGCATGCAGTTTGTTAAACCCTCACCCGTACAAATCGCACCCATCAACTATCTCTGTGGAGATGGTCCAGTGGTAAAAAAACAACTATCCAGAAAAGAAGAGAGCGTTGATTTATATGCTACCAATACGTCTCTAACCTCCATGATTTGATAATATTAGTTCTTCCCTGTCTATGCATTCATGCTAGGATTTCTCACAATTGGATGCCCTATGCTGAGCTGGAAACTATGGTGGATCAAGGATGGCTATGGTATCCGGAATGAGCTTCTGATCAACATGATCATTGGCTTGCCTGGGTTCATCCTCTACTTTATCTCGCCTCTCAAGATGAAGAAATTGGATGCTGGACACTGGAACCACACCAACTGGCTCACTATCACCATCTTCTGTACCCACTTCAACTCAGTGGTGCTACCCTTGCTTCGCTTCTTCCGCCGACAAACCCCTCAGAGCATGCTCGATGGAAAGAGTAAGCCCATGACCAGCATTTTCAAATGGGACTCGAACAAATCAGTTCCTGGGACTCCAAATCCGGACGCAGATAGCGATACCGCTTCATTTGGATTCCACTCGCGTTCGACATCCCAGACCCTGCCGTCATCAATAGGGAGCATGGATATGGATGGCATCAGCATGGAGCCGCCTTCACATTGCCACCCCAGCGTCACCTCTCAAGGGATATCCATCATCCCCGACGTTTCTATTGGCACAACAACTATGGCACGAAGCAGGAGTCGAAGTCGTAGTGTCTCGAAACCTCCCCGATATCGCGGCATGAAGGGATTCTGGGCCAAATACGGTACGGACTCTGAGGGCAAGATGATCCCGCTTTCTCAGATGGATCCTCAGGCTTTTGAATATGCGCTTCACGACCAAGAAATGCTGGCCGAACTAGTCAAATTCTCGATTACTGTCTTCAGTGCTGAGAACACCAAGTTTCTGCAGGAATACGATGGACTGAAGAAACAGGTTCAGGAGTACTACAGGCTGGTCGGCGCTCAGACGCAGAGGAAGCACAGCCGATCAGGGACAGTGAGTTCGGACAACGCCATAGGAGAAGCCTCGGGATCTGGATCACAGCCATCGACTACATCGCACCGGAAGGTACCCTCCATCTTGGAGAGTGTTGCGTCTTCTCTCCGCAAGCTCAGTATGCATGGATCCAGTGATGGCTGTCATAGTCGCTGTGGCAGTCAGTCTGGAAACATGATCGATTTTCCCAGCGCCAACGGTGCACCAATAGCGACCACTAGGTCATACCATGTCATGACCCATCCGTCGCCAACACCCCGCTCTCACAAGATCAGCCATAAACACAGCGGCAGTCTTTGGCGAATATCATTGATGTCATCTACCCGCAACTCGGCCAACTCTGGCAGTACCGACTCCAACTCCAGCTCCAACTCTGACACAATCACGAACACGAACTCATCCACAACACCAACAAATCCGCCAGTTCCCAAAAACGACCTAGTCCAAGATGTGACCGTTATTCCACACTTTCACCATCTTCATCACTCCATTGGGCCATCACCTCTGTCACCACGTTCTACAACGGAAAGGCGAGTGCTTCAACGAAGTACCACCGAGAGAGCATATCACTCAGACAGGACGTTCAGCGCATTGGAAAATCACCTATCTGATCCGACGGACCAGGATAGCAGGGAGTCATCCGTCAATTCATGGTATGGACAAGGCACCTCGGGTTCTGCACTCAGCTACCACGACGTGACACCGAGCGAAACCAGCAGTTTCTATAATGGATCGGAGGATCTGTACTACTATCCGCACTCTAAGTATTGCGTTCAGGACACTGATTCGTCTGCGCACTATAATATTGGAGATGAATCCGTTGTCCGTGTACAGATATCTTCTCCACTTGGCCAGGACACATCAGAAGTCGAGACGAACAATTGGCCTGATTGCCCGGGCGCTCCCACCAGGATGACGTCCATGTCAGTGCCTCGCATGAACAGCTTGTCGTCCTTCGGCTCAGTTAACGGGTCAGGTGACAATTCTCTCCAAATTGCGGCGGGCTCCACCTCAGCATCTCAGGTCGGCCGAGGCATCTCTTCCTCGTACCCGTCTATGCACGCAACCCAAATGCGCTCACAAAGCCCTCTACACTCTCCAAGCTCGTCCGTGTCGGCTACGTTTACGCCGCGCCTGCCATCTCAGCCAAGCTTGACGGCTCATGCCATGAAACCACTCGCCCTCGTTGTGGACAAATGCACCTCGCCACGGTCGGTCTTGACAGCTGAGGAACATCTCCAGACTCAAGGGACAACGTCGATAAGCCCCTTGTCGTGTCAGGAGATATCTCAACAAATCTCACCCATTCGTCAACAACAGCCGCAGGTGTCGTATTTTCTAAGCCTCGATCAACAACAACAAAACAACATGCTGCGCTTAAGGCCCTCGTATCAGAGCAGCCAGAACATGCTGATCTCGGCCCTGATGCTCGATCGCAAGACAGCCGTACCTGATGCATTGCTGCCAGCCTACTGGGAGATTGCCAGCACCTTCATCATGCCCAACTCGGTGCTGGAGCTGAACCTGAACGAGACCCAGGTGGAAGATATCCGTGCATTGTTTGTGACCCATGACTGCTTCCTGGAGATGTATGAGCCGGTGGTCCGGACGGTGCAGGAGCTGGTCTATGCGAACGTGTGGCCCCGGTTCGTGCAGACGCTCCAGAAGCACCCGCGGGGGCTACCCAAGAAGATGGGACGGACGTGGATGGCGTTTTTCTATCGGAACGCACCAGGGGGAGGCGAGCAGGATGTGGAGGAGGATGGGGAGGAGTCTGTGGCGACGGGCTCGGTGGAGGAGAGCGAACGAAAGGCAGTAGGCTCGAGCAGGTTCTCGCTCGCGGGGATTCAAGCTCGCTGGAGGCAGTACTGGAGACGAACTTCACAGTCACGGGATGGAGGTGAGCGCCATGCGCAGAGCGGAACAGAGATGACGCGTGGAGACCATGGCGAGAACATGGCGTCTGGGGGTGGAGATGATGATGATGAGAAGGACACGGATGGGCTTCGGCAATTTGGTGTGATGCAGGAGCTGGACCTTTCGGCACTGCAACACATCATCGTCTCTGGGAACTTGCCCAGATAATGTTTCTTGTATCCATTTTCTTATTTCTTTTTCTATCAACGACAACATATATACACACTAATTCATTCTGTAGAACACCTGAGATTGACTATACCATCGACTCTATTTTCCTTTTGCTTTTTTTTTTTGTTCACTTCCTGTTTGTATCATAATAACAATAAATCAATAATAATAATAACAAGAAGAAAGGTTTTGCATTGATAATTACACCATACCAGTTACAGGATAAAAGACGAGCAGGGTGCATCTCTGGCGAGGATGTACTTCTTTCAAAGCACAAAGAAAAAAACTCTCGCACGCACACTCTCGCACACTCTCGCGCTTGCTCACAACTCACAGCACACGAACTAGTGAATTTGTGCACTCGCCATCGGTTTTTTGTTCACCTCGAGGGTCACTTTTATGCATTCAGCCCAGTGTTCACTCGGCAAAGAAAGAGGACACAGGGTCGCATGATCAAAAGGTCGGCGAGGCGTAGCTATGCCTGTCTCTCATTTTCTTTTCTTTGTTTTCTTACTCGGGTTCCTGGCCTGTCCTGGCTTTGCTTTTATGCTTGCATAATGAGATAATTTTCTCCGCGGATGGAGGCATTAGACTTTTGACCATGCCAGCAGTTTAACTTTGCAATAATCTCAAAGATTTTCCTCCGTGGAAGAATGCAAACAAGAAAAAGAACGAGAAAAAGAAAAGACAAAGAAAGCTAGACCTTTTTCAAAGACTTCAAAAAAATAATAATTGGCGTATCCCGTCTCCAAACACGCCATACTTCTCTGCGTCTTTGTTGTTGTTTTTCCTTCTCGCGTTTGTGCAACCACTCACACATCTCCCCCAGCCCTTCCCCTCTCTCTCTCTCTCTCTCTCTCGTTCTCTGGAAATAAAACAAAGAACACCGAGAATATAACGAATTAGGCGTTTTATTATGTTTTACAAAAAAAAAATTGAGGTCGGGCCCACCTTCTTGCCACCGTACCTCCACTAGCTATGATACACGCGTACAAGATAAAAAGACAAGAGAGAGAGAGAGAGAGAGAAAAAACTAATTACAAAAGAAAGAAAGACATTACAATGGAGATTTTGCTTCACTGCTCGCCCACCAACAGGTTCCAGCAGGTATTCAGGTCCTGGCTGCGGGTCGAGAGGTCGAAGTCCAGAAAGGTCAGGAACTCGGTCTCCATGCGGTCCAGGTCCTCGACCTGCAAGATGGAAGAAGAGGCATGCGAGGAAGTAGACACGCGTCGTACGCCCTCGGGGGTCGAGCCCTCGGACTGGCTTGCGCGCGACTGGATCGGGAGAGGCTTTGGCTCAGAGAGAGGAGAACCATCGCGACAAATGGACGATGCGACCATGGGCTGAGCAGGCGATGTTCTGGCCGTCACGGGAGTGGCGCCCTTGGAGACAGCTGTCGTCGAGAGCGCTTCCTCGGTGACCTCTGTGGTTGGGGCGATGGGTGGTCGGAAGAACGAGCCCAGGCGCAAGAGCCTTACCCATTCATGGTTCGAGAGTATCATTTGTGCCTTGGAGCGGGCGTAATCCCACGACTCTTGCTGGTTCTGTGCCTCCAGCTCCGATTTGGGGACCTTGTTGTTGTTGTTGATGTCATCGCCTGCCTCGCTGTTTGTCTCTGAGGCACCACTGCAGTCGGCCTTTTGCAACATGCCTGCAAGCTCGACACTGCAGCGGTACTTGGCGGCAATGATGTAAGCCACCAGGAACAGGCGGTGGGAACAGCCTGGCTCACCGCGCGCTTCGGGGTATTTCTATTTGTGGGAAAGTAGTCAAAGAGTTGTTTTTTCTGTATTAGAACGAGCTGGCGGGCATGATGGTAAATGTAGCTAATATACTACTTATATCGATACTTACAGCTTTGAGGCGATCCACATAGATGAGGGCAAGGGTCAACGTCAAGTTTGGGTAAGGGATCTTCAAGAGTGGTGAGAACTTGGCCTTTGTTGAAGAAGGCTGGCTGGAGCCGTGACGCACCAGGAAGGATGGAGAGATGGGGCTAGGAAGGTGATATGGTACATTGGACTCCATGACGTGGGCGTGGTGCGAGTTGGACTGTCTTCGGGTATGGTGTCCTTGGTAGCCGGCAGAGAATCGGTGGCGGCGGAGACTGGACTCGGCTTTTATAGGACCAGGCCCTGTTGAGAGAGGAGAGGGCAAGGAGATGTCGTGGACATTTGAGCGAGTATGGTTGAAATGAGATGAGGGTGTTGGTACAGTTTTGGGTGGTGTTACAAGTAAAGGTTGGGTATGGAGTGGAGTGTTGCCCGAAGTGAGCGAGACGATATGGCGGATGTAGTTGGCGAGGGACATCAGTTTGGATGCGAGGACGGGGTCGTTCTTGGATGGAAGGATAGTTGTTGCTTTGTTGGTCAGGGGCGGAGAGGATGAGGGGGATGACGTCTTTGAGGCGAGGGGCGAAGTCGATGACAAGGATGATGTCACTGGCTCCCAGCGCGAGACGGTCAAGTGAGTTGAGAATGCTATCAATAGCACAGCCAAAGCAAATGCAAATGCAAAGCAAGGTAAACAAACAAAAAAGCAGGTGAGTTTGGCATTCCTTGCAGGATGAACATGAAGACGCGTATTTTTACGACTTTTTCTGTTCTTTTCTTTTTTAGCAAACAAAGAAATGCACGCAAGTCGCGGGTCAGGTCCACAGCTCTCCTGGCTGTTTCCTGAGAGTATTCGTACAGCCTGTTAAATCCCTCGATCCCCCAAAACTCCAAAATAGAATGTCAGAAGAAAAAAGTGTTGAGTACTTTGGGCTGAGGTGTCGAAAGTGTCGGACAGAACGAACAGTGGGTCTCGCCTCAAAGGACCCTCCCTTGTACACCCCCCCCCCCCCCCCCCCCTGCGGAATGGGTGTGGTGTGTCTGCATAAAAGAAACGCTCGCACAAATGGCCACGCCAAACGACAATAACATCAAGGATAAGGGAAGAGAAGGCAGGGAGGGCGTGGGCGAAGTATTGTTTTTATGGCGTTGGGCTAATCGCTCATGGTCCCATGAAAAAAAAAATCGATGCATCGATGGATAAACCTATTGCTCATCGCCAAAATCATAACAACATCGGAAAGATGCGATTCTCTACCAGTACCTGTGTCCCCTCCTCTGCCTCTTAATTTGGATGGATGGATGGTGACTGGACTTTGATTAGAGATAATGTGTACATATAGCCAAAGTGTAGAAACCAGATTCATGTTTAAAACACACCACACCACATGCCCGTTGCTTACTGTACACTCCAGTTACGGTTGGCGTTGCGGATGCAATGCACACCCAACACTCTGTTTAGCTGAACTGAACTGTGCTTCCAAATTTAACTCGCACTCATTCACTCACCCACTCGCTTACACCAAAGCACAAAGGCACGACAGCAAAAAATATTAAAAAATGCAATGCAAAGCTCCTCGGACCTTTGTTTGATGTTCCCTGCACAGGGTTGGTGCAGGCCAATCCTCCCCCTCATCCAAGTCCCCCCTAATTAAAACAGCGAAAGTGTTTTGTTTTGATGTTTGTGTGTGTATGTGTGTGTTTGGACCTACCAATGGTTCGATACTCGACTTTGCCACTGTCTTCCTGCTGCAGCTGTGAAAAGCTCTTCTCGAGCTCGGCGCTGTGATCAGAGTACGCTCGCTGGCCTGCTTCTGAACAAGGAAGACCAAACAGTGTCGGGGAAAGAGGGGTCGTTGCTGGCGCGAGATGGAGGTTGTTGTTGTTGTTTTTGTTGTTGTTATCGTTGTTGTCGTTGTCGCTGTAGGATGGAAAGAAGTCGCATCGTGCAAACTCGTCTTCGTCGTTGCTGCCTTCTTCAATGTCATCGTAAAGAGTTTCTGGTGGGACATAGCTAACACTTCCATATTGAATAGGACGTGATGAGGTGATGTTTGGCAGTGGGGAGGTGGTGATGGTTGGACGTTTAGGAGCTTCGAGTGCTGCTTTGATTCGGTCGAATAGAGAAGGGAGGCGGTCACTCCGAGGACCAGTTAGTGACCTCTGAGGGCTACCCATAGGCCGCTTGGATGAAGCTGACGGTGATAATGATGGCGTGGGGAATGAAGGGTTGCTAGCCCGTCTCGGTGAGACAGGAGGGAGGTCATATCGAGCAGTGCCTTCTGGAGACAGTTGCCTGATGTATGTTCCTGGGGATGAAGGGTAGCTGTGGTGGCAATGTTTGTTGATTCTGGACGAATGCCCGTGGATGGCGTGGAGGGGGTCCCGTTGGAGAGTGTTGGAGGTAAGGGTGGACATTGCAGAGTGCCGACGCGTGGGGCTGTAGTTGTTGTTGTGGTGGTCGTTGGGTGGAGATGAGGCAAATGTGTAGGATGCTTCGTATTCTGCTCGACAAGTAGTAGGTGAAGTGTAGTTGCCCCCAGTATGATGAGGGTGGTTCATTGTTTGCTTGGAATGAAAACTTTGGTAGCCGTGGTGATGGGATTATTATTAGTGTGGAGTGGAGATGAGGATATGAAGATGGATCGATGTGGGATAGGTGAGAGTGGAGAAGGTGATAGTGGTCTTGGTGGTCTGAGAGAATGTAA
The DNA here is from genome assembly GCA_000739165.1 of Podila verticillata NRRL 6337. Classification (NCBI taxonomy): domain Eukaryota; kingdom Fungi; phylum Mortierellomycota; class Mortierellomycetes; order Mortierellales; family Mortierellaceae; genus Podila; species Podila verticillata. The sequence goes on along the minus strand of KN042417.1, from coordinate 1,174,892 downwards.
GTGTGGGTTCCGATGTTTTGAAGGAGAAAGTGTGGATCAAATTAGCAGTAAGTAAGCAAAAGTCGTTGACAATGAGTTGAAGATAGAAGAAAAGAAGAGAAAAAGTGGGAAAGGTGGCTGTATTTATTCTCAACGGAGGAGCTCAATGTTCTGCGGCTGGGAAAAGTGGTTCGAGGGTGTGTTCGACAGGAGAGTGAGGCTATGTATGGCAGTCGAGTATCCCTTTTAAGGTTGTTTGCTGCGACGTGGACATGGACATGGAAAGAAACAAAGCATGCAAGTATAGTAAGTAGTCCATGGGATGGCAATGCCATGATGGAGATAATTCAGGGCGAGGAACAGAACCGAGGAGAAAATTTTTTTTGTGTGTGTGCGTGTGTTGTTGCATGCTCAAAAATTACCATTGAATAGTGTTCAATGCTGAGAAGGGCCCAATTTTCACAAAACAATAATTCGTATCGCGTCGTCGTGTGCACCGCAGCTGTCCATGGTTGGTTAAAGATGTCTCTTGATAATAACAACAATCTGTCTAACCGCCTCAATGCTTCACTATTGTTTGCCTTGGTGATGTGGCCAAGTAACCCTTCGGTCGACCCGGGAGTCTTTGGGCATGGGTCCTCCCCTTCTCCCTCTCTCCTTCTTTCTTTGTTTGCTGGCAAATCAAAAAAAAAAGACGAGAAACTCAGCTCCGTCGACTGTCTCTGAGAAGAGAAGAGAAGAAACATCACTTTGCCCTCTCTTGTTCTTTCTTCTTCTTTGCCCTCGCCTGGTGTCGATGCTCATTTCAGTTGGTACTACCAATCCTTACACCATTCATGCCACCGCCGCCACCGCAAAAAAAAAAAAAAAAAAAAAAAAAAGGACAAGGTGTCTTTGCCATTGCTCGCTGGGCTGACAGGTGGTCCCTCGAAATTTACAGTTCGCGAGAAACTTTGTGTGTGTAACGGTCTGTGAAGAGAGCAAGCACGTTTGTTTTCTTCCGCGGACTATGGCCCAAAGACTTGCAAAAAAAAAAGGCACCCTAATGAGCATCTCAATGCCAAAAAAAAAAAAAAAAAAAAAAAAAAAAAAAATCAATCAATCATAATGATCGCCAGCCATGGCATGGAGGTGGCGTTGAGATGGCTCAAATGAGATTTACCGCTTATTTGATACATTGCCATGTAGCCATATTGGTATCCGCACCTTCCACCAGAAATATCATGCTCCTAGGAATGTCCAAGTTGCCAATGCTTGCACATTAATGCAATGCAGTCGCTGAAATAGCATGAGAACGCGGCGGTAGCTCCTGTCTTTCGAGATCAGACCGACACAAACAAACAGAGACATCTCAGAGTCCTGTTGGATGAAGTCAGCACATTGTGGTTTGCAGGCAAATCGAGCATAAAACAAAAGGTAAAGTTGACTCGACAGACGGTCGGGCGAGTGTTCTTGATATGTGCCCCGCGCCCATGCTTACATGTTCGTTCACGCCCACAGAGATGGGAGAGCAAAAGCAAAAAGTAGTCTCGGTTGTGTTTGATTCTCTTTTTTATCGCATTCCACCTCTTGTGCTCGCGCAATTTACATCCTTTTGCTTTCTGGCGTTTCTTACTCCCACCACCATCCACCACCCTGTCCACCCACAACGTACTACTCAAGATGTGACGAAACACAAACCAGCCCAACCCAACTCAACTCATTCCACGCAGTACACATACGCACCTCATGTCGGATAATAACATCAACAACAACTACACTGGCCCGCCCTATTTTTAACAAAGCACTCGCACAATTTTTTTTCTCAAAAGCACCTATACATCGTGTGGCTACATCTTCTATTTTTCTCTCCTTGGCGACTATACAACAATCGGTACTCACCAAATACAAGTTTAGGTCTGGGCTGATCATGACCATGGTCATTCGCCAACCTATGGTCTACGCACCTCATTCTCGGCCAAAGCCAAAAAGCGTTGAATATCGATCGGCTTTTAATTTTCTTAAACAAATTTCCAGAAATACCATTGGCAACATAGGCGAAAGTTCACTATGAATAGATCTACACCATAGCTGATCCTTCTGGAGGCGACAAACAAAGCGATGCAGAGTGGGCGCCTACACTGGAACACGCTAGCAATCTCTTCCCCCGAGGAAATCACCAGAACGGATACCATGGCCCCAAAACTTCGAGTATGTAATGTTATGGACTTGTGAGTATGAGTATTTTTCATCAGATAAGTGATTATGTTTTCAGCTTTATGCAGATTTGAATACTCCTCGGAGAAATGAGCACAAACACATTTTGTGGGATGTCAAAAATGGACATGCTCACCCCTCCTCCCTTCTCCACAACAAAACACCAGACGATCATGGCCTGAGGAGGGTGGCGCATGCGCTGGGCACGTCACCGCACGCTGCGCGTGTGCGGGATGTGAACGATCCAAGGAGAGAGACACGGACACAGATGCACGTATATTTTGGAATTTGGACACGACTACAAGCATCAAGTGGAACCAACTACGACACGCACATCATCTGGAACTTTGCCCCCATGCAACAAAAACAGCCCCTTCAGAACTCCCTCGGAAGCCCAAGCATCGGTTCAAATAGAGATGTGGCGACCGGATCTTCCTTCGCACGTTCAAGCATGTTATCGTGAAATGATGTAGCTTGTTGTTTTTTCGACAGCAAGGACACGCACGACGGACCCCCTGCATGTCTATATTGGTCCGCCCTTTGACAGGCAACCTTTTTCCTTTTTTCTTTCAGTCGACCGCAGTGCAGATTTGTGTATTCTTTTTCACCGAGGAGCAAAATTTGGACTTTTGGAGCAGACTGACAAAATTGGAGAGCATATTCTTGCCCTTGCAGGTGGAGACCACACGGGGCGAGAGGCGAGGCGTCCATGAGCGTCATACATGCATGGATCACGGATTATCGGCGATCTTCGACCCTTGACAAAATCTGCTGCCGGGATCGCTTTGGTTATGTTATCTCCTCGGGAAAAATCCACAAGAAACACCCTAGACACGCTCCAAGCAATGGAAGCGCGTTGTGCCATCCCTCTCTAGCTCAGGATGTTCAAGCCCAAATTCCATTGTTCCCACGAAAGCACCTCTCATAGGCGAGTCTGAAAGATGGATATGACCGCAACATGACATGATCTTACGATATACTACGCCTTGCTTTGTCACCCTTTATTCACCTGCCCTTGTCGTGCATGCATGCCGAAATCCAGCCCACCCCGTCCTTTGGTCTTTTTTACTTCGCCGAAAGGGTCTATTTGTTCCCATCACAACCATTGCCTTAATTCGCAAGGGGGAAAGACGCTCCTCTGCTTGGAGTACAAAGAGTGAAGTTAATAAATTCGTGTATCGTCCACTAATGCCAGAATAAAACCATATTGTCCACGCTGTCCACATAATCCACATAATCCACTCTAGATAGTATCAACATGGACAATACACCACATTCGCACGCGCAAACACACACACACACTCTCTCTCTCCTTACCCACCCAGAGTCAATTAATCATCGTGCCACGCACAATGTGCTCACGAATCACGGTATATAATATCATTTCCACGCACCTGTTATTTGGTCGGCCTTCTTGGTCATCATTGTTGAGCCTTGCTGGCTTTGTTTTTGTGTCGTAAGAGAAAAAGAGAAGACACCCAACCACCAACGATCGGTCTCCTTGTGAAGAGAGAAGAACGAAAGAAAACCAAACACCAAACAAAGACAACGCAGCATGGCCAAAGAGGAAGAGGAGGCCATGGCACACATGCATCACATATTCACACACAGGGACAACACTCGGTCCTCCCCCTTCGTTTTGTTGTCGAAAATGCCACCCACGCAACAACCAAGGGAAGGCGAGGCCAAGGCAAGGCGAGGGATTGCAAGGGATTGCAACCCTTCCGTTCTTCCTTCATTCTTCCGCTTCATATTTGGTGTGGTAGTGCACTGCTCTCACCCTATTTCTCTCACTCTCACTCTCTCTCTCGTTCTCACCACTGGGCCTACATTGCCCCTTTGATCCTTTCGTCACTGACGGAGAAGAGAAGAAACAAAAAACGAGTGAGCAAACCACACGTTCCATCGCGAGCTAATGGCTGCAATTCACTTTATGTTCTTTTTTGGTTGGTATTTGTGAGGAGGTAGTCTTCCCTCTTCCTTCCTCTTTTTTTTTTTCTTTTTTTTTTCTGCTTTCCTTCACGATTCCTCAACCACGCCCTCCGTTGTTGTAATTCCACGTTTCTCCATTGATTTATTTATTTTTTGGTTTAGCTCCTTCTCCACAAATCAGATTCAATCCCAATGACCTCCACCATGTCCGCAACCCCCATGGCCAAGGCCCCCCATGTGAAACTAGGCAAGGACACTCCCACCAAAGTTCCCTTCAGAGCCGGCTCTATCTCAACCTCCAAGGCGACTTCGCCCCCAGTGATGTCCTCCAGGGTCACCTCCCCACCGCCAACCTCGCCCACCTCGCCCATCTCGCCTACGCCCAACAGGCGCTTCTCGGGCATCCAGTCCAAGGTCGGCTCGTTCGAGGCTATCAACTACAAGCCCAAGCCCTCTGAGAAAAAAATCCAGTCCTTCAAGCAGGACTTTTCCCATGTCAAGGCCAAAGTCGACCACAGTGCACCGGCCTCCATCGCTGTTGTTGTTGCCACCTCCTCCTCGACCTCACCCTTGGGCTCGCCTGTCCATTCGCCACCAACCCGGCCCGTTCGGACCACCTCCATCTCCACATCCTCAACCACAGCAGCGCGGCTTGCCTCTCGGACACCCTCGACATCCCGGCCCGTCTCCATGTCGGTACGGACAGGCGGGCCTCAGCCTTCGGTCTCGGCCATCTCGACCTCGTCCCTGGTCTCACCCGTGAACTCGCCCTCCCACTCGCGCCGGAGCTCAGTGTGCTCGACCCTGACCAGCCCGACCATGTCACCCACGAGCTCACGCCGCCTGTCGAAGCATATTATCCCGACACAGAAGGCGGACTACTCGAACGTGAAGAGCAAAGTCGGTTCACTGGAGAACGTCGGTTACAAGAACGGCGTGCCACGACCTGGCAGCCGCGGCTCGAGCAACGAGAATGATCGGGGCCGATCGCAGTCGCCCGGTGCTCAATCGAGCACGTCGTCGAGCAACAACAGTATCAGCAAGGGAACCGGAGGTGGAGGTGCAGGTACGCGACGATCGTCTGCACCTTCGAGTTTCAAGATTCCAAAGTCCAAGAAGGTGGATTACTCGAATGTGAGATCCAAGGTGGGCAGCATGGAGTTTGTCCACCATGTGCCCCAGGGAGGAAACATCCGTGTGTTTAGCGAGAAGCTGTCATTCCGCGAACAAGCACAGGTATGAAAAAAAAGGCAGAAAGGGGGGAGCGACATACCTTGATTATGTTATGATGGGGCGTAACTGTGCATCATGCACCCCGTTGGGGGGGACATATCCATTTACTAACCTTTTTTTTTTTTTTTGTTATCACCATCTTCTTCACACATTGGAACTGTGATCATATTAAAAATATAATAGTCCAAGATTGCAAAGGAGATCAACATCGCCGAGTTCTACCAGGGCGACAAGTCCTTTGATACGCTGCTCCGGGAGGAGGAGGGAGAGAACAACGGCAGTGGAGGCAACAGCTCGGTAGACGGCCATGTCCTGGATCAGGACATCAGCGACATCTACGCAAATCTGGACGACCTGGAGCAGGAACCTCCCAAGAGCTTGCTCGCCGTCCTTGAGGAGGTGACCGAAAACGTAGGTGCACTCGAGCTGGAGCAGAAGGAGGTCTACCAGGGCGAACAGTACCAGCGACAGCCAGAAGCCATTGCTCAATGAACAAATCCACATGATTCGAGTAATATCGACGAAAACAACAACTCTCCCCTCCACCCTAATACCCAAGACAAACTTTTCTTCTGTTGACTACCGAGTTTCTCTTACTTTTTTTTTCATTGTTCTTTTTTCGCTTTAAACCTTTCGTATCTATTCCGCAAGCAACATTCTCTTTTGCCTCCAAAGGAATAAACATCACTCATATGTAGTTGGAAGATATCATAGTAATATACAATTATTCTTTTTTTTTTTTTTTTTTTTTTTTTTGGTCATGCTCTTGGAGCGAGCATTAACTATCTAAAAAAATGCCTGTCCCTTTCACTTCCTGGGGATAACATGCACCAACAACGGGTTTTTCATCGGCAGCGTCAGCGAGGGCACCGGCTCGGGCGCCTCCTGGCCCGGCACAAGCCTGAACTGGAACCGCGACGAGATCATATGAATCACCGTCAGTGCCTCCAGCGTGGCAAACGTTTGCCCCAGGCAGATACGCGGCCCCGCATTGAAACTCGAGAACTTGAACTGGCTCTCCTTGCGCACCTTGGGCCAAACGTGCTCGGCCCCATGGACCGTGTTTGACAGCACTCCCTTCTCAATCTCGACCGCGTTGCCCTCGAACCAGCGCTCGGGCAGGAACTCGGGCGCTTGTGGGCCCCAGACCGAGCGGTTGCGGCCGATAGCGTAAGACGAGAACATGATGCGATCGCCGGCCTGGACGCGGACACCGTTGGGCAGGACGTCGTCGGCGACGGCGGTCTTGAGGTTGCGGGGGACAGGTGGGTACAGACGCAGGGCCTCCATGAAGACGGCGCTGGAGTAGCGCATGTCCTTGGTCAGGGTCTCGTAGGTGGGCTGGCTCACGTGCGCAAGCTCGGCCCAAATGTTGCGCTCGACCGCAGGGTTCTTCATCACTTCGTAATACATCCAGCTCAACGCCTGGGCGGTGGTGTCGCGTCCTGCAATGATGAAGTTGATGAAGACGTCACGCAATTGAATCTAATCAAGGATTTAAAAAAAGCAAAAAGATAAAAGAAAAACGCATGAGAAAAACATGAAGCATGCAACCACATGTGCTCGAAGAAAGAAATCCTTGTGGAGTGTGACTTACATCATTCAGGGCCTGGCCATCGTCATCACGCCACTTCATGAACAGATCCAACAAGTCTTCGCGTCCAGTGCTGCCTTGACGGAGAACCGCCTCATCTGTGGTTTCGTGACGGCGCTTCTGGATGGCGCTGTAGGCGTACGAGTCGATCACTGCCACGGCCTGCTTCATCTTGCTAGCCTTGGACGACATGTGCTCGGTGACACGCCAGAGCGGATTCATGAACCGCTCATCGGTCTCGACGACGGCATAGTCAAAGGCGTTGCCGAAGACGTCCTTTCCGTCCTTGCCCAAAGAGTCAATATCGAGGCCAAAGGACAGCATAGCGAAGGCGTCTAGTGTCAAGCGCAGGAACAGGGCCTGCAAATCCACGGGACGCCCTTCCTTGGCGGCGCGATCAAGCACTTTGCAGAGCTGGAGTGAATGGGTGGTGAAGGCGCCGTCGATCAGAGCGCGGTAGATCTTTGTTGAAAAGACGTGCGAGGCTGTTTTCCTGTGCATCTTCCATAATGCGCCATCCGAGTTGAAGATTCCTAGAAAGGGCAGAGATGTGTGAGGATCTATTGCTGTGACCTTTTTTTTGGAGGGGAGGGGGAAGGTAAATCGATCTGCGAAATCCACCATTCAAAAAAAAAAAAAGCTTAATTACCATTTCCGAGAACTTGAGAAAGGGTTGAGTTAAGGATGTAGCCCTTTTCGTAGTTTTCAAAGTTGGTCTTGAGAATGTGCTCCAACAGGACTGGATTGTTGATAGCGATGATTCTGCCCAGTCCAAGCAGAGTTGTGGTCCTTTACCGAGTAGTAAAAAAAAAGGATGCAGCAACGTAACAGATGGTGAATATTAAGCTCAAGTTCAGACCTCCCCAAAGAAAACTGAAAAAAACATACATGATATCTCCGTCCAACTTCTCAAAGTTCTCGACGATCGAGGATAGGAACTTGTTGCGAGTTCTGAAAATAGTGATGGTGTTGCCGACCAAAGGCATGCCCTTCCAGGCGATCTCCTTCAGATCGGGTCGGTCACTGGTACCAATGGCGCGGTTGGGGTACCTGATGAGAAGGAGCACGAATGAGAGAAGAGCAAACCAGCCAGCCTTCTGGGCTCGTGTCTTGGGGCCCTGCTGGATCCTGCTCTTGAGAAGAAGGAAGAGTGACGCGATCACTGAAGCCATGGTGTGTGTGTATGTGTGTGTGGTAGAAGAGGGTATATGTTGTATTTGAATGCGTGAGAATGAGGGTGCGAATGAATCGTTGTCTTTGTTCCTGAAAAACTGAAACCCGCAGTGTGTGTTTTGGTTGAAGAAATCCTCACGTGGAAATGTGGGAAGAGGAAAAGAGAGTTGAGAATGACTCTGTTGTCTGTGCGTGTCGTTGATGTTAGTCAATTTGAATGAACGATGAAACGAGATGAGAAACTGAATGAGAGAGCAAGGGCGGGAGAATATATCCAGTCAACTGAAGAGTGGAGAGAGAGAGAAGAGAGAGAGAGAGAGAGAAAAGAAGGATGTGCTCGGTTTGCAGATCCCGGCGTGGGGTGGACTTTACTCCCTTTTATATTTGTGCTGCCACCCATAACACTTCACTTTGAGCAAATGGTTTGCATAGAATTACGTCCTCTGTCTGTCTATTCCCATGTGCTTCCTTTGAGTGTTCGCCAGCCGAAGGATACATGAACCACGGGTCATGGCTGGGCATCCCTTCTCGGCTCGCATAACTGCCATTTTTTCCGAACCCAAATTCGCTTTCTTCTCCACAGCCAGCCAGCCGAGAATGGAGGAATGGAACCCAATAACAAATCTAAGGCTTTGACTACTTGGCACTTTACCGGCTCCCTATTCACCAGAGATCAACCGGTCATTTTACGCTTCAGGGTTATTTTTCAAATAATATTGTTTATGAGTGAAATGAACATGAAATGACTATGTGTGAGAGAGGAGTGATGGGTGGGAGGCTAAAACTTTTTTACAGCTCACGGATGATGGCATCAGTGAATTGGGTGTTGGTGGACTTGCCGCCAAGATCGCCAGTGATGTGCTTGCCGTCGGCAATGACCTTCAAGGTGGCGCGCTCGATCTGGTCGGCGAAGCTGTTCAAGCTCATGTGACGGAGCATCTGAACGGAGGAGAAGAGGAGGGCCGAGGGGTTGGCCTTGTCCTGGCCAGCGATATCGGGAGCGGTACCGTGGACGGCCTCGAAGATCGAGGCATCGCGACCAATGTTACCGGAGGGAGTAAGACCGAGACCACCGATGAGACCAGCGCTCATATCGGAAAGAATATCACCGTACAAGTTGGGCATGACCATGACGGTATCGGCAAAGACACTGGGGTCCTGGACGATCTGCAAGCAGGCGCGGTCCAAAAGCAAGTCGTCGAACTTGACCTCGGGGAACTCGCGGGCAACCTCCTGGCACGAGGACAAGAAGAGACCATCAGACAACTTCATGATGTTAGCCTTGTGGACAGCAGTGACACGGTTGCGGCCAGTATCCTTGGCGTAGTGGAAGGCGTAGCGGGCGCAGCGGTCGGAGGCATCCTTGGTGATCAACTTGATGGACTGGACAACACCGTCAACGACCTCGTGCTCAATGCCAGAGTACTCTCCCTCAGTGTTCTCACGGATAAGGACGGTATCGACGTTGTCGTAGGGGGTCTTGAAGCCAACAACGGACTTGCAGGGACGGACGTTGGCGTACAAGTTGAAGGTACTAGGTGGTTCAGGAAGCAAAGATAGTGGTCAGCATTTCTGTAGATCCTGGTTACAGAAATTCCTGAGCTCTTGTGGGGGGGGGGGGGGTTTTTTGGAATGTTTGGTTTTGTAAAAGTAGTCATGATTCTTCCCACAACTTTACGAGCATCCCTGAGCAGGATCGTCATCGCCCGCGGATCGACTTTTGGAAACTTTTGGATTGTAGACAAGTATGCTACCAACGAGAGTTAAAACTTACCGACGAAGAGTCAAGTTCAAGGAAACGTGACCCTTTCCGATAGGGGTGGCCAAGGGTCCCTTAAGAGCGACGGTGTTCTTCTTGATGGAGTGAAGAGCCTCATCGGGAATGGCGGTCTTGCCGTTCTTGATGATGGGGGTGACGCTGACGGGCTCCCACTCGATGGGGACCTATAGGCAAGATTGACAAAAGCTTGATTAGAACCTGCAAAGCTTCCTCGCCTTTTGAAGAAAACAAGCTAAAGCTCTCCTTGGACTATTCTACTCACACCAGCGGCCTTGTAGATCTTGACAACGGACTCGGAGATCTCGGGGCCGATACCGTCACCGGGGATGAGGGTGACGACGTAGTTGCCCTATTAAACAAAAAGGCAAAGCAATTGGAATGTAAGAACATGATAATGTGGTCGTTCTGTAATCTCCTGGATCGCACACAGAATCCTCTCTTGCTTATTGGCAAGGTAGTCATAAAGTCCAACAAAAGGTCCTCGATCTTGCAGAAACGGATGTCCAGGTCAAGACAGATCCAAAAAAAACCATCCTTTTGTGCCGCTTCCTTAGGTTCCTTTGAAACATATGACTTTCTTATCGGAACGAAGTTGATACGATCCTGATGGTCTCCAGAGTGTTGCTCAATCTGGCGGTTGACTTACGTTGGCGTTCTTCTTGGCGTTGAAGGCACCGGGCATGGTGCTGGGGGCAGACGAGGCCATGGAGCGGATGGCAGTCTATGAGATAGTCCAACAATATAAGAAAAAAAAGGTATGTTTAGCAACTTGATCAAGGTGCAAATGAATCTGTGATTGTTATAGTAAGGCTCGCGCCGAAGGGTCAAATGGGTATGATCATTTCAGGGTGAAGGCGGGAAAGTAGTATAAATGAGTGTGGGGTAGAGCATCGTCTTCCAAGCTGTCGAGAAATCTCGAAGCAAGATGGGCTTAGGCAGTAGGGTGCGTGCGTGTGGGAAGATTGCCCAAATAGTGGAGCTGGCCATGTGTGTTTTGTGTGTTGTGAATGTCCATGTGTGATTGGAGTGATTTGTGAGTGCTCTACCTTGGCAGAGAGGGTCTTGAGGCCCTGGAGGGCAGCAGTGGAGCGCTGAAGAGCAAACATGGTCGTGAAGGAGAGAGAGGGGAGAGTGATGGAGAGTGGGGATGAGAAGAAGAGAAGAGAAAAGAAGAGAAGAAAAGAGAGAGATTCCAAAAAAAAGAAGAGGGAAAGGAGGGGTAGACGAAAACAAGTAAACAAAAACTGGCCCGCTGTGATTGGCTGATTCTACGTCACTGGAAAGCGACTTCATTATGGAAATTGCTCTCAGCAACAGAGGAAGAGAGAGAACAGAGAGAGATAAGATGATGGCTCTGTCTTCCCTCTGCCTTCGCCTGAAAAGGCAATCCCGTCCTGCCTGTCAATGCGCTAGCGTAGAGCGAGTGCAGTGGAGGGAGAGGAGCAGTGAGGACGAATCTTTGTTCCTGTGTATGTAATACTGTAAGTATCCTTCTTGCTCGTCTCGTCTATCCTTCTTGCTCGTCTCGTCTGCCTCGACAATCGATCCACCCATCACAGACACCCATCTATTGGCTATCTCTCTCTCTCTCCTCGAGCCAAAAGTCACTGCTGTAGAAACCAATGTTCATGGCTGCCTCCATCATGGATCGAAAGGACACTCTCTCTACAAAGTCATTGTTTATGTGTCAGTGCAAATGGTCTGGGTCAAGATCACCTTAGGATCCAAGGCACTCCAGCAAAGGCTACCACTGGCAACTTGAAGTCACTGCAGCTCTGTGAGTGTGGAGCAAAGACCATCTGAATGCATGATCGAAAGCGATGGTTGATCAAGGAACTTCCAGTACAAGGTATCAGATGGTCGCTGATAAGAAAAAAAAACGTGCATTTGATCGGAGCTTGTTTTGTTGCCACCAAACAAATAACAAAAAAAAACTTGGAGAAAAAGTCAAGAGCCAACACTGAACACTGTGCTTACAGCCATGATCCTTGGAAATCTAGACCACAACTTATTTTCCTAAATCCTACTGGCAGTAGAGGACGGCACATGCGTGGGAACCCACCTATACGGTCACTCTAGTCGTGGCAGATAAGTCTTTCTCTTTTGGCTCACTGACAAATGTCGAACGATCGGTCAACGAACCTTTAGACCTCCTTCCTCAATCGCACACGGTGTGAAAACCGATCAAGCGTAAGGTCTGAATGGTGCGTTCTACTTTTTGGTCGATGTGGTCGATGCAGTGGGACGGTGCATTATCGACTACCATAGGTTCGAGCACACGCTGGGCAATATTTCTCATCACCGCAATCGTGTGGTTCTTGTCGGCAACTAGCGTATGAATCCACAAAACTACCTTTTACTTTGGCTCACTGTCATTGCAGGACTAACGGATCTGCGATGCATCATTTTGGAGTTGCCACCAAACACCCTCTAAAAATCCGATTCTCAATGGAAGCGGATGACATACGACTGCGTTCGTGATTTGAGCAGAGGAACGAAAAGGCGGTGCTTTCGGGCATGCACACAGAATAGCCTCTCGCACTGCCACCATCCAGTTCTTTCCATGAAATATGCTAGGTGGCAAAGGCGTACGGGAGGTGAATGTGGGCGTGAGAGGTGCGGCGGTGAGGCGGTGACTTTCTTTGTTGACGCTCTCTGTTCAGACAGACCCGAAGGGCCTCTCCCCACGCAGCTCACACACAGACAAAGACAGGCGGACACAGACAAATACAAAGTTAAAAATAGGAGCTGGATTTTGCCCACCTCTCCGTTTTGACTTTTTGCTTCTCGCTATTTCCTATAATCTGCTCGTTTTTTTTCATCCTTTTCTTCTCCACTCCTCATTCATCCATCCAACCATCCATCCATCTTCATTGCTACTAAGGAATACACATTCGCAGCGGAGACACCCTGGTCACAACAATAGTTCAACCCACACCATGCCAGGCCGGAGAATATATTGGATCGTGGCCTTGCTCTTCTTCGTGGCCCTGCTCGTCAGCCACAAGCGCAGGACCAACTACTACGACGTAGACCTCGACCGCACACGGACACCTCTTCCACAGCACCAAAATCAACAACAACAACAACAACAACAACAACAACAAGAGGATCAAAGAAAACCAGGTGGATCCATTGTTAAACCCTCAACAACGACAACAACAGGATCGTCTTCACTAGACCCCACCACCCCCAACATCTCAAGACGGTACGACACCCTGATTGTGATTCCCTCGAGCTGGACTCAGATGCAGAATCGCCGATGGGTCCGCGAGACCGTGTTTGGAATCCGCAACAACCTGGAGCCCTGCAAGAAGAACGACGGCCGCATTATCTACAAGTTCTATATTCATGGCCGCTCGACCTGGCTCAAGTCCGGCATCCACACGGCGCAGTTCATGCAGGCCCAGGTCCGCGACTTGTACGCCGAGTTCATGGAGTTTGATGATCACCACTTTGTCAACAAGACCGTGACGGATCACCATACCATCTGGGACGAGGCCTTGGAGTGGGCGGTAAGTAAATTGGAAAAGACAAAAAGCTAATTTTAATTCTGTCGGTGTCATAAAGAGACCTATGTCTCGCGTGGTAATAGTGTCCCTAACGCCGTATCCACTCACACCTTTCCATCTATTTCTATCTGTAAACTAATTGTGACATAGGTCAACGAATTCGTTCCAGGTGAAGCCATCACGGTCGACAAGGTTCTGATCTTTGACTCGACCACACTTGTCAATCTGCCAAAGCTTGAGGACACTGTCCGGTCAGCTTCGTCCAAGGGATCCATCAAGGATGTTTTACACACCTGGGGGGAGGCTGACACGGCGACCATTACCAACAACAAGCCCTTTGCAGCCATGCTCTCCTTCCCCGCCGCCCGCACCATCCTCACTGCCGCGACGCAGATCAAGGCCCAGCACGTGAACTCGAGCTTGGTTGAAGGCGCCATGCTGTACTTTAACAACCGCCAAACGACACCCACCTTCCAGATCGTCAAGGCCGAGGCCCAGCTGTGGACCAGCGACATTGATCAGGTCCTACCTGCTACCACCGTGGTTGGGCAGGTCTACCAGCAGGAGGACTGGCAGCCCATTGCCGAAAAGATGGCGATCCGGCCCGTAGCACCCTGTGCGGTCGACAAGTCCCGCAAAGACAACATTGCGGTTCTGACCTCGTCTTACATCTACGTCGACATGTGCATGGCCGAGGCGTCACTCGGTTCGGCCGACAACAAGCGCGTGTATGCCAAGCGACACGGTTACGACTTTGTGGCGCGGAGTAGTGAGTTTGCCCAAGAAGAGTTCCGGGGCCGACGCTTGGTCTGGGGCAAGATCAGCGCGATCCAGAAGGTGCTGCCGCACTACGAGTGGCTGCTCTGGATGGACATGGACGCGATCGTGGCGAACGTGGACAAGGACGTGCGGGAGATTATCCGCCTGGCGGAGGAGTCGAGCGAGCGCGAGGATGCCGAGATCAGCATGATTGTGGCCCGCCCACCCAAGGACAAGATGCTGAACGCCGGAGTGATGCTGATCAAGAACACGGACTGGAGCCGCAGTTTCTTTAATGAAGTACAGAGGCGGAAAGGGTGGTACCACCGCCGGCCGAGCTACGAGCAGGGAGCGATCTGGGAGGTGATGCAGGAGGAGCACTGGAACTCTGGGGTGCACGTGTTTAAGGACGATCACACCATGAACTCGTTCCCGAAATACTATGAGGACAACGACTTTATCATACATTTCGCGCCGGCGGGATGCCCGGCTGTGCCTGTTCTGAAGGCGCTGGACTTGATCATGAATGGCGACAGCGCCAAGGGTGTAGGCATTTAACAAGAGGATGTTAAAATAAAAACGTATTTATGGCCTTTAAATTTGAGATAAACCTATCGACTATATCATAATCCAATCTTGTTTTTTTTTCTTGCCTATTCCTATTCCCATAGAGCCCCTCTCTTTTTCTTTCTCTACCGCTGAATACGAGCATTATCCACAATCAATCGCTTGACACCCGTCATCCAGGCCGACACCTCGTCCGTGCGTGTCGAGTGCAACTCGAGGTGCGTCTGGTACGCCGCGTTGTAGTTCTTGACCTGCAGCGCCTGTGTCAGGAGCAGCATCTGCTCCACCACTGCAGGCGAGACTTCCTCGTTGTTCAACATATCGAACAACATATTGAGCTTCTTTTCGGCATCATCCAAAGGTCGCTTTGTAACAGGCTAAAAAATATGGAAACATAGGACAAGGAGTTTGTCAGCATGCTTCCTTGAAGTTGCGGAACAAACTTACTGCTACGAGTGACATTCTATTGGATGTCTTACCGTGGCGTACTGGCGTGCCAAGCCAAGCTCGCTAGACAGGACCGTGTAAATCTGCTTCTGGTCTGTGGGAATATGGGTTCTATCGCCGGCAGCTTTTTTTTTTTTTTTTTTTTTTTTTTTAATAAAAGGAAAAAAGAGTGAATAAAACGAGAAAAAAAAAAAGAAAAAAAAAAAAAAAAAAAAAAAAAAGACATTTGTGTGACAGTATTCTAAGTTTCTTACGATGTCTCGACTTGATGGGCTGAGGAGGAGTCGGTGGGGCTGCCGGAGTAATGGGGCGCTGTTGAACAACCTGAGGCATTCCACTAGCCATGCCTCCCACGCCGCCCATGGATCCAAATCGCTGATGCTGTTGGTATGGGCTGGGATTGGGTGATGGATGTCCATAACCTTGCTGTTGTCCGTAGTGCTGTTGCTGAAGCTGCTGCTGCTGCTGCTGCTGCTGCGTAGTCGGTGGTGGTGGGTTGTACTGTTGCTGTTGATGCTGAACATTCTGGCCATAGTTCTGGTAGGACCCACGTGGCGGAGAGGTCATGCCAGCTTGAGGAGGGGGTCCACCATGACTAGGAGGTCCAGGAGGTCGTTGACCCATCGCCGGTGGTGGTGGCATAACTGAAGATTGTGGTGGCTGTCCATAATAATTCTGACCGACGCTAGGAGGAAGCGGAGCGTTGTTGTCATAAGCTCCAACAGGACCTCCAGGGAATGGTGACGTGATCTGAGCCTTGTTTAAGGCACCTGTCCCTGCTGCGGTTGCAGGCCGCTTTGTAGCATTCGCATGGGGCACAATGGGAGGATCGTTCCAGTTGCCAATACCCTTGCGCTGAGACGGAGGAAGCTCGGCCGAAGATACTCGTTCCACAGGTGATGCCGTCTGTTGGTAAGGGTAGGACTGGGAAGGAATACCAGGTGTTCTATAAGGTGAAGGGTTGAAAGTGTTTGGTGTCTGTCCATACCCGCCTCCATAAGTGGGATTGGCCGGTGCATATGGGTTGTTAGCCTGAGGCACTGGGGGATGGTCGTTTTTGAACTGAGGTGGTGGCGGAGGAACCATCGCTTGTTGTTGTTGCTGCTGGTGTCCATATGTTCCTTGACCGTACTGAGTGGGAGGAGCACCATAACCGGTCTGGGGATAGTTGCTCTGGAAATGTTGCGGCTGGGTTGGTTGGTGGTGAACCGGAGGTGCATAAGGATTAGGCGCCTGATATTGTTGCTGTTGCTGTTGTTGCTGCTGCTGTTGCTTTTGCTGATGGTTCTGTTGTTGACCGAAATTGTACTGATCGAACCCTTGATGTTGATGCTCTGGCTGGTGCTCTCCTTCACCGACAAGATACACAGGCTCGAATGGGAAGTCGGGAGTAATAACCTTGCTCACGTCCACGCCGGAATGGTAAACGCGATCACGCATAATGGCCAGAGTATCCCGCTCACGGTAGTGGGCTGGCGTTAGACTCAAGTACTCTAGCGCGATTGCGAGCTGGCCCTGAGACGACAGAATCTCAGCGTACTCTGTATATTTGTCGTAAAGAGTGGTGAGTTTGAGTTGGTGCTCTTGCTCGTCCTCATGCCTCTCGTTGGGATGATCGCCGATGGCAGGGTCGATGTAGTCGATAGCAGATCGGAACACTGTCACTTTCTCGATAAAGGCTTGCAGAGATCGAGCATTGCGCTCATACTCGGAGCGAGAGTAATCGTGGCCATTGGAAGCGTAAGCTTCAGCCTCCTGTTCAATGGTCCAGATGGAAACGACTCGCTCGAGACTTCCGGCTGCCAGGTAGCAAAGAACAGCGTTGTGTCGCAGCTCTGCTGTCGATTCGAGAGTCTCACCGGCTTGAAGCTGGCGCGCCCAGATATTTTCTAGTCTTACTCCCAGAGCCTCACACAGGCGTCCAAACTCATCTGGTCGAGCAAACGTGCAAAGTATGACAATCACCTCTTGCCAGTCGGTCAGGTCGGCGTGTTCGACCACATCCTCCAAGTCTCCGTTGACAACGCTCTGCAAAAGGCGAAGATAGGACTTTGAGGCGGCACTCTTCTCAAAATACGCTCGTTGAGTGCGCTCCAGCAACTCTGGTCCACCACAGATGGCAAGGACAAGAGCATCGGCAAGTCGGTTGTCGTACAGGCACACATTCACTGCCGAGTCGAAATCACCTGCGACCACACATCGTGTAATCTTCTTGTCTATGTCAGATCCTGAGGAAGGATAAATATGGAACGAACCCAAAGATTTTGTTCTGATGCTAGCCGGGAGCGACACTGGAGGTGCGATGGTGGTGCTGCTCTCTGACGGCTGAAGTCCGAGTCCACTGGAAGAGTAAAGCGCATTGATCCCAAGAATCGATCCTCGTTGACTCTGTGGTAACGCATGTCCTGAAACTCCATTGGTCGAAATGGGTGCTCTTGCCGAAGTCAAGCTCGAGACACTGCCAAGGCTGAGACTTCCTGTCATTGCTGTGACCTGGTTAATCAAATCCTGCTTATCGAACCCAAGGTGTTGCACCAACTGCTCTCGAGGATTGTCTTCAAAGAGTGCTCGCAGGATTGTCCAGTACTCTGCCGTGTCAGTCTTTGAGTGAGTCCGAATCTCACAGAACTGATCCAGCGATTTGGCTTCCAATGCATGCTCCAGATCCGTTGCTCGTTGGACAATCTCGGAATCGGTGACTACATTCACTAGCGTAACGGAGGGGATATTGGTTGGAGCTCCAACGGGTGCAACTGTCCCTGGAGGCAGATTCAGAGGAGGCGCAGGTCGGTTCCTGAAGATGGCTAGCTTGCCACCAAAGCCAAAAGATGCTCCGACGGGCCGACGTAACCACTTGGGAGGCTGCTTGAGCGAGAGTGTGGAGGCTGTTCCTTGAGGCTGATACACCTGTGGCGCAAATGGGTCGTGTACTTCTTGAGCCACATGGCTGCTCGATGCGGAATCGCCATCGCGAGTTGACTGAACCGAAAATATGTTGATCTAACAGTTCAAGAATATGAACAAGTATATCAGTAAGGATTTATGCCAGCTTTTCGCACTTGCTACCTGTGGACATTTTACCTTTCCATCAAACGATGCGGAAGCCAAGAGATCAGGGTTCCGTGGACACCAGTCAATATCAAAGTTCCAGCTGGAGCTTGGGGGAAGCTATAGTCGTAGAAAATGACGCAATTAATATGAGGGAACCGTCCATTCATCCTGCATAACAAACCCATCCGTCAGATCTTTACCTCGCCAATAATCTCTCCAGATCTGGGATTCCAGCAAATTGACCTGCAGTCTTTGCCAGCGGACAACAGGAGCTCAGAGTCCTGTTGGCACCACGAAAGCGATAAGATTCCCTTGGTGTGTCCCGCCAGAGTCTATCCAAAAAATGAACACCAATGTCAATAACCACGATAATAAATGCGGGCAAGCAAGGAAGCTATTCCCATCATACCTTTTCCGGTGCATGGGCATATCGAAGGTCCCAAACCAAGATAACAGGGCTGTTGTCGTCCTCGGTGGCAGTGATAATTTGAGTAGCCTAGGTCATTGTTGGTCATCGTTAGACTTTAGGTTACCCATGCCCAAATTTTGCATTCGAAATTATATCGTAGTACTTACATTATCGGGGTTCCATGCAATGGCCGTGATACCTCGTCGGCTAGGTGCACCCATCTGCGCAAGGTTGTTCATGCTGCCCATGCCACTGACACTGGCGCCTGGATACGAGAGCGTGAGAACCTCACGCTTCGACTTTAAATCCCAGACCACTGTGTATCCTGTCGTAGAACTGGTAGCCAGGATGTGTTGGACGTGATTGTTCCAGGCGACACAGGTGATATCGTCCAACTTGGTGGATCGTGTTCCTGGGGTGTATGGCTTAGTCATGTTTCCAAGGTCCCAAATAAAGACCTCCCCGTTGCTAGAAGCCGATGACAACAGGTTCTGCTGGAATGGGTTGAAGTGTAAGCCACGGACGGGACCCGAGTGGTTGGTCTGCTTTGAGAACAAGACATCCTTGCTGCAATGGTGAGTAGGTTTGAAGGCAAAACGAGAATCGTGAGTCACCAACACCCAAAGAGGAATGATCTTTCATGACATGGATGAACTCGTCCAGCACTTTTTTTTCTACCTTCCACTGAGAATAGCGTTCGCATCCCACAAGTTGAGCTCGCCGTTCTCCATACCGCCTGCGATCATACCGTACGGACGGTCGATAGTTGGGCTCGCCCATGCCAGCCGATTAAATCTATAGAGCCATCATATACGTATTATATCGCCGAAGAAAAGGGGTGAGGTCAGGAATGTTAGTTTTTTCTTTTCTTTCTTCCTACTCAGTCTTTGTTTGCTTTTCTTTTCTCGTTCTCACCTGGCGTTGCTTGGAACGACACCCACGGGCTGTGAGACCTCTACCGCCTCAGGTGACTTGTCCGTCAGGTTCAGATCGAAGATCTCTAGTTGACACGTATTCGAGAAGTTGGCGTCAAACGCGCCTGCTACCGTGCCGGTCGCTAAAAGTGGCGCGTGCTGACCGGGACTCCATGCAAACGTTGATGTCCTAGACACTGTCTTTTGCCGCATCCTGGTCTTGTGTTCAACACTTGGTTTTTGTTATCTGCTCGATGTGAGAAAAAGAAAGATCGTTCTGTTATAGTAGAATGAAACTCGCGGTAATTTTTCCACATCCGCTTGTGGAGGACAAACGTAAAATCGAAGAAAATTCCCAGTCCCAAGGCAACGCTCCACACTCGAAGGCCATGCTTCGAGAACTTGCTCTCCTGGCTGGAGACCACATGTATGGCTTGCATGAAGGAAAGGGTGAAAGACGACTCACGTTTTTAATATCGAGCGTATTAATGTATCGACTTGGCTCTGCTGAAGGTTGTGGTGAGGTGAGGTGTCAATGTCACCGTGAAAAGCTGAAAGAAGTATGCTTTGGGCTCCAATGCAGCTGTTGAATTGAGATGTCGAGTGAAATGAACAAAAAGGTCTTTTGGGAATGTGCGTTTAGAAAGAAAAGAGAGGAGTGAGAAACGGGCAAAATACACAAAATTGAGAAAAAAGAGGGGGGAGACGGGACAAGGGGCACAGGCCTTGAACCCACCCGTGCCCAATTTTTCTCTCTCATTGCTATCACCTTTTGCTGGACAACATGCCACGTCACAAAAAGAATCAAATTGGTGGCAAACGTCTCGTTTTAATTGTTCAAAAGAAAATATTCTAGTCCAACTTTTCCTTGACTCGAATAGCCTCGTCCACATCCAACTTAACAGGGATAGAGTCCATAGCCCCCTCCCTGCTTACAGCCAGAGAAGCCGCGTGGCTGGCCTCCTCTAAAGCAGCTCTGAGCTGTTCAGGACTGAAGCGCTTGTTCAACTCTTGGTTACGGACCAAGTTGGCAACAAAGTATCCCTGAAAAAAAAAATACATATATATGTATATATTAGCCACGCGATATTGCGCCCAATTTGGGGTTCGAAAAGCATAAAATTGTGACTCACTGCAAAAGTATCTCCTGCTCCAGTAGTGTTGACGACATGGCCCTTGACAATTCCCATCCGGAACTCTTTCATCTGGACATCCTCCTCGTTGATTCGGAAACGAGCCACAAGACCATCGCCTCCAAGAGTGATGATAATGCCACTGATCTGTTCATACGCCTTCTCCAGCACGGGGAAGCTCTCGGAGGCAGTGATGTGTGAAGAGGACGACACCGAGTCAGTGTCACTTTTGGGAGCGGTCAAGTATGAATACAGTCCTTGAGCCTCGATTTCATTGATCAGCAAGTAGTCCACCAGGTGCAAGGGGTACTCCTTGGGCAGCTCATTGGTGAAGGGCGAGGGGTTGAAGCAGATCGTCAAGCCTAAATAATGAGTGTCAAAACAACGTGCTCAGTAGCGGAGTCCTGTAGCAAATAACACACATGCTCGCACATGACGCTCATGAACATACCACGCTCCTTTGCAGCCCGCATGATTTCACCGCCGCTGCTGATCTCGTTCTGCATGACGAGCCAGTCGCCCTCGCCAAAGTGACTCAGGACATGGCGAGCCTCCTCCAAGGAGACAGTATGGTTGGTGCCAGGGAACAGAACGATCGAGTTGTCGTGAGATTCCTGGCTCAGTTGGATAATTGCCCGTCCTGTGGCCTAACAAGGGTATCGAAAAAAAATGTACTAAGTTAAGGATACGTTTGTTTCTCACGGTCAAATAGCATACCTGATCGACGGCTTTGCAACTTTTACCTCTTTCTCAGAGACTTTGACGTATGAAGTATCGACTCCCGAGTCCTGCATGATCTTGCGGACCCACTCGCCGTCCTTTCCGATCTTGCCTGCATGGTACACGTTGGCTCCAGCTCTACCCAGTGCAACTGACTGGTTTGCGCCTGTTTTATCGCGATAAAAAGTTTCCAGTATGCACCAGATGAATGAAAGAAATGGAGTGAGCTCATAATGCCCACGATAGACCATGAACTTGCCTTCAGTTTAAGTGAGTGCATGACGAGAGATGGTGGCTACCTTTGCCTCCTGCGCTGACAGTGTAGGAGCTTGACGAAATAGTCTAGTAGAGTGAAGTGGTATGAGACGGCGGTCGTTGTGATCCTGAACAGGAGTCAAGCTCATATCTGTCTATGCAGCAAGTAACTATACCTCGCCGGATCGGACGATGTGTGGGACCACATAGAAGTCGTCTGAGGTTTTGTGGGTTGGGCGAAGTAGAGGGTAAGCGCGTCAGAAACAACGAACATTAAGGAACGCGAATTGTAAGAAAGCAATCCCGAATAACTTGCCAATGTTGATGGATCCGTAAACGAGCACTTTTGGTTTGGTCAGGTCCATGGTTGAATGTGTGTGTGTGGGGGGGGGGAGTGATGCAGAGGTGGGTGGAAATGAAATGAAGGTTTGGCGAAAAAGCGCGAGATCAGCCAGCGTGGGACAAAATGCAAATTTTGTGACGGTTGATCAAAGATTTTTAATATTTCTATGGTCCCCGTGTGCACATCACGTCTACCCACGGCGGTATCTTTTTTGCTCGTAATCCTCGTCCTGGCTATTGTCCAGTGAGTCACGCTCATCATCCCGGCGATCACTGCCTTCGTCTTCGTCCTCCTCGGTATCATCCATGCTCTCACGGATACCGCTCTCCAGCACAAGTTCGTCCCTAGTCGGTGAATAGAAACACAAATGAGTAACTGAAAGTGGACAATAGGTAGCAGTCCAACGTGTGCCGGTCATCGATCCTGCAACTTACAGCTCATCCGTGTGGGTGTTTCCATGTCTGTTCAATGGGAACCATTGAGCGCCATCTCCTCCAAGCTTCTTTTGCCGGCGGTTGTTTCGCACAATCACGAACAGCGCAATACAGACAGCGATCATGGTAAGGATCAAGACTGCAGCGCCGCTATTCATCATTCAAAGAGTCAGATAGAAGATAAGTAAACAATCTACAATAACGATAACAATGATGTTAAATAAAGACACAACATACTTGACGGAGGAATATGAAGATTTTTCCTGTTGAACATCTTGCTTTCCTCCCATTGGTGGAAGGTCGTCCACTGGGTCTGTCTCCAGTCTTGACGGAAACGACTGCAGTCTGTGATCGATTCCTATGAACCGGTTGATCATGTCCAAAGTAACGAGAGGGACATCGTAGGGCACCATGTGCGATGAGTTGTAGATGAGCACATAGCTCAGATTCCTTTGTGTCTGCCACTCTCCTGCTGGCTTATCTTCCACGGTCCATCCGACAGTGGGCACATCCTGTGATAGTTTTTAAGAAAACAAAGTACAGATGTTAGAAATGCGACATGAAAGGCACAACACCAGTTCAAAAATAATGCAGAAAAGTACCTGGAATCCTCGAGCACCATCCCATGTCAAGTTGGAAATCATGTACTCGGTGCCAAGATGGTTGCAAATGAAATCCTGCTGACCACTATTACAAGAACATGCGGATGTCAGTGCGGACGAAATTACAGGAAAGAAGAACGCATCGCGAAATTGAAAGTACCTGTAGAGTAACACCTTGGTCTTGGACAGAACATAAGGCAACAGCTAGATGAAAAACGTGGAGAAGACATGCCAATTAAATGAGATTTGAGATCATTGGAAGCATTCCGCATAAAAGTGAGAGACTAGGACTTACCGCAACTGCGGGAAGAGAGTCATCGAATCGAAGTGCTGACGAGACTAGGTGATTGCATTCACTCCATTCGTTCTTGGCGGCGGTAGCATGAAGCGCGAGTCTTACATCGGCTCGCTAACGAGAAAAAAAAATTAGCAAAATGTGTCCAGATCAGAAAGGATGTTTTTTTTTCGAAGGATTTGTGTTTTCTCGATGGTCTTGGGTGATGCACTCACATCCAGATACTGCTTCATCAGCGGTAACTCATGCGGCCAAGTGCCACCGCAAGATGGGTAGTCCTCGTACAACCTGATATCGTACTGGTTCAGACACTTGGGATTATTTGCATCACTGGTGAAGATTGAGAATACACGAACAGCGTTTAGCATAAACAGCGAAAAAATAGATATATCGCCTTTTCACGATATGCTTTTTAGGCAGCCACCGTACCCAGTCATGCTTCCTTCCATGACAATCTCAACGAGTCTTTCACATGGGTCTTGTGTGATCCTATCCTGCAGTCTAATAGCGTCCATGCAGTAGTTCATCTGGTTCTCCATGCGCTCCAACATCGCCGGTGTTGAGATTTTATACTTTTGGACGAATGGGATATAGGCCGAATACTACAATGGTGTCGCAGGAAAAAGTATACGATCAGATTTTTAGATCCTTTTGCACTCGAGGGAATACCAAACATAAAGACATGAAATGGTACCTGGTGCAGAGGATCCGTCCAGCCATTGCCAATAATGGAACCTTGAAGGTTAATAGCCTGCTCTCCTGATTGGAGATTGTCGTTGCGCTCCAGGATAGCCTTGGAAAAATAGGGTATATAAGTGCCAGCATAACTCTCTCCTGCAATGTACACCTAAATCCACAAACATGAGGAGGTTGTTAGTGGGATCACTTGTGTTGCAGAGATATGAAAAGACCATATCATATCACTTACATCATCATGTACTCGCTCTGGGAAAACGGTATAGAATGCCTTCATGAAAGAAACAAAGTGCTCAGTGATCTAAGCAATCGCAGTTCATGGTGGATGCAGGTGAGTATACATGTTGTGCAGTTGGACTTCACTCTAGATCTAGTACCATCCAAGAATCTTCAATTTGTAAGCACTCTATTACCTCATCCAAGGATCCAAGCATTTGCTTCGATGTGATACTGAATCCTGTTCCAACGGGCTGATCCACTATCGAAAGCAAAAATGGACAAAGAACTTAGGACACTCTGTTGAAAAGCAAAAGGTGACACTGTTTAAAAAAGCGCGAAATCCTCCACTTACAGAAAAGCACGTTTGCAAACTCGTGCCATCCAGCCTTGTTGAGCGTAAGAGCCCCGTTGACAAAGCGAAGAGGTCCTGCTTCCAAAAAGTAGCCATCAGCACTCGAGCTAATATGAGATGATGGAAGACCGTCGTAAGGACAAGGATCAAGCTCAGTTGGTTACAACTCTGACTCAAAGTAGTTGGATGCACGCCATACCAACCAGGGCCTGGATTCATAGAACGTCCATTTCAAGCGAAGATTAGCCAGATAGTCAAATTAAAGTCTGCCTCAGTCGCACAATCGATCACTTAAATACCTCCGTTCAACCAAATAATCTATCGATAACAAAAAAAACAGTGAACTTCAGTTTAGTACAACAAGGCATGCACTGACGCCGCCTTTCCTTTCCTTGTGGTGGTCGTGTCATCTCTGTCTTCGATCTACTTGCCAGTTTCGACTTTTTGGGGATGGTCTTATTGGTGACCAGCCAGAAGAACAGCTGCGACTCCCTCTCAGGGTCTAATGCGATATGGCTAAAGGGACAGATCAGCAAATCAGGAAGATATGCGTATTAGTGTCCCTGATTAATAAAAAGGCAAGCGGTGGTTTGGATCTCCTTGCAGAACAACGAGCCCTGTGTACCATACCCTGCATATTGCATCAATTGCCCAGCGTCTTCTGGTGAGAGATCCGGCAAATTCCTGACAAGATAATCGTCTATTGGTGTCCACGGGCAAACCAAGTCAGTGCCTTGTCAGACTCGCCACCGGTGTCGTGACGGTGACACCTCACAAAGATAAGAACAGTGTGCCTACCTTTTGTTTGAGCCTGGGCGATGGTAGCGAGATGAGCCATTGCCGCAAAGGCAAGCAGCGCCAGACGAAATGGTTGCATTCGACCGATTTTCCTGTGGTTGATGATGGCAGCAGTGAGGATGTCGGTTTTCTGATTCCTGG
The DNA here is from genome assembly GCA_000739165.1 of Podila verticillata NRRL 6337. NCBI lineage: Eukaryota > Fungi > Mortierellomycota > Mortierellomycetes > Mortierellales > Mortierellaceae > Podila > Podila verticillata. Next base: position 1,149,358 of record KN042417.1, on the reverse strand, counting down.
GTGGTCTTCGATTGTAGGATGTGAATGAGTAATGTAGAGAAGGAACAAGATGTGAATGAGGATGGGTTCGACAAGAGTAAAAAAAGAAAAGCCGTGACGAAACAGGCTGCACAAACCGTATTTTTGAAATTAGGGCAAGAGTTCAAAGGAGAAGGGGGCTTGCCCCGCGCTAGACTTTGCTTTTTTTTTCCCCTCTCTCTCTTTTCCCTCTCCCTGTCGCTAAGCAACACCGCATGGAGGATTCCTTGGCTTCGCCTGAAGTAACCTGCACCATTTGTAGTGTATTGGTGCTGTCCAAAGCAGTATGCTGTTGGAAATGGCCTTTCGTGTAGTGGTTACCAAATAAACCAATAAATGGCAGTTCGTGGCAGTGCGAGAGGGGGCTGTGCGCATCTCAAACGCGCAATTTATTACTTTTGAAGGCGCGTTTTTGTAGTCGCAGCTTGTTCAAGCTCGATCGTGCCTAAAACACAAACTCTAGGCAAATCAAGTCCCGGAACAAAATCAAACAAAAACTCGGAGCGGGGATCCATGACGTTGAGACAGCAACACTCTGTGCGAGAAAAACAATACGACAAAATGTTGCACGGGTGTTTCTTTTATCGAAACATAATCGAAGCGTCCATAGAAGCATGAGACTTTGACCCACTGTCGTCACTTCAGATCCATTGAAATCTAACGACCTTTCTCGTTATTTTTTGTTTCGACAAGTCATTATCGAATGCATATGTCTTGGCTGCTTTGGACCCGCCTCTATCCTTTTCTACACTAGAAAAGAAAAAGAAAATACCCAGGACAAGGTCTCCACGACAACTTCCGAGCCGACTGCATACGTACTTCCAGGGGGTGTCATGGAACGAGTTCCGATCGGAACCACATCCGCTCATTGCGTCTCCGCCTAAGAAGATATCTACGAGCACTAATTCCTTCCCACCACACTTCCAAACACCCTGCTCAACTGTCGAGGTCTTCACAAATGACAGACAACGCTGGATTCCCATCAAGAAACTCTGATGAAAGACATTGCTGTCGCTGCTGTCTCAACCCAACATACGCACTCCCACATAGGACACAGGACACAGAACACAGATCACACATGCAAGAAAAACATGTAGTTTTTGAATATTTGCTCTAGTTCCAACTACATACCGTTTCTCACATGACAAGAACGGGGGTCTTGCACTCAATTACTGGGATGCTTCGCTTTTTTCTGAGACCTCAAAACCATTCGTTTCTGTTTGCTCTCTCAGTCCTCATCCTCCTGCGCATCCCCCGAACACCTTGTCCTACCTTGAATTCTTGAACATTTTTGGCCCATTTTCCAAAACAAAACAAAAACTCTCAATGTCCCGCCTACAACCCTGGGGCATTATGCAACTGTGTTGTTCCGTGATTTCTGTGGATTAGAGAATTGCTGTTTGCAGCCAAGCCGAGAAAAGAAAAAAGTATTGGCAGAACTCATGTTTGTTCTGGCTGATCCACAGAGCTCTAGAGTTCTCAGAATACCAGTGCACGTTTGTTGACCTTGCCCGTTTTTTTTTCACGCTATTTTTTTTTTTTTTCTTGCTTCAAATCCCGTCGCCTGCCCATGGATTTGAGCCCTTTTTTTTCCTTTTTCAAAGAAGGGGCATGTGGAGCAAGACTAAGAGGCAAAAAGAAAAAAAGAAAGTCGCAAGGTGCGCCCATGTCTCAGATGGCCATGCATGATCCCCATACTCACTCTTGGCATGATTGGAAAGAAAATGGCAGAAAGAGGCACACACGCAGACGAAAATATGTGAGATAACAGAGAGAGTACAGCGATAACATATATTTACAAATAAAAAAACAGTGCTACAAAATGAAAAAAGAGGTATATGAAGTGTGTGTGGTTGTGGTATTATCGAGGAAGGGAGGAGCAATTAGGTATATAGTGGATAGCATACTGGGAGAGTGGGTTGAGGGGGATTGCGTTTAGCCGGATCGCATTATGCCTGCACGCAGACGCTGCTCTTCCGTCACTGCTGCATGCCACTCGCCCATCCAGTTGAAGCGGCCCAGGCCCAACCGATCAGTCATCTCGGTCTGAACCAAGCGGTTGACCATGGCAATTTCTTCCTCGTAAATGTCCTTGGTCAGTCCCTGGAACTGGTAGTCGTAGGTGAAAAAGTTGGTGGTGAACGAGAAGGACTCGAGGTTGGGGAAGAGCTTGAGCAGTGAAGCAAATCCAGGAAGCGTCAGAGGAGTCGAGGTATATTTGGTGAGAGTGAGATGGCGTAACGATTCACCAGGGATGGGGTTGAGAGGTGCAGCCATGTAGCTGTTGGTGAAGGCGGCGTGGTGGGAGAAAGGGTGAGCCAATGGTGAGCTGACGGGCGATCTCATCGATCGGATATGCTTGGCGCGGTTGACCATGGTCTGAACGTTCTCGTTCGAAATACACTGCAGATCGAGGATTTCCAGAGTTTCGACCTTGCCGTGCTCGAGCAATGACCAGAGTCCCTCGAGGCTAACCTCCTTGGTGCCATCGCTCGACTGGTAAGGTGCAAGGGTGATGGACTGGAGATCCTCCCAACCAGTCATCATGCGGCGAAGGACAGTGTCGGAGATGGCATGCTGCCCACGGAAGCTCTTGATATTGGGGCATGCAGCAGTAATGGCGCTCACAACCTCGGGCGCAATGAAGCCACCGTCCTTGTTGCCGTCGTAGAGCAAGTGCTCGAGGTGGCGACCGTACCGGACAATGCAGAAGACGAGCTCGGTCATCTCGAGGTCGAGAAAGTTGTCATGGATCTCGAGACACCTGAGCGATTCATCACTGTACTCCAGTAACGCCACCAAGTAACGAGAGAATTTCTCGTGGAGGGTGAAGCCGAGTTTGCGGTACTCTTCGCGGCGACGAGCAAGTGTGAAGGAGGTGATGTGGGAGTAGAGCGAGTGCATGCCGCTCTGGGGGAAGTGGTGGACAATTGAGGAGTTTTGGACGGGAACAGTGGTTTTGGAGATGAAGTGGGAGAAGCAGTTGCTGATGCGGAAGGAGCGGATGCGCGGGCCAAAGCGACAAAGTTGCTTCATGCAAAGGACAAGGGTATTGAACTCCATGTTGTCGAGGGTGATATGGGTGTAAAGCGAAGGATCTTCAAGGATGCGGTGCCATGTGCGACATGTTCTGTTGGATCGATCGAGAGAAAAAGAGAGAAGAAAGAGAAAAGGTTAATATTGTTTAGGTGTCGGTTCAGATTCAGGTTCCTTGCAACAAATCCAAGTCGGTTCTGGAAGAAGTTTTCCAGACCGTTTGAGATGTTTTGTGGATCGAATACAGAGGAAGAGAAAGAGGAGATCTTACCCAGCGACGTTGAACTTTTCTTCGAGAGACAGGTAGCTGAAGATGTCAAGCCAGATGTTTTCAGGCATATATGGCAAGGAGAAAGGAGTGATGTCGATATCCATCATGGTTGATATGAATGTATGTGTGTTGCGAGAGTAGGGAGAAGGAAGGGAGGTTGTGGTGGATGTTGGCAAGTTGGCAGTGGAAGATGATTCGAGAGTGAGAAAGCAATGGGAGCGGATGGAGGACGAGCGAAGAGTGAAGAGTGAATTGTAAGAGTGGAAATGTCGAGGGAATGTTGCTATGCCAGAATGAAAGAAGGTGAAAAGGGTAATGTATGCAATCCTGCTTAGTAGACAACAGAGAGAGAGGGAAGAGAGAGTATAAAGTAGGAGAGAGAGAGACAGAGAGAATAAAGTAAGAATAAAGTAGGAGAGGAGAGAGAGCAGTGACGAACAGAAAAGAAAAGAAAGGGGGCGAAATGGGTTTGAGGAAACAACAAAACAGGGGGGGAGACAAGGGCCTTTTATATCGTTATTGCCATGAGGGAGATGTGGGAAGGATGAGGAAGAGAGTTTGGCCAGTCAGTTGGCTGTGTCAACACTGCGGATGGGAGAGGAGAGGAAGGAGAGACGGTTTTGGTGGCCACAGGGTCAGTTCCGCTTTCAAGCAAGCACACTTCCTCAGCAATAAAAAACACAAAGTGATGAACCAAATAGCACCAATAACAGGGCCATGTTTGTTTGAATAGGGTTGCGTGCAGGCGAGTGGCCCTTTGCCCAAGGCGAAACATTTTCTGTTCAATTCTCTCAAAAAAGCTTCTTGTCAGAAATAAGTCTTCCATTCACTGGACCCGATCATGTCTTTGAATATAGGACGCTCGTCCAGAGAGAGAGAGAAAGAGAGAGAAAGGGTGCTCTCAATCCCACGTCTGACTTTTGACTTCTGAACAAACACACACACACACGCTTCCAAAAGGACCATACAAGCGAAACATTTGACAATGCCTCTTGTTCCAATGAATGCATAGGCCTTGCTTACTTGTCTGCTGAACTCTTTCGACTCATCTTGGCCCAACGCACACAAGAGATAATTCCTCCCGAGGAGTAATCAACTATACTATCACATTGAAGATGCAGCCATGAGACAACAACAAGATAGCCATAGCATAAGCAGGAAATCTGCAAGCAACTGAAAAAGGGAACAGAGCCCTTTGGAAGGTGAATACCCTAATATTGATCCCCAATTGCCACCAAAGGCATCTATATAGAAGTTGCCCTTGCAATTGAAAAGAAAAAAAGGGAGTGGAAAGCAATTTATCATTTTATCACTGGCCAATGAAAGATCTTGGCGCTAATTCGTGCACTAGTGCTGTTTGCTTCTATCAACGTTCACTTGCTTCTAGCTCAGCAACGGCACCATTTCAGCTGTCGTCATTCTGCTGTCACCCAAAGCTCTAGTTTACTAGTAAATGCAAAACACCATTACATCTGCCCACGACTGCAAAAATCTCTCTCGAGACTTGTGATCAGGCCGTTTGTCTCTCTTTTTTCCTCTTTCTCCCCTATGGTGAACGGTACCAGCGGGATATACACGCATAGTGGTTGGAGTTACGAAAGACTTATTTTTCTCAATTTGTCCTCTTTGGATCAGGTCGAACGAAACATAAAGTCAGCTAGCTGCTCCCTCTCTGTCTCGATCTATCTCACTCACTTTCTCTATCCATCTCTCAACTGTCATACTGCTTGCCATGTTGGTCCAAAACGCGGTTTTCGTTTCAATTCAGTCGATTGAATACACATGAGCTTATTCGTATTATATTTATACACCCCGATCCAGACACCAAGGGCTTCACAAAGAGTTCAGACCACCCGCACTGAATTTGATTCCAAGGCCTATGTGGTCTCGCGACGTGGGTGACCATTGATCCCGGATTCACACAGTGGAGGATGAAATTATGTGGCCGAGTAAGCCCCTTACGAAAACCGGTTTCTGATGGCCCAAACGCAATCCCACAACTTTCATTTGGAAATATGGCCATTTTGCCCACTTTACCCAATGTTACTATTTTTGCGCGTCATCTTCGGGAGTCTTGGAAATGTTCGTTTTGTTTGCTCCACTTTTTCTTTCTTTCCCCACTAGTTTCGCTTCTTGGCGTACATGGAAATCGACCTGGGATCTGAGATCTGGAAGTGTCATAGAGAAGAAAGACGTTCATCCATTAGGCCTGAGAGCTTTCCCAGATATAGGTGACCAAAACGACTCACTTTCCTGTACAAGCAGTCAGCTGAACAAACTTGGCATCATTTTGTTTTTGCTTTCTTTCTGAGACCCTCCCTTTTGCACCTAACGAACGTTGTTATAAAGGAACACTAGTAGCTCAACTCAGAGAGACAATAGCGAACGAAAAGTAAAAGACCTAGAGAGAAAGCGTTCTCGCCCTGTTTCTCAGATCCCTGCCTTTAATCAGCCCATACAAGACACCTTGCCGATAGTGCCCCTGAGTATTGTTGTTGTCTTCTCTGGGAACAGTTAACACCGCAATGCTTCCTGTGGATGATTCTCCTCTCATCGCCATTGTTCCTCGGGTCGAGATTATTCCTAGAGCTGATCCTGAACTTGGCGAGACTGCTCCTGATCCTCCTCCTGTCGACGTCGTAGTCGTGAACCGACCACTAGCACCCAAATCTACTCCTGCTCCGAACGACCCGCTGCTATTCGTGCTCGCCTGACTCTGGCTCCGGCTCCTGCTTTGACTGTGGCTGCGCTGTTGACGAGCGCTCCGTGGCTTCATGAACCCCTGGCCTCGCTCTTCGCTCTCCACCCGCCCACGACACTGGACCGAACAGGCCACCCATTCCAGCGGCACGATCCGCTCGTCCATCACGCCAATGCCCTTCCATCGCATGCCAGGAAAGTGCAGTCGGGCTTGGCACACGGAGCATCGCTCGATCTGCATGTCTGCTTCCTCCAGGGTGAGATCCATGGGAGCTGGAACCGTCAGCAGGCTGGTTGGCTGTGGGTCCATGAGAGGGGTGTCGTACAGGCTCTCCTTCAGTTTGCGAAGCTCGGCCATATGATACAATCCGAGCTGGTCGATCGTCCACTCTGGCATCATCTGAACCATGCAATCGTCGTCGTCGTCTTTTTCCTCCTCCTCTTCCTCTTCTACTTTTTGTTCTTCTTCCTCGCACTCTGCTGGATCCATATCGCTCCTGGCCATCATGCCACCTCGACCTCGCTTGGCATGACACTCTTCCGTGCAGTAATAGTGTACATCCTGGAAGAGCTTCTCCCCAACAATCTGTGCGCAAATATCCGCCAAGCTCAGGGTCCATGCACAAGATGTGTAGCTGTCTTTGGAGTAGCGCTTGTGGTCCACTAGCGATCCTGGATTCTGTGGGGGCGAGATGAGATGTTGGTGCTGGTGGGATCCAGATCCTGTGGCGGCCGCTTCTTGCCGAGGAGACCGCCATTGGACACCAATGCCGATAGAACTGTCCTCTGAGCTGGCTCTGCTCCGTGCTTCGGTATTGGATCCTGGTGATGAATTAATGTGGGATATTGAGGTAGGTGGGTATGGTGAGGACGAAGCCATCGTTTTGATAGGAGGACTGAGCGGGCTAGGTGCGGAGGACCATGGTGTGCCCACCTGCCAGAACCGGTTGCCTCGCGCCCAACATTTCATTCCCTGTCGTATCTGGACATAGTCATCGTCATCATGGCCTCCATCCTCGTGCGCCGGTTCGACTTGGTGCGTGACGTTCTCCTGAGGTTGTGGGTTCAATATTTCGCTGGTTCCGCTGCTTGCGCCTTGTGTGGGTGTAGGGGTTGGCTGATCGCTTGTTCTCCAGAAATTGGGTCTCTCTGTTGTGGGTGTCTCCGATACGAGCCTCTGTACTTCGACCGGGATGCAGCCGAGTCGGTTGTCTGCAATGTCCAAGAGTCTCAGTCGCTTCAGCAGGCCCAGTTGCTGGGGCAGGCACTCGAGCAGGTTCGACTGCAGAAACAGTTCTTCGAGAGTGGGCGCCAACATGCCAACAAGTCCAGAGATCAGAGTCAGTAAGTTCTGGGAAACGTCCAGTTCTCGGAGAGACGGAAGGCGGAATATTTGGTGGGGTAGATCAGTCAGTCGATTGCCCTGTAGCCGCAAGGAGACGAGATGTGAGAGTGGATGGAGAGAAGACGATATAATGATCTAATAGGAGCGAGTGAGAGAGAGTGAGTGAGTGAGTGACCAGGTCAGCACAAGTGACACATGTTTGGATGAGGCGATATTTTTTTGTTGTTGTTCGATAGACGAAATGCTTACCAGCGAGGAGATATGCAGGCGAGCGAGATGGACAATCCCGCGTTCGGATTCCGAAACCCGGGTCAAGTGGCAAGCCTCGGGGGACTCATACGTATGAGGTTTCGTCGATAACATATCTGAAGAGTGTCCAAGCTCAAGAGTGGGTTGGTGACTGTGTCGCCAGACGAGGGTATGTGTGGTTGTGAAGCCGTTGGTATTGGGTGTGGGCAGGTAGTACAATCGGACAAGGTGCTCGTCTGCATCACGTCCGAGCTGAGTGATTGCTTTTGTGCTGGGCTGAATGTTGACCTGACTGGCAGGCCCACAATGGTGAGTGCGGCGATGGACCGTCATGGTCCTTAATGTCGCTTGATAATGATGATGGGAGTGATGATTGCGATGATGATGCTGGTGAGTTCGAGGATCGAGTCAATGAGAAAGCGCGCGGCGGGGGTGAGATGCATCACAAAGCAGAAAAAGTTCAACCGACAGCAAAAAAAAAAAAAAAAAAAAAAAATCGGTGACTGTGGCCTGCAAACCTCACGAGTGCTTCTTTTCGTTGGTGGCAAACATACATGTGCACAATTAATTATTACATAGTGGTTGAGAGTATGGTACATGGCGGCGTGAAGAGAGAAAAACTATTCTAGATTGACTTGGCGAGCGAGTTCTGGATGCTGGAAGAGTATAGGCCCGAAGTGTCGCTCCGTCGGTCTGCAGAGCTCTTGCGGCTTTGCTCAATGATCCCCAAGGACTCTTCGTTTCTGCTCTCTCGTGACATCAAGGCAGCGGCAGTGATACCTGTCCGGCTCTTCTTGGACAGCCAGGTGCGAAACCCAGACTTTGAAGGCTCCTCGTGAAATTCGTCTTCCCTGCACGATTTTCCTGACCCTGTTCGCCCAACTGATACACCATCGCTCAAGGAGGCTGCCACTCTTGACGAGGTAGCTGCAGATATGGACGATTTGGGTGACACCATGTGGATGGAAGGTGTGGGTGTTGTCCGCGTGGAGGAAGTTTGCGCTTGAGGAGGGGGCTGTTCAAATGAAGTAAACACCGACGTCCGGCTGACACCTGCTATTGATCTGGTGCTGCCACCATCTCCTTGGACTCGGTTGTGGTCGTCGGTCGATGCTACGTAGTGAAGTCCCTGTGAAGATGATACGAACTTTGGCCAGACATCTCTGAACAAAAGCTCCTGGATCTCGAATACGGCACCATCAAACATGCCCGAGTGCCAGTCGGCCCGACGCGCCTTACGGTGCAGGTCCTGGAGAGCGTCGTGCGACAAGTTGAGCTCCAAGCGTCCACCGGGGCTGATAAAGTTCTTGTAGATGTATTCGAACTGAATCAACAGAGTTGGTGGCATTGGCAAGGGTGCAATCTCCTGTTGACCCACGATCTCGAGCTGTCCTTCAGATTTAGACTTGACGTCTGATTTGTAGGTTGGAAAGCCCTCTTCGAGATCAGGCAGGGCAGATGTGGACCCGTACCGCATAAACGTCGAGATAGAGGACGAGGCCATGGGAGACGAAGGCTCTGAGTCGTCGACATAGGACAGTGAAGACCGCCGCGTCCTCAGCATGGGAGCACTAGACCCAACCGAGGAGGCAGAGATAATTTTCTTGATCCGGTGAGGCACGTCATTTGAAAACTGTGCGGGCAAGGGCGGCAGTGTTGAGTGGGTGGTGCTTGTCGATGGCGATTTGCTCAGCTGCGTTTTCTGTGTTACCAACTCCTCTGCGATCGTACTTGGTACTCCGGAGGGCGCCAAGCTCAGATCTCTGAGCTTTTCGTACTGGACCGCTCTCCGCTCCAATCGTGATACCTCGTAAAGGAACCTCGTATTCTCGGCACAAAACTCCCGGACAGTGAAGGCGCTCAACCGATCAAACAACTGTTTGTTCTCCAGGACTCGCAGAAACGCATCCCAGTCCGTTTTTTGTATGTCGATGGTGGATCCTTGCCCACTAGTGGTGCCCACCCCGAATCTTTGTTTCCTCTGGTTCCGAATAAGGTTCTTGATGGTGTTGTTGATATTGGTCACACTGCCTTTGCGTATGTGGTAATCTGGGCCAAACTCTTCCATCGCCAGTTGGTCGAGATCTACGCCTCCGCTGTGAACGTGTGCAGCCGGCAAGTGGGTCGGCAAAGTAGGGTTTTCCTCTGATACCGATCCTTCGGCGTGCTTTTTGGCGTTTTCTTGATCAATTTTTCTCTGTCGACGACGGGCAGTGTACGCGCACTGGTGGGGATACGCCTTAAAGTGTCGGGAAAGCGGAACAAGGATAGCGCGAACGTGACTGGCGATTAAGATCAATCCTATCCATGTGGTCCTGTCCACAATGTCCCTCGAGAAGTCTGGTGCCACATGTGGCAATAGGAAGAAACAAATAAAACATGGAAACGAGAAAATGGACAGGAATCTGAGCTCGTTCCTGATACCGAAGCCATCGTTAATACCTCGGAGCTGGAGAACCATGAATGGTGAAAAGCCAAAGAGGAAGGAAACGGCAACAGCATAGGGCCATATGTACTATTATTCGATGGACAGAAACTCTGTTAGTGGAACGTGTTTTCTTCATCACAGCGAGAGTGTTCGGTCTTACCTCGGGTCCGCTGTGGCACTTGTACTTGATAGGATCGAGGGCGATACCATCGATAGTGAATTGGAATGCCACTCCGATGGCTGTACTGAAGAGCATAAAGATGATGGCCAGGGCAAGCATTTGCTTGTCAGTGACGGCTCGGTAGCGGTTGTACCACGCTTTGGATACCACGGGAGCAGTGTTTGGGCTACCGGATTGAGGAGCCTTTTCTTGTTCCAAGTACGAGTCTGAGAGAGATGGAAGGGTCGAGAGGTTGCTAGAAGATGGGGAGGTCTCCTTTTGGGTTGGAGGGATACTGCTGAAGTCGGTGGGTTCGGCGAATCTCGATTGATAGATGGCGTTGTTGCGATCGAAACGGGTGATTAGACGCCAGGCTCTGCCCGCGAAGACGAGGACAAAGGGGACTAAGCCCAGGTAGGCACCCCAGAACAGGAAAGCGCAAGGTACACGGCATTTGTATGCCTGGTAGAAGCAGATTACGAACAAGAAAATAGAGGAAAAGTATCCTTGGAGGGTGACGAGGTAGCGACCTCGTTGGCGCAGGTTGTTGTCCTTTTTGGAGATTTGCTGAAATAGGATGGTCGAGAAGAGGCTAATGAACGATAGCAGCGCTCCCAGGCAGACGAGGATAACGCGCCGAGGCATGCCCAGGGGCACTACATTCTGAGGGACATCGCAAATTACGTCACTGGTATCATGCTCCATGAGGGGAAGTGTAAAAACTGGAACTGTTGAAGTCCCAGTTTTGCTGTGTCAGATTGGTGGATCTTCGTAGGACGTGGGATAGAAGTGAGCCGTTGTGGTATGTGTATGTGAGGTGTGTGAAAGATGGGGCGAAGGAGACAAGAGGGGATTTAAAATCGATTGTGAGGTGAGATGAGAAGCTGAAGATGACGATGGGTAGAAACCCCCCTGATGGTGGGATACGGAGGAGAGAGAGGGAAGAGAGGGAAGAGAGGGATGACAAGGTGGATGAGGAAGCGGAAGGTGGGGAAGAAGTGGGAAGAAGAAAAGAAAGAGAAGAGAAAAGAAAAGGCAGAAAGAACAAAAGATCCGAGTCCGCAACCCACTTACAGACAGCCATCGACATGTATCTCGAAATAAATTGAGCCTCCTTCCTCTCTCCCTTTCTCTCTTTTTCCAACGGTCCATCTGCAAAGCCAGAAGGAAGAGGAAGGACATGCCATCATCTTACTTGGATTAAGTGCACCAAAGAAAAAAGTGTTGGATATTTGTGCTCTCAAAAAACCCCATCCTCGTTGTCCTCTCATTTGGTCTCTCTCTCCTCTGTTGTCAAATGGAGATGGTGCAACCATGGATGGATGGCGCAGGCAAGGGTAGACATCGACTCTGTTGCTTCGCATCTTTTTTTGCGACCAATGCCTTACAAACTACAAAGCTGTCTGAACCCTTGATTACATACTAGACTACATCCAAAAGCGCAAGTAAACGAAATACTACCTGTATCGTATGTAGTCTAGTTCATGTGCACAAGTCAACGATCGGAACACAGCCTACGCCCTCATGAGTACAGCACTACCATTGGGACGTGGAAGACTATCCGCCTTTAACCTAATAACCTATTCATGCCTCGGTGGAGCCGAGAGAAACGAATAGAGCAAAGAGAAGGGAAGCTACTGCTACGAGAGCGTGTTTGCCCTCTTTGTTTTGGTCCTCATCCTATCCCTCAGGTTGTCCCACTAAGCACATTAGTCTAGCACGTCCTCAAAGAGGAATTGCTCTCGGCGCTCTCTGCCTTTCTCTCCTTTCTCTCTCTCTCTCTCTCTGAGCGACTTCTTTCTTTCTCGACTCTCTGGTAGCAGAGAGAAAGTCGAATTATGCGAAGCTACAAAACAAAAGCGGCGATGGACCAACAGATCAACCAATGTCTTATGGTGTATGCGATGCCAACGGAGAATAATGAATGCCAAAAAAAATTCTCTCTCGGCACACGATGGACGGGACATGAAGGAAGAAAGTGTCAGTTGAAGAAAGCCATTCTGCAACAGCTGGTGAAGATGGGAACATGGGTTTGTTCGTTCCAGCACGCGGTCCTGCACTACATACATACACTCTACTCTCTATTTTCTATTCCAATCCCACCTCGAAAAGGAATATCGCAACACATTCCAAAAACCCTTTTTGCGCACTTAATTTTTTCTTCCCCACTCATCCTTTTCTATATTGCTGTATTAGACAAAACAGATGTCCATCCCATCGCACTCTTCGTCCATGCACCACCAAGCCATGGATGTATGAAAGAGCACCGCAGACGCTGAAGCCTCAATCTCCCAGCTCGTTCCTGTGTGGCTTTGCCTAACCACTTCTTGTCAAGTTTGTGAACATAGAGCCACTTTAACCTTGCCCCTCTTTTCTTGTCGACATCATTGCCTCACGCTGTGCACCTCACCCTCCCTCTCTTTTCTCTCTCTCACACACATATTCGTTGATCATCAAAGGCAACTATTCTATCTGGGCCTTGACATTTTGTTTCCTCTTTCTCCAGTAGTGTTTGATTTTACTCTTCCTTTCTTTACCACCTCCACCTCTAACTACGACAAAGAACGTTGCCACCCAGCCATGACGCGCCCGGTACTGCACGCTCTCTTCCACTCGATGGCGTCGCTGGGGTACATCCCTTTTGCCCTTACCTCAGTGTTGATTGCGTCCTCGACCCCTTTCGTCACCATCTCCCCAGTCGGCATTATTCTGCTTGCATTTGTTCCACCACTCACCCTCTTCCCAGTCCTATGCTTCTCCTATCGCTACCTGGAGCGATTCACTGTCATCTCGCTCACCGTGCAACGAGCGCGGATATACATCATGCTGGCGGGGTCTGGCCTATGCTTCCTGGTGGGCGCCCACCTTGTCATGATCCACATAGTTGGCAACAACCAGAACTCGGCTTATAACCGGATGGCGTTCATACCATCAGAGGCAACCCTGGCACGTTCATCCAACAAAGCAACAACGTTGCTCACCTCCACAGAACTCAGTTCGTCATCGACCAAAAAGTCTCCAGAGATCTCAATAGCTGCACTCCCAAAGGACGACGACCCATCGACACCGAACAGAGAACAAACCAACTTCAACACCTGGATCCCATCGTACCTCTCTGGCTTTCTTGTGAACATTCCACACAACTACCCAACTTCGCCAGAAGAACTACGAGAGGGTTCAGGAACGCAACCCCCACTGGCAAAGCGGGACGACCTTTCGAAATTACCCTTTGCCAAGTCTTTGATTCCAACGTATTTGCTCAACACAGGATCGTCAACAGGAGATCAGCCCATACTAGTTCCTCATCTGGAGATGCCAAGCGACTCTCCATTGCTCGAGGAACTATTACAGACCTCTGACAAAGATGACGTTGTAGGCATGGGAGCATCTGATGCAGCGTCAGCGTCGGCTATCATTATCGACAGAGTTGATTTATCACCGTCTCCAAAAAGCTCCGCGACATCTACTCATCAGGATCCCAGCGTGCCAGGGTCTAATCGGGTTGAACTCCAACTCCCTCCTCATCAGCCGCTACTCAATACCGCACCCGCACTACCTGTCATTCTACCGCTCTCTGAACTGGAGCAACAAGAAAAGAACGCGAATGCACAGGCCATGGAACCGGAACCGAGTCCGATTTTCGTCCATTCTAGGGACATTTCGCCCGGTTACAACCTTGCCGGCGTGCACTTGATGCTCTTCATTGCCGCGAGCGGGTTCCTGATTTTTTTACTGGCGACTCTATTTCTGGGTGTGCTGATCATAACCGAGTTTGTGCTGGACCGCGAGGACGACGATCTGGTGCAGCTCAAGTGGCTTTACTGGGGCCGCGTGATCGGGATTGCGACGGCGACGATTGTGAGTGCGGTGCACGGGTCGTTCTTGAGCGGATATGTACTGCTGGACGGGCAGTCGGACTGGATTGCCAAGGCAGCGGTCGGCACGATCTTTGTGTACTGGGTGACGATGACTTGGCTCATGAACCGCATCACAGGCCCGCTGCCATACTGAAATAGTTTTTTCTTTTTAGCAAAGCACATCATCTACTCAAATGAACATTTGATAACAGAAACACGCCTGTGCACAATGCAGGCATACAGCATTTTACGAATTAAATGAGAGGATTTTATCGCTCGATTTGGAAGTTCCGGAATGCGCAGCCCACGCGTCTGCAGGCTCAAATGACATCGATGACACTATCATCGTCAAGAGGCAATTAGCAAGTATCCGGAACTAACGGAGAGAAAGCTTACACCTTGCAAAGTATACACCTATGATCGATGTCCAGTTGCACTGAAGACCATGGCTCACCGTTCATTCGTCCGGAAAGACAGCGAAGCGTCGATCAAGCCAACAAGGCCGTTTGCTTTTCACTCGTATTTAAGGACAGGCACTTCTCTTCCCTCCGTTTCACAATAACTCCAACCTCATTGTTACATCGTCACTTTTCACACCTCAAACACACACACAATCACACATTCTAATTCCAATGGCAACCTTCTCAAGCAAGACATTCAACAGCGCATTGTACCAATCCTTCCGCCCTGGCTACAATGCCGACTTTTTCAAGATGATCTACAATTACCATGCCAAGCACAATGGCAAATTTGACACTGCAGCTGATGTTGGCACAGGTAACGTGTCAACCAAAAGAAACACCGCTCCACAGCAGGGCACGAATGCATACACTTTACTGAAACCCCGACATCTCCACATCCTCACACCTCTCATTTTTTAGGCACCGGCCAAGTCGCCTCTGTCCTTGCCGAAAAGTTTGCCAAGGTCCACGGCATCGACCCCTCGGCCAAGATGCTTGAAGCCGCTGTCCAAAAGCCCAACATCTCGTATCATGTCGCCAACGGCGAGAACCTCTCTGTGCTCCCCTCTGCCAGTGTCGACGTGTTGACCGTTGCTCAGGCCTTGCACTGGTTCGACCACCCGCGCTTCTTCTCCGAGGTCAAGCGCGTGCTCAAGCCCAGTGGCACCTTTGCCGCGGTTGGCTACAGCTTCGTCATCTTCAAAGACTACCCTCGGGCAGGGAAGCGGATCTTGGATCTGGGTGACCAGCCCGATCAGCTGGGCACCTGCTGGGACCACGGCCGTTTGATCCTTGACAATATGTACAAGAGCATCGATGTGCCTATGGGCTCGGTCGAGCGCCACTACTTCCCGCACGAGACTTTGCCCGAGATCATGAGCGATAAGGTGACAATGGGCCATTTCCGGAACTATATCAAGACCTGGTCCTCGTACAAGAACTACTCCCAGAAGTATCCTGACCGACCTGATATTGTCGATCTGACAATTGACGCGATCATGGAAGAGGAGCAATTGAAGGACGAGGACGAGGTTGCAATTTCTTGGCCCTGTGTTGTTATTCTTGGCACGAATGCTTAGATATCCAGTTTCATCCATGACCCATAAAGCAGCTCCAAGAATCCCAAAAAAAAGATTTTTTTTTTTGACAAAGTCCCTCGCAGGGCACAGGATTTAATGGGCAGTTTTGCTACTCTAAAGAATAAAAAAAGTGAAGAGCCATCCTTCTTCGGATGGTTCTTCACTGTGGATACTCATCGTCATCAAAAGGTGATGATAAAAGTGCAAAAAGAAGATGCTCTCTGGCAGGTTCGAACTGTCGACCTTCAGATTATGAGACTGACGCTCTGCCAACTGAGCTAAGAAAGCACTACTTGATGGTCTGGACTCCGTAAACTATGTATTGAGTTACCAGAATAAAATTCACACAGTATTTACGATCAAATCATTTTCCTGCACCTTCAAAATGGGGTCAGTCTGGAGCTATTTTTTCCACATTTCCACTCTTTTCCACTCCCGTAATGTAAGTTGTAGTTGATGACTAATGGATGAGCACGGTTATCAGGAGACTTGTTACCACAAAGTGGAATGCCAAGTAGAGAAATTATCTATCGAGTTGAATGCGAACAAAACTGAAAGATTGTCAGCAGAGTAATGGACGAAACTGTGAAAAAGCAAGAAAAAGCAAGAAAAAGAGAGTCTGTCTGTGAAGATGAGGTGTGGGGTTTGCAATGATGAGCACATACGCATACGCGTGAGGCACGGCGCGCGTCCTTTATTGTTAGACTTTTTTCTCTTTCTTTTTGTGGCGATGCGGTCTATCCTTGACGACGATAAAGAGGTCTCCATGGACAAACAAGGACCCAGAGGTGGGCTAGCGTGCAGGCGCTTTTTGGATCCGGTCCCAAGGTCACGCTGTCTCTCAATATACCTCCCTTTCTATCAAGACCCCTCTCTCCTCCCCCCACACTTTAACCGTCCACCCTCATCCCGCCCCCATGCACTGACTCAATAGTCCCATATTGAGTATTGGCCTTACCTCCGTTCCCAGATTCACTCCATCCATATTTGTTCTTGGGGCAATAATTCATAGAGTGAGAGTGAGAGTGAGAGTCAGATAAAAAACACAGGACCGGCCCCTTTATTTTTTTTCCTCGTTATTACAGCCAGCAAGGCACGGGTTCGATACTCGCTTCGTCACACGATCCCCCCACAAACAGTGTGCGATGAACAACAGCCCGGACTAACAAGCACGGACATCCTTGTCGTTTATTGTCGTTTATTATCGTTTTATTGTTAGTAGAACCTCTTTTCTCACACGCACACGCACTCCCTCTCACACACTCGCCAAAAAAAGCCTACATCCGGATCTCGACCAGTACGCACGTACCAATATCAATTTTGTTCTATCAACATGGCTTCTGAAGCACCCATCAACGGCGTCAAGATAAGTGGTAGGTACAATTACATGTGTGTGCTATCTGCCTGCACTATGTCGTGTGTGCAGGAAGGAGCAAAGAAAAAGAAAAAAGAAAGTAGTGTCACCGACTTGCAGCAAACAATCAACGACAACAACAACAACAACAACACAAAAACATGCCGTTGTTTTGGAACAATCCCACCAACCCTAACAAAAAACTCCCTCCTCCCCTCACTTTCTCGCTTCGTCCTCCCCCCTTCGATGTCATGCAGGCGAATCTGATCCCCATAAAGTCATCAAGGTCATGGCCAACGAGGGCAAGTCAGGAGAGCCCTTTGAGCTCGCATACACAAACTGCAAGGTGGTCGGCAATGGTTCGTTTGGCGTGGTCTTTCAAGCAAAGATCGTTGGCAGCGGCGATGATGCTGCTATCAAGAAAGTTCTCCAGGATAGACGATTCAAGGTAATGTCCAGAGTGTTTTTTTTCTGACTTTGCTTGGACATTGTGGCCTTTTTATCGTTTCTCACTCCATTCTTTTTTTTCTTCTTTTTTTTTCTCTTTGTGATCCGGGCGTAATAGAATCGTGAGCTGCAGATTATTCGGCTGGTGTCGCACCCTAATATAGTTGATCTGAAAGCGTTCTTTTACTCCAACGGAGACAAGGTTAGACAGGACAGGATTACATACCCTCTCCTCCACTCTCGAATGTTGTCACGGTGCATATTCAAGATACATTTATGCTAATCCTAATTATTGTCTTTCACTCCTTTCTTCCCCCGCGCCCTGTTCGGACTGTTTTTTTTTTTTTTTTTTTTTTTTTTTTTTTGAATGGTTGCTTTTGAATATCACAGAAGGACGAAGTCTTCCTGAACTTGGTCCTGGAGTATATCCCCGAAACCTTATACCGCGCCTCGCGCCACTACTCAAAGGCCAAGCAGGCAATGCCAGTGCTGCAGATCAAATTGTACATATACCAGCTGTTCAGGAGTTTGGCCTATATCCACGCCTTGGGTATTTGCCACCGCGACATCAAGCCCCAGAATCTGTTGCTCAACCCCGTCACCGGGATCCTCAAGCTTTGCGACTTTGGAAGGTATGAGAGAATCGACGTTCTTTTCTTTTATCGGACAGTGCGTTTGTTTCCTTGAGCGACTCGCTGATAATTCATTTGTTATTCTCGGAAATACAGTGCAAAGATTTTGGTTGCAGGAGAACCCAATGTCTCGTACATCTGCTCTCGCTACTACCGAGCCCCAGAACTGATCTTTGGCGCCACCAACTACACCACCAACATCGGTATGTGTGTCCTTGCCCTTCTCTTGATCAAGCATGGCATGATCCTCGGCGAACGCTAACCATTTTTAGGTAAATGTTACCTGAATAGATGTGTGGTCAACTGGATGTGTCATGGCAGAGTTGATGCTGGGGCAGCCTCTTTTCCCTGGAGAAAGCGGCATCGATCAGTTGGTCGAGATTATTAAAGTCCTGGGAACACCAACACGGGAGCAGATCAAGACTATGAACCCCAACTACATGGAGCACAAGTTTCCCCAGATCAAACCACACCCCTTCAACAAGGTATACCACCATGCCATACTATGTACCATCGCATAGGTTGAGAGGAGGAAACATAGCTGACCATCTCTAAATGTCTAAATGTGGACATAGATCTTCCGCTCACGGACACCACCAGAAGCTCTGGATCTCCTTTCACATCTTTTGGAGTACACTCCTTCACGTCGCTTTTCGCCCATTGAGG
The DNA here is from genome assembly GCA_000739165.1 of Podila verticillata NRRL 6337. Lineage (NCBI taxonomy): Eukaryota > Fungi > Mortierellomycota > Mortierellomycetes > Mortierellales > Mortierellaceae > Podila > Podila verticillata. The sequence continues at coordinate 1,130,655 of KN042417.1, read as the reverse complement.
CAATGGTGCACCCGTTCTTTGACGAGCTCAGGAACCCAGAGACAAAACTGCCCAATGGCAAAGAGCTGCCTCCTCTGTTCAACTTTACTCCTATTGGTAGGTGGACCCAAGTTTGCATGTCTATTTTCGTTGCGAGTTTTTTAAATGGCAAGAAGCTATGACTGATGACTTTTTATTTTTATTTTTGTTTGTTGCTGTGCTGTTGTGCTATATCTGGAACACATAATAGAGCTCTCGATCCGCCCTGACCTCATTCCCAAGCTGGTACCTGCTCATTGCGAGGCCGAGCTGAGCTCGCGTGGAATTGATGTCCATAACTTTGTTCCTGTGCCTCCAAGCGAAACTCGCATCACGCTCGACTAAAGGACAACAAAAAAGAAAAAAAAAAACAAGGAGTCGCTCAGTAGGAAAAAAATACAAGCTCCCCCCGCTCTTCTACCCAAAAACAACCTTACCCTTCGCCCCCCCTACTCTACATCTACAACCCATCCGGACAACCGAAAAAATTGCCGAGAGACCAGTGAGCGAGAGAGAGAAAGAGAGAGAGAGAGAGAGAGAGAGAGAGAGAGAGAGAGAGAGAGAGAGAGAGAGAGAGAGAGAGAGAGCGAGAGCGAGAGAGAGAGACAGCGAAGGCCATATTTTTGTGTCCTCAACAACCTCAACAAAACCTCCTCCTCCTTCCAAACAAAAAAAGCCCCAAGCCTTTGGCTGACATAGAGACTTTGAATATTAATGAACAAAAGAAGTAAACCCGTTACAAAAAAAAAGAAAAAAAAGACGTGTTGCCAATATGTGGGAAGCGATTTCGTTTCATTTTAGCTTTGCATAGGGAAGTCTTTTTTTTTGGGCTGGTGAGGAAAAACGACATCATTTACGCGAAGCCGACGGTTGATTAGCCAATGGTGCATCTGTATCTGTCCGAACACAAAAAGAGAAAAAAAACTAGGAGAAAGAGGGAGAACGAGGGGAAGCGACCTTTGTCTCCCATAGGAGGACGATACCAGGACGGGTACCACGAACAAAACAAGGAGAGTCGTCAAGGTCTTCTGGAAGAAGGGGGTACGATGCGGGTGATGGGGAGAGGGACCAAGCGCTGTGTCCCAAATGGTGGACAAGACCCGGGGGTGTGTTGTGTGTGGGGCAAAGCCAAATATAAATTACACATGGGTGTGCATGCGTACATATGTGAGGAAGAAGATGATGGTGACAAGTTGCACAGTGCACAGGAATGGGGTCGTTTATGACCCCGAGTTTAAAATAGGTTAAAAAAAGGTACTCTTCATAGTGCAATATCGGGCTGCTTCGTCTCCTTGTGTTTGCCTCTTTTGTTTTCGTTTTCTCTCTTCCCTTCTGTCTTTGGAAGGGGGGTCCATTTCGGCAACTCACATGAGACAATGAAGTAAAAAGCAACCCAGAGAAAGAAAGACAGAGAGAAAGAGAAAAAAAGACTATGTAAGCATGGTTCGTCTGTGTGGAAACAAGCGGCGAGCGTGTTCGCAAAGACGGTGTAAATTGTGTTTCGGATTTTTCATGAGATTATTCAAGTACGATACCAATTGGGGCCTACTGCCGCCATGCAGAGGAGAGAGTGAGGGTAATTGCCACTCCTTTCTGGTTCCCAGTCTTGGACAGGGGAGAGGGACGATGAGGTGTACTAATTGATATTAAATATCTCTTCATGTGTCAGCAATCACGCACGTTTGAGCACGGGTCAACGAATACATTTGGTGCTCTCAAATATTATGAGCGGACGGACCCCAAAGCCAAAGGAAGAAAGTGGAGGTGTGCAATGTACCATGGTGATACAGAACGTGAAGATGAGGCTGGAGGCGTTATATTTATGTACGAAAAGAAAGCACATGTTGCCCCATGCTCCGGTACCCGGGATAGGAGGAAACCACTTGGAAGACAGAGAGAGAGAGAGAGAGAGAGAGAGAGAGAGAGCGAGAGAGAGAGAAGTGTGTGGTTGCGAGTATCTTGCGTGTGGCAAGACCCTTTTTATTTTCGTCCGACTCAAGAGTTGTGGTTCTGTGGCTCCTCCTAGTCCAGAAGACAATGACAATGGGATAACCCAAGAAAAAAAAAAGGTTGGGAGGTCATTATCTATTGCACAATGTCACGATGGGATGGGATGAACCACAAACCTATTCGCAGACAAAAAGAATGGCGAAGTTTGTCTGCCCATGTGTGGTCCGAGAGCGCGTCTATTTTTCTTTTCTCTCTGTTTGCTGACAACACTCCTCCACATTGTTTTAATTTTCTCTGTTCCTATCAATATGCACATGCGACAAACAAAAAGCAAGGCATAATATTGAGGCGAGATGATGCAGCTTCGCGCATATCGAAGGAAATCACAAAACACACGTCGCCAGATTACAGCACAAGAAAGGCCTTTTTTCTTGCACGTTGGCTGTAAATCGAGAGTTGGATACTTTAACAGAGTATAAACTCATGGACGATCGGGGCAAGGTCAAAAGGCTATATACAAGTATTAAAGTCGCTCTCTCAGAGCCAACATTTCTGATCAGACACCCTGAGAATGTATGTCGTAGGTTGTATGCTGTCTGTACAACACATTCTTTCGTAGCAACTTTGGACAATAGCACGATGAAAAGGCGGAAAAGCCGCGGAAGCGGAATTAATTAATTATATTGACTTGTTCAGTTGTAGTCAGCTCAACCGCTTTCTTTTCGTCGAAAGGATCCAGCTATGGAGCCAAACAGCAACAACAACAATAATAAGTACGCCCAAACGAGCAAAGGGACCTTCGGGTACCCATCGACGTGGACAATGGGGATAAAAAAAATCTTGGAGTTTGCTCCACCAACTCACTTCAGAGATCCATGTTCAAAAGATAAAATATATGAACGTACTAAAGCGCTGAGCAAACGCCTGGAGAAGAATGAATTGAAAAAAAAAAAAAAAAAAAAAAAGTATTCGAGTATTCGAGTATTCAAGTATTCAAGTATTCGTTACTTGGTTGTTGTTACGTCTCATGTCCACCACTTTGAACCTCCTTTCGGTTCTCTCCCTCTGTCTGTCTCTGTTTTCGTTCTACTGAAAGGTGTGTATGTATCACCCATTTGTTGGTATATATTGGATCTCTATGTGTCCATGTCCGTGTCTCCTGGTTCATTTGTTCTCTTTTTATTTTTCTATCGCTCGTTGAACCTCCCTTTTTTGTGTTTTGTTTGAATCGCTCTTTTCGTTTGGTTAATAACTCTTTCCAAATCGACATACCTACTTTGTCGGCTCCATGTTTGCTTACAACACATTGTGCAGCAACGCATTCTTTTTTTTGTCTTTGAGCTCGGTCTTCTGGAGTCCATTTTTCAGACTACGATCAAAAAGAGAGAAGCTCCCGGGTTTCTATATTTCTCGGCTCTTTTTGGTGTGACGAGTACTCTTTGCTTTTGGTGGTCGACTATGATGCCATTTTTTTTTTTGTCGCGTACTGTTGCAATTTTTTCTCACAGTCGTGCAACGAGGATAGAGTACGACAAGATAGAGGTCAAAGAAATATCCTTCTTCCACGGAGCGAGAACAATTGGTCACTTTGTCTTTAGTAGGTTTCTGCTTTGTCTGTGGGCCAGAGTCGGGTGCTGTTGTGTTGTTCAGTGTCCACTTGACCCTCCCTCAGTCCACATCCCCACCACTCAGAAGCGCGCTGGGCGACGGCGACAGTTGGTCTGAATAATACAACAAACAAAGAGATGCGTGACACACTGACCAACATCAAACGGTGGGAGGACTGACCAATGTCGCTCGCTGTCTCTCACTCTCATTCTGTCTGTCTGTCTCTGTATTGTATTCACGCGCCATATGTCTGTGCAACTCTAACAGGAAAGGTGATGGCGATGGCGATGGCGATAGACACCTCTCCCTCCCTCCCTCCCTCCCCTTCCCTGTGTGTGTCTCTCTCTCCTGCCTCTTCCACCCTCCCCAATTCTAACCCCACACTCACATTCATTCAAACCGTTTTCAGGCACGAGCACACATACTTTGAAAGATAAAGTGAAGAATAATAAAAAAGAATTCATTTATTCCTCCCACCTTTTCCCTCGCACATGGAATTTGCCTTGAACTCTTTGAAGTCTCCTCATCCCATCCTGGCTATTTTTTTTTTTGGTCTAAGCTCTTCACGCTCCTCGCCCTATTCCTTTCACTCCCTTTTGGTTGTCCATCTCATTTTCTCTCTCTCTCTCTCTCACTCTCTCACTCTGTCATTCCTTCATTTCAATTTCACCTCATTACGCTTTCTTTCTCATTTCACAAACAGCTTCGCCAATCCTCGTTTGATTCCATTCCAACCCCACGTTGTATAAACACATTACCGTGTCTGCCCCCCGCCCTTACTTTTAATATATCCTTTCCTCACTCTATCCGCGCGTGCGTATTTATTCTTCCGAGCTTAAAAGCGAACAGACAACTCAGACCTCCGCACTCCACTTTTTCATTCTTTCTGTTCAACCAACCAGCCACTTTCCAACTACATACTACATCCCATTGCCATTCTCAGCGCAACATACCCAAAGCCAACTTGGATGCAATATATATATTTACACTTCTTTTTCCATTAAAAAAAGAAAGAAAGCTCCCTTTTCCTGAATTTGTCTCCTTGAACCACGCCTCGAGGAGGAGTATTTTGTTATCCCATACATCCCATACATCCATAACACAACAGCACGCACACAGACAGACAGGACAGACAAACAGATTGCTTCGTTTTTTTCTCTTCTTTCTTTCTCTCTCTCTTTTCCTTTCTTTCTCTCTTTCTCTCGTCTTTCCTTCCTCCCTTCCTTCCGTCTCTTATTTGCTCAGCACTCTCACTTTTTGCCTGCTCTCGCTCACTCACTCACTCACGCACTCGTTACCTTTGTAAGTATGGGAAAAAAATAGTCAACGTGTGTGGAGCATGCCCGTGAATATATTTTGGTTGAATAGTCTGAATGGTTTGAGTGATTTTGAATGGGTTGTCCTATAAACAGTGCCACTGACCTCATTTTCTTTTTTATTCTCCAACCCCTCACACACTTTTTTTTTTTTTTTTTTTTTTTTTTTCTTTGTCTCACCATCGTTCCATTGAACCCATTTCTTCCCATTCATTCATTCATTCGACATTTCCCACACACTCACACTCATACAAACTCATCCTCGATCCTTGCCACACTCATAACTCATATACACCAATACACTCATACCTCCATATCCACACTCATACTCATACTCTGATACTCATACTCGTGCCTATACCACACCATACCTCGTACCTTGTATATCTCGTAGCTCGAAGCTGTCTACTACAACACATCTTTCCTTCACTCCATCCTCCTCCACTAACCACCCTTCCTTCTCAACGACACTCACCAAGCACGCAACAAAAAAGAACCCTTCAAAGAAAAAAGAAAAAAAGTGAGAACCCAATTTCATACTCCCTCACTTCCCACCCTTCCAGACAATCCAATTCCACCACTTCAGCTCATTGGCTTTGCCTCGCGAAGAATGGGCAACCTGCCTTCGTCCACATCCACAGAGCCATTGGCACAGGGCAAGCACCGCAACTTGTCCACCATATCTCTGCCTCCCACCATTCCTCGTCGCCACAATATGAAGGACGCCGAGCGCAAAGAGATCTTTCCAATATCCGACGAGCTCGCTCCACCACTATCTGGCCGGCGCGGGTCCATCGGTTTCTTCCGTGGCAAGCGTGCTCTCGCACCTATGACCCTCAACCACGAACAACTCTTTCAAAACTTGCAGAACCTCCAGAACCTCGACATGACCCACTGCTCCTGGCAGAGCTACAACTGCCTGGACTCGTGTCCGTCTTCCAATCTTAACTCTCTCTCCACCACACCAACGACCACTGCAACAACACCATCCATGACGGCAACGCCGACAACACCGGTTACAGGGGGACATCTTGCGCCCTACGGACAGCGCTCCTTTTCACAACCCACCAGTCCCGTCGCCGCCTCAATACAGGACTACCACCCACGCCAGGAACAAAAGCTCGCCTCGTTCATGAAGCGCAACCTTCTCCCCCCACACGCCTTGTGTGCCCCTACACCGCCACTCTCCAACGAGGCCAGCCCAACCTCATGCTCACTCGCCAACTCGGCCTCGTCTTCGCCCACGATCGATTCTTGTTCCGACATTGCTGACCATCACTACGACCACCACCCACACAACCCCAACCACCACCAGCACCACCAGTTGCCACATCATACGGACCGTCCTGCGCTTGAGCACCAGTCGAGCGTGGACACGATACCCTCGACCTTGGATGTGCCCAGCCTCACGATCTCAGAGTGGGGCAACCGTCATAAGTGGGCTGGCGAGCAAGAATGGTCAGACGACATTCCCGATGGTCTCGAGCACGAAGGTGGTCCTTGGGATGTCATGGACAGGCAAGTTCTTGTTCTCGTTCTCTCCCTCCCTATCTCTCTTTGTTTCTTTCTTGTCCTTTCTTTGTTTCCCCATTTCTTTTTTTTTGTTCTCTTGTCAACAAACAAAGCAAGCACGAGGCGCTTTGGTCTCTTTTTCTCTCCCACCCTGTTTTTTTTTTTGCGGCCATGTGTGGTTGGGATGGGAAGACTAGGAGGAGGTTTTCTTTCTTTCTTTCATCCTAGGGTGGTTGCGCTAGTGCTTGACGGTCGTGTACTTTTTTTTCTTTCTTTGTGGGCCTAGTGCCAGTCTAATTGCCCTTTTTTTTTGCTACGTTCCTCCTGTGTACACACACAGCATTCGCAGTACAAAAAAAAAAAGCAGTGTGACAGCGCACATCGTGATCTGCAAACCCGATTCAGCTGATGTATTAAATCCACGTTTCTAATTTTTTCCTTTCTGTCTCACATTGTTTCCACAGTTACACGGTCGAGCAACACATAGCACGAGCAACATTCAAAGGTCAAAACTACTCGGCACCTTTGGACTTTTCAAAACCAGACTCTGAGAAGTCAGCCGTAGAAAGCGCAAGCGAGAGCGATACGAGCACTCCATCTGCCTCCCTCACCTCCATGGCCACCTTGAGCTCACACATCCCACCCTCTAAGCAGAACGAACGGTCCCTAGTGATCCTCTCTGTCGGCTGCGGCAACTCTCAGTGGGCGACTGAGATGGCATTGGCACACCCACAGTCGGCCATCCATGCCATCAATGTGAGTCAGCTCCCCTCGCTGCCCGCAGTCCCCGAGACCACTCCCTCGTTTGATCTGGACAACCTGTTCTTTTACAACCTGGACGACAACTCGCTCAAGGTGCCATTCGTCTCCAACTCGGTGGACTACATCCATGTCCGCCGCTTCCTGCCCAATGTGAACAAGACCAAGTACTTGACCTTTTTGCGCGAACTGGTCCGTGTTCTCAAAGTCGATGGGTACCTGGAGTTGGTCGAGCTCGACTTGAGGCTACGTGATTCGGGCGTCGACAGCTGCTGGCCCAGTTATTGGACCTTGATCGGCTTTGACAAGCTGGGCATTGACACGTCCTTGGCCCTGAACCTGGCGGGTATCCTGCGGACCATGCCAGGCATCGATGTCGCTCACAAATCCAGTGTCAATATGCCGGTGGGCATCCACGGTGGGCGCGTGGGGTTAGCCGCGGAGCTGCTCTGCTGGCGGTTTGCAGCAACGGTGCGGCCATGGCTCATGCGGCAGGCCATGCTCTCGGGCGCCGAGTTTGACGAGCTGCTCGAGCGTGCCCGTCAAGAGACCCGGGTGCTCAAGAGCTACCAGGTGTGCCATGTTGCGGTCGGTCGCAAGACTCTGCCATGAGCATGATCTAAATGTTACACACTCACACACACACACACACACACAGACAGACACACACACCCAAAAAAAAGTTGCGTATACCCTCATTTTTCTTTCTAAAACAACCATCACCTTTTGTCAAACGTCCATCACATACCACCAAATAACTCGCACTCCTTCCACTCTCTTTTTTTCATCGCTTTCTTGCTTGTATCATAATAAATTGCTTTCTGTTTTTTTCTGGTATATTACTGCCTGCGATATTTAATCCAGCGAGTGCTGTGGTGGGGATATAAGGCATTTCTTCATCCTATGCGAACTGTCAGCATATCGCCGTCCTCGACATCTGTATCGCCAATGGTCGAGGCTGGGTCCAGGTCCTCGTCATCCCATGAGAGCGTGACGAGGGTGTCTGCATCCAACTTCTTTAGCTTCCTGTAATGCTTCAGCACGGCTTCTACAGTAGTTGACTTTTTTTAAGTCCAGAGATGTCAACATGTCAGAGACAATAAAACAAACAACAGCAATCTTCGTCACAAGCCGAACCAAAAAAAAAAAAGTCAAATGGAATGGACTTACCTTTTTCACTTTCAACTTCTCGTCCTGTGTGTCTAGACCCCTCAACTTGATAAACAGGAACTCTTCTTCGACCTCCTCCTCCTCCTCATCATCACCCTCGTCGTTAGCACCAGAGGCCTGCTCCAGCGCCTTCGCACTTGCTTCTTCCTCTCTTTTCTTCTCAATCTCCTGCTGTCGCTGCAGTTGCGCGAGCTCCATCTCCATCTGCGCCAGTCTCTGTGCCTCCTGCAGCTTCTCCTGCTCCTTGTAGTACTTGAACGCGTCCGCCTCATAGACGTCCACGACCGCAATCCGTGGGCAGTCCACCGTCTGTGGGGTCGAGCTCGGCAGCAGCCGGTTCCCGCGCAGCGCAAAGACAACCTCCGCCAGCTGGGTATGTTTCTGTCTGCAGTACAATTCCATCGACATTCGGAAGGCCTGGTCCTGGAAATAAATAAATAAATAAAACAGATATATAGATGGAGTTATTAAGATATTACATGCGGGCGAAATTTTTTTGCTTCCTGCGAGAATCCAAAATTAAAAAAAAGAGGCTGGCTTTTTTTTTCTCTTTTTGCGCAACTTACGGATTTGATAATAAATTTGATGGGAGCCTCAATCGCCCGCATCACCTGCTCCATATCTGGCGGTACCACCAAGCGTGGGTCCCGGATCTTGCGGATCATAATATTGATGTCTATCACAGGCGTGGACTCAACTGGGGTGGCTGTCTCCTGTGGGCCACTGTGCTCTTGACTGGGTGGCGAGAACATGGGGTTGGGCGACTGGAGGCCAGATCCTGGTTGTGAGGAGGACGAGAAGAAAGAGTTGGGTTGAAGGGTGGGGGATATCATTGCGTCGTCTGAAGCGTTCCGGGTCAGGCCGCTACGCTTTGACAGTTTCTGTGCAATCGAGACGAGCTCCGGGTCCAGTTCCTGTACGTCGTCATCATCGTCGTCGAGATCGATCGTGTCGTATTTTGAAAGCTGTGGCAGAGGCTTACTACGAAGCAGAGAGTTGTAGTTAGCGTGAGTGAGACAAAAACGAGAGAGCAAGAAGGTGCCATCATATTGCCCAAGGAAGAACAACAGCATCCAAAAAAAAAAAGCTTACTGTGTATCGTACGTCGGCTTATAATGGATTACTGGCGCTTCTGGTGGTGGAGTGAGCGAGAGCTCTCGTTTCCGTTTGAGTTCCGTATCCGCTTTCGCCTTCGCCCTGGCTGTTTGTCTAGTAGTGTAGTTGTGCGCGTTTTTGTTGGTTGGGTTTGGTTAGCCCGAAAGCTTCCTCTGTCTTCCTGAATCAGTGTCAGGGTCTACACACACATGTACGACTTTCTGCTCTACTTTACCGAATCTCCTCTTCCTCTTCCTCAAAGTCAAAGGTCGGGAGCTCCCTGGACGAAGAAACGGCGTCCAGCACCTCTTCCTTCTCCAGTGGTTCCAGTCCCTCTTCAAATTCTGGCTGTGGAACTACAATAGAAAGAAATCAAGGCGTTTATTAGACTCGGAGCAAACCTTTCAGTATTTGTTGTGTGCTTTTTTACCTTCTCTCCTGAACGGCCTGTATGACTTTGCCTTGCTGAAAAAGTCGTCTTCGATCACCCGTATCCGCGAGTGCTGAGTCGGTGACGTGGACAGATCGTTGGTCGAGTTCGAGTTAGAGGAAGATGGGGTTCTGTTGGGTGAGCCCATGGAATCTGCATTCTTTGCGCCCATGCGACGAGATCGTGGTTTGGGTTTGGGCTGAGGCCGCCTTGGGACCACTGGTTCTTCGTCTGAATCTGCCATGTGTGGTTCGAATGTGTGTTTCGCTCTGTTTTTGTGCTTCCGTTCAGTCGGTTGTCTTGCGTGGGGTCTTTGCACCTCTTGGTCGTAAAGAAACACGAGTGTGTGTGTGTGTGTGTGTGTGTGTGCGTGTGTGTAATGAAACTGCATGAAAAGCAGCTTTACCAAACTTTTTTTGGGTTCAAGAAACGGTGGCTTAGCCTCAACTACCTCAACTATCAGGCACTAAAAGGCGTGAAAGTTCTGCATTATCTTTCCTTTGCCCATTTTGACATTCCCCTTGCTTCGCCGAACAGGATGGACCGATTGACTCAGCTTCAGGATGCCATTGACAAGCTGGCCTTGCTCTTTGTCTCCTCGCTCGACCATCTCACCAAGCGTGCGCCATTGGTGCCGCTTAATCTTGATGTGCCTGTTGTCACCACAGGTACTACAAAACGCTCCCACCTTAGTTTCGTCTATGAGTGAGTGAAGGGCACATAGCTCGACTCTGCGAGTGCTAACCATCAGAGATTTATTTTCTTGATCCCTCTAATATGATAGATCACGGAATACCACAGGATCAACTGCAAAGTAATGGACGAAGAAAATGCTCCCCTCTCGCTACATCTCACGACTGAAGAAGTGTCACACACTCGCACCTCGATAACATGGATAAAGATGTAGACACACCCGACTGAAGCCCTTTTTTTTTTTTGTTCATCTCTTCGACCAGGTCAAGCACAGGAGTTGGCACTCGACATTTCACGGCAGGCCAAGGAGCTTGAGACGCTGATCGAGCACTTGCCAGGCATTTCCCAGTCGCCTGAGGACCAGACACGCGATCTTGAGGCCCTGGCGCGCCAGAACGAACTGGCAACGGAGGAGTACGAGGCCGCCGTGGCGGAGGCAAAAGAGCTGCTACAGGAAGTCACCCTGGCACTGCGGGGGATTGCTCTGGACCAGAGTCGTTCATGAAAAGGGAGGACGAAACAAAAAGGCACACCTTTGGTGAACAATAGACCGATTTTGGGCAAACACCATTTTTGCTTTTCATGGTTTCTTCAAGTCATGGAGACATGACAGTTGTACATTAGATTATTTTTTTCCCCTCTGGAGTCAAGCAATTAAACCACCATCCGAAGAAAAAGATATTATGTTCTATCAGGTCTTTATTATTGCGCAACGGATGAAAGAAGAAGAAGAAAGGTATAGTCATTTCGAATGGAGGAATGATAGTGCAAAGTTGGACAAAGAAAGTTCATGAAAAAGACGGACAAGAAATGCAAGAAAAACAAAATAAAAAAACAAGTGGTATCTAAGTTGAAAAGGATAGAAGCATAAACAAAAAAAAGGCCGAGCTTCTAGGCTTCGACCAGTTTGCCTACAAACTTGTAGGCACCCGCAAGACCAGAGATGAAGCCTGTCACCGCCTGGAATCCGTCGGAGAAGGAGCAATGCAGGTTGTCATATGCTATTTTACAAAAAGCAAGAGCAAGAGCAAGAGCAAGAGAAAAGCAACGTCAGTATGGGGTTTCAAGAGTTGTCACTTCCTTCGTTGTAAAAAAAAACTCTTGGAAAAACTTACCACAGAACAAAAAGTCGCCCGACAACTTGACGGTAGTCACTTGCAACCAGTGCAGCTTGTTCTCAAGTTTCGCTCTCTGGGCCACCACCTTCTCATTTTCCTCTTCACTCCCTTGCAAAGCCTTTATCTGCTTCTTGACGTCCCAGATGGACTGCAAATTCTCGTGCAGGTCAATCGACACACCCACCATCCACAGCCGGTTCGACCAGGGCTCGGCCTTGTCGGAGAACGACCTGTCCAGGACCCCAATCACGCCCAGGCAGTAAATGTCGTCGGAAATGTCCTGCACCAACCCGATTGCGTTGTTCATGTCCCCCAGCCGCTCGCGCACCGTGTTCCGCCAGGATGCGTCCTGCTTCTTGGCTAGAGTGTGCTTCCAGCCCTGTTTCTGAACATTGGCCATAAGGGTCATCCCAAGGGTCAACACTGTGGCCAGAGGGTCGATAAAATGGCCTAGCCGGAGGACCTTGCGGGTGGTCGAGAACTGTTTGGCCAGGGCCTTGATGCGGCTCGCGAGTAGCTCGTACTGTTTAGGATTGGAGAGGAAGAGCCAGAGAAAGACCTTGGCAAAGTACTGGATCACTTTGACGGTCTTGTCGCGTCCGTCGACCAGGTCCGAGATCTCGCGGATGATCTGTGTGGCTTTTTTACTATTTTTGGAGATGGTGGTCGGTTTTACTGAGGGCGCTTTTGTTGTTGTTGGTTGTGGTGCGATAGTGGTGGATGCAGTGGATGTTGATGGTGATGAAGACGAAGTAGTGTCGAGTAAGGAGTGAAGACCAAAAGGCGGATGTGAGGGTGAGGAGGGAGAGGGGACGTGGCTGCTGGGCGGAGTGTCAAGAAGATGCAGCTCTGTTCTCTTTTCAATTTCCAGTTTGGTCAAGGTGGTAGCTGTGGTCGTGCTATCGGAGGCAGCACTTGAGAGCGACGTTGTGGATGAATTGGAGGACGCAAAGGATGATGACGACGAGGAGGAGGAAAAGTGGTTGTTGCTCTCAATTGGTCCCATCGGAGAAGAGGCGAGGAGAGTGAAGGTTGAGAGTGACGACCAGGTATGTGTGTGGGTATGTTCGCCATGGTCGTGATGAGAGGAAGTCAAGTTTGACTCTTGCAGCGGCTCCACAAAGCCAGCTTGGTGGGCGTGCTGTTTGGGTGAGATGGGAGGCGAGATTTCAGTCTCTGCTGCGACTTTGGCCCGCTCTGTGGTCCAGGGATGCTTCTGGAAAGTGTCGTTCCCAATGTTTGTTGCTTCTGAACCGACCACGGCGGTGGGCGGAGGCAGTGAAGCCATAGACAAGAAAGGGTCCGTGGAGTCGTGGATGGTGTACGAAGAGGAAGGCTGTTCCATTCGTTACGTGTGTGTGTGTGTGTGTGTGTGTGTGTGTGTGTGTGTGTGTGTGTGTGTGAGTCTGTATGTTGTGTGATGCTTATTTATGTGTGTGTCTCAGACTTATTCTTTTGGGAATCGGATGGTGCAGAAATAGCTGTATGCTTATGTATGTAGTTGCTGTGAAAGGATGCACAAGGCGAGGAAAAGATAGGCCAGATAGACTCAGAGAGATAGAGAGATAGACAGCAGAGACTAGAGAGGGAGAGTAAGAAGGATAAGAGAAGCGGAGCAAGTAATAGATAAGGATGCAGAGAAGAGAGAGAGAGATATTAGGGATAGAGCGTCCTCTCAATGGGTGTATGAATGGGATGATGAATGGGATGAATTGGGGATGAAATGGGATGAAGAAGAAGGGAATGGGGAATGAGAAGGAAAGAAAGAGAGTGACGATGCAAGATTGGTTTTTTTGTTGCTTTTCTTTGTTCTCTCTCTTTCTCTCTTTTCTCTTCTGTCTTCATATTGGCTCAGACAAGTAATAAAAGGTCCGGCTCTCTCTTCCACTCTGCCACTCCAAATATGCCTCGTTTTCAGTGCCTGGCTGACGGACCTGGGAAGGGATGGGGTACGGTTGAGGGATGCTCACTCAAAATACGAAGTGCCCACGGATTTAGTTGCCCTTTTGTCACCCTTTGTCCGTCTGTGCAAAAATAGACTTCATGTATCCGTGTACAAAAAGAAAATTATCACGTTCACTGCCAAAGATACGAAAAAACACGTACACCCAACAACGTTTCTTGTTGCAGCCACGCGCACACACAAAGTTGTGCAACACGCATGTGGGATAAATCCCATGAGACGCGCAGTGAGAGTAGTTGGCCATGTTGCCATGCTCAGAACCATTGGATCGAGTCCAGAAGAGTGTGTATCGCATTAGAGACCAGGGGTCTTCTGTAGCGTAATGCTTGTCTGCCAAAAGGGCACCTTCCAATATGTGGGTACAACAAGGTTTCGTTTGTTTTGGCGCGCTAGGATAAGGGAGATGACTTAAGGGCCCCCGGGGAATCTGAACAAGAATTTTGCCGACAGGAACAATCTGATGTTGGTGCCAATAGGAAGAGAGTCTCGTTCTGGCAAGTGTGGTTTATCAACAATAATACAATTGTGTACCTCGAATGCCTTGGCGTTGAGTCCTCAACCAGCGTCACCATGGTTGAATCTGGCGGACACCAGAATTGTCCCTCTGCATGCCTAGGAAACCTATTTCACTTTCGGCTGAGGATTGCTGAAGTGGCTACCCGAAAAAAAGGTTCGGCCCATTGATGAACACAAAGTTCAAGTATCACACCATGCCCACAAAGCACAAAAGACAACAAACTGAAGGGCGCGCCCAAGTGCTCAGCTGCCAATCACCTGAAGGGAAAGAAAGAAGGGATCTCGTCGTGTTTGTAATGGATCCGAGCGGCGCCAAGTAGCCGAAGACTTTGTGCTGAATCATCGTTGGACACAATGTTTGCCTTTTTCGGGAATTTGTTACTAAGACGGGTTGTTGACGTTTAGTTAAATAGCTAATCTCCACACAATCATCGTCCATTCTCGTCCTCATCCTCATCCATATTCTTCTTCCTCTTCCTCTCTTTCTTTCTCCTTTACTCCATTCCCTCATTCCCTTACTCTCACTCATTAGGAATAGGAAGACATTTACAATTGCAATGACCGCCATCAAGGTTGCCGAGTCCCTGGGACGAATGTTCTATTTGGTCTCGCCCAAGGCCACCACCTTCGCCACCGTTGCCGAGGTACCGCCCTACGTCGCCGACACCACTCCTTGGTTCATTGCCTTCATCTTTGCCGAGCTGCTGTACTACACCATCAAGGACAAGGGCGTTGGTCTTAAGCCCCATGAGGGTAAATATAACCAGGCCAGGTACCGGCTGAACGACACAATCGGATCACTTAGCGCCGGAACTATTCAGCAGATGTCACGCTTCTTCCTCGGAAGCTTGCAGATGGTCACCTATAATTACATCTGGGACAACTACAGGATCGACTCCATTGCCTTTGACACTTTCAAGGTGACAACCTGGATCGGATGTTTCCTTGCAACTGGTATGTACTTTTCAGAACGTATTTTTCATTTGTGTTCGTTCTACGGAATATCTAACGGACTTGAAATATTCACAACAAATAGACCTTGCTTATTATTGGGTAACACACGCATGCTGTTCACGTCATGATCATCGGACGAAATCCACAGACAAACTCATGTACTCATCCAACAGAACGTGTTTCCACCACATAGCTCCACCGCGCCGGACATGAAGTGAACATTCTTTGGGCAGGACATTCGGTTCACCACAGCAGGTGAGAAGAAGAAAGCACAACTGGCCAGAAAACGATGCACGAGAACATGAATACAAAATTAACTTATGTTAATACCTGATAGTGAGATGTACAATGCTTCTACGGCCCTTCGCCAGTCTATTGCTCAGAGCTACACCACCTTCTTCTTCAACCTGCCTCTGGCTCTTGTCTTCTCGCCTTCCCAGTTCGCTGTCCACTCGCAGTTCAATCTTCTCTTCCAGTTCTGGATCCACACTGGTAGGGCGCCGTACTTTCGGAAGCGGCGAAAGAACATGCGGATCGTATGCATCTTGACAAATACCTAACCCCCAACAACCTGATCAACTTGTAGAGATTGTACCATATATGGGCTGGCTCGAGTATATCATCAACACTCCAAGCAGCCACAGACTCCACCACGGTAAGACCAAAAGCAAAGGCGACGAGAGAACCAGAGTAGGAAATGTTTTCCTTACAGCTTTTTTATCTGCTTCCAATGACTTTCTTTGCCAGGACGAAACAGATACTGCATCGACAAGAACTACGGCGGCACCTTGATCATCTGGGACCGCATGTTCGGCACTTTTGCAAGCGAGAAGATCTACCCCGAGGTCGTTGCCACCAAAGAAGAGGAGGAGCCCGTATCCTATGGATTGACTCACCCAATCAACACCTTTGACCCTGTCTCGATCCAGTTTGGCCACTTCCACCACATCTTCAAAACCGTCTTGATCACCCCCGGATTCACGGACAAGCTCAAGGTCGTCTTTTATGGCCCAGGCTGGCACGCAGGTGTGCCCCGAACAGGACTCTTGGAAGAGATCCCCGAAGTCGACATCAAGAACCCACCTATCAAATACGACCCTATCCTGCCTTCGCGGTTCAACTACTACATTGTCTTCCAGTTTGCAATTGTTGCAGTCATGTCCAGTGGATTGCTCGCGGAGGGATACAAGATCTTGCCCCTGTGGCAGACGCAGGCCGTCTGCGTGGCGACTTTGGCGTCTTTTGTGACCCTGTCCAAGATCATGGATGCCAAGCCCTATGGTCTCAAGGTCGAGCTGTTCCGTACTCTGAGCGTGTTTTTCATTGCAGAGTTCATTGCTCGCTCCGGCCTTTGGGAGCACACCTACTGGCAGCGACGGGGTACCTTGATCGTTGCCGATACCTTCCTGATCAACAGTTTCTATGTGGGCTGGAACATTTACAAGTACGGTGACAACTGGACGTCACTGACGCCAGCTACAGCCAAGAAGGACAAGGTCAAGACAAACTAAAAAAAAAACCAAGCATTTTGCCTGCAGGAGAAATAAAACAGAAACCTCATACCCCCTCCTGAACGTACGCGACCATCCTTATTAAATGCATTTCGGAAGTATCCTTTTCAGAATGTTTTTTTTTAGGCAGCTAGACAAAGTCCGTGAGGCGTAGTCTAAGGTTTCCTAGTGGGTATCTTCAGGTGTGCTTGCCGAGTAGCGTGTTCCTAGGCTGGAGCATCTACAAGTACGGCAACAACTGACCCCACGGCCGCCAAGAAGGATAGAATCAAGACGCACTAGACGTTACTGCCGTAGCCTAATAGAGGGCAGGCTTACACCTTACACTTACTTAATAAACATATGCAGCACAGGGTTTAATTGGATATAAATGAGAAGCTGGGGGTGTTTTCTTCTATGCGCCCTCAACATAGTCCTTGAGCTCGTTCTGCAGCTCCTTCTCCCAGTCGGCAACATCCACGTCGCCATCATCATCGTCGCCAATCGAAACACTCGAGGCCAACTGCTTTTCAAGCCATGCATCTAAAAAGTGAAGATCAAACCATCAGTTTCGTTAGCAAACACGTTTCTTTGGCATGCTTATGGTTCACATGAAAATGGGAAATCCATAGATGTTACCTGGATCCTCGTCATGATCCGGCATCTCTGCCTCAAAGATAACCTCAGGCTTCTCTGTCTTCTTGACCACCTTTGCATCCTTGGAAGCCACGCTCTCCTTCACCGATCCAGATCCCTTGCGCGACGTCGTTGGTCCAGAGGACGTGCCCACGTCGTCCGTGCCGAAGTAGATATTGTACCCCAAAGTCGCCGTCAGCGACGACGAGCGGCGGTGTGTCGTGTTCCCATCCTCCACAACTCCCTCCGGGAACGCGCCACTCAATCCCAAGCCTGTTGTACCACTACTTCCTTCAAGCGAGTCCGACGCGGCAGACGCGAGCGAGACCTGCTTGAGCAGCGAGACTCTGTAAAAGTAGTTGCGCCAAAAGACGAGCTCCTCGACCTCCTTGGGGACAAGGTAGAAGCGCATCTTGTTGAGATTCGGGTCTTGCTTTAGGGTCGCCAGCGCAGTCGAAGAGTAGACCTTCATGTCAAAGATGAAGTCGGTCCCTGGTGGAGGAGGGAGCAAGAAATTGCGCTTGTCCTAGAAGTATATGAAGAGGGTGATGTGCGTTTTAGATGGAATGGTCTCGATTTTGTTCTCTATGTCCATTAACGGGAAAAAACATGAGGTAAAAAGAAAGGTGAGCATCTTACCTTGGACAAGCTAAGAATACGCGCCTTGATCACTTCCTCGTCTGGCAATCCGGCCCAGGCAGGCACTGACTCTAAATTGTCGCAATTGTCCATGAAGGAAAAGAAACAAACGTCAATATGCAACGATAGTCCTTTTCCACACGAGCGGAGGAAATTACACCGTGCAAAGAACAACATAGAAAAAGGACTCACCAGTGCCCTGGTGAGGAATAACATTGTCCATCTTCTTTTGCTTCAAAAACTCCTCGTGCTCCTTCTGGATCCCCTGTGTGACATTGTTGCTGACCCGTTGGGCCGCCGAGCTCAGGGTCTTGAAGGCCGAGAACCCCCAGTCCTTGGTCGTCGACGCCAGCTGCTCGGTGCTGGCTTGGATCTGGTTGATGTTGAGCTGGGGTGGCTGGATGTTGAGTGTCGGGGATTTGGCGTTCGCGAGCGTGGACTGGATCTTGCCTAGGCCCGAGGAGAAGAAGGAGGTGTTGATCTTGGGAGCTGCAAATCCACTAGGGAGCATGGCTGCCGCAAAAGCTCCTGCCGACGAAGGTGGGGCAGTGGTGGAGGTGGTTGTGGATGGTTCTGCGTTTGATGTGTCGTCTGGTAGTGACGCTTGTTCGGTGTTCTTGAGGTCCTGGACGGGATGAGTTGCTGGCTCAGTTGCTGTTTCCATGTTTGTGTGACTAAAGCGGAAATGAATAGGGTATGCTGACTGGTCCTTGAAAGTAATGGCAGTGATGGAAGTGATGATAGAGGTGAGGGGGAGTGAGGGGAGTGATAGAATGCAAGTTGCTTTTACTCGAGATGAAAAAGCGAATGGAGTCGATGGCAAACGTGGGCGTCGCTCTTTTTCTTTTTGAGTTGGGCAATGTGGCTTGGAGGGAGCAACGCCCAAATGCTGCATGTTCTGGACTATTCGCTTAGGAAAGTCGCGCTCCCAGGATTAAAGCCGAGCCAGCACTGGATGCGCGATTCCAGACGCTGGATGCTGGATGCTGTCTATTCCTCCCCCAACACCCTCACGGGTTTCTGGATGGCCTGTGCTTGGACGTGGGAATGTATGACTATCGGTGACGAGCCAAAGCACACAAGGAACATGCACACCGCTTGGGACATGCGGTTGCTCCTGTTCCTCTTTCTCCTTCTCGCCCAACTCCTTTTTCTCTTTCTTTCGCTGCTTCATTTCGCGTTCCTCGTCTGCTTCCTTCTTCCGTTTCTTCCTTTTCTTCTTCTTTTCCTTTCCGCCTCTTGTTACTTTTTCCTCATCTCCAACCTCATTCCTTTTTCTTTCTCCACTCGTTTATTAATTCAATTGTCCTCAATTCTTCGTGTCACGAGGACCCCTCCCCAAGAGCGCGCGCGACAGAGACAAGAAACAAGCATCGATAGAAGTCATGCAGTACGACGAGGCTTCATCGCCTCAGGTCCAACAGGCATGGCAACAACAACAGCAAACGTCCGGTGGTCTCCACCATCATCACATCTACCCGTCCGGAGGACTCGCTGCGGCGGCCGCCAGCTCTGAGAATCTGTTTGATCGCTCGACCGAAGGCTTCCCTAAGGCGGCTCTGGATCAGTCTGCCGTGGCCAAGTATCGTCTCGAGCATCACTACAGTCTCTCGCTGGACCAAGCCATTGAGAGGAGCGAAAGGTAAATACAAGAAACACTTTGATCAAGAGGTCTTTTCGTGAGCTTCTTTTTCGGGAGATAGTCAGGGGGCTGTTCGTGAGAGTGAGTGGAGTGCGCTATGTTATCAGTGTATGCGGGTCACGACACCCTCAACTGCGAAACGGAAAAGAGGATCCTCGAATGACTGGACCGACCGAATAAACACGCTGTCCAAACCAACTCACACCTTCCAACCCGGCGCAAAAAACGAAAGAGCACAGACCAGGAAAAGACCCGAGATTGCCACCGGAACGAAGAAATAGAACCAGAATGATGCCATTTTTTTTCCCCCCGACCATTTTCCTTTCTTCTCTTTGGTATCTTTTTGCTATTCTCTCCCTTCAATCCACGTACTGACAAGACTACGCGCTCTAAAAAGAAGGAAAAACAACAACAACAAAAAACCACCCCCAAAACATATTTTAATATCCCTTCTTTGACATGTCTCCCTTAAAATTTTTTTAATGTGTATTTGCGTTGCTCCTTAAAACGTTTCCAGGAGGGCAGACCTTGAGGTGAAGCTAGAGACCGAGGCCGGGAGCGAGGAGCGCAAGCAGCGCCAGCTGACGGCCCTCGGGCGCAAGGAGTCCCAGTTCCTGAGACTGCGCCGCACCCGCCTGGGGCTGGACGACTTTGTCACGGTCAAGGTGATTGGGAAAGGCGCCTTTGGCGAGGTGCGCCTGGTCCAAAAGCTCGACTCGGGCAAGATCTACGCGATGAAGACGCTCCGCAAGGCAGACATGTTTAAGAAGGACCAGGTAAACTTCTTTCTTTGTTGTTGTTGATGAGTGCACACAAAGAATGTGCCGGAAAAAGAAAAGGGGGTGGAAAAACGCACACAAAAGATAATGGGTTGCAATATGCAACTGCACGATGGGAAAAACCCATGGCTCAATCAATGCATGGAAAAAAATGCTAAAAAGAAGGAAGGAAAAGCCTTTGTTTCATTTGAGGCCAATGCACTTATTTCGTTCCTTTTTTTTTTTTTTTTTTTTTTTTTTTTTTTTTTTTTTTCGTTTTATCCCTTGATCTAAAAAAGCTGGCCCATGTCAAGGCTGAGCGCGATGTGCTTGCAGAGTCGGACTCGCCCTGGGTGGTGCAGTTGTATTACTCGTTCCAGGATCCTCAATATCTGTATCTGATCATGGAGTTCCTGCCTGGCGGCGACTTGATGACCATGCTGATCAAGTACGACACGTTCTCGGAGGACGTGACCCGCTTCTACATTGCCGAGTGTGTCCTGGCAATCGAGGATATCCACAAGATGGGTTTTATTCACAGGTACAACACATAATTTAAACATCTAAACGTCATACTTCCATGTCCCCGTTGTCTCATATTCATTAACTCTTTATTATTTTATGGCGCTTGCCGAAATCGCGAACAACAGAGATATCAAGCCAGATAACATTCTTATTGACCGCGAGGGACATATCAAGTTGTCCGATTTTGGTCTCTCGACAGGTTTTCACAAGACCCACGACTCCCAGTTCTACCAGCGTCTCCTCGAAGGGCAGATCAAGGGCAACGCAGGCAATAGTAACAGCAATGACGGTATCACATCGTTGGAAGCAGGGGTCGATGCCATCAACCTGACTTTCTCGAGCAAGGACAAACTCGCCACTTGGAAGAAGAACCGTAGGACCTTGGTAAGAAATAGAACCTGTAAATCATGTCGTTTTCTTTGAGGGAGATCATGACTTTAACGCTTGACATTTATGCTGTATAGGCCTACTCCACCGTTGGAACTCCTGATTACATTGCGCCCGAGATCTTTATGCAGCAGGGATACCAGCAAGAGTGTGACTGGTGGTCGCTGGGCGCGATCATGTTTGAGTGCCTGGTCGGTTACCCACCTTTCTGCAGCGAGAACGCGCACGAGACGTACCGCAAGATCATCAACTGGCGCGACCACCTGTATTTTCCAGAGGATGTGCACCTGTCACCCGATGCCGAGAACCTGATTCGGCGCTTAATCTGTTCGCCCGAGGTGCGTCTGGGCCGCAACAGTGTGCGCGAGATCATGTCGCATCCGTATTTCCGCGGGGTGGACTGGGCCAACATCCGAAAGATGGAGTCGCCGTTCATCCCGGTGCTGCACTCGATCACGGACACGAGCTACTTCCCGACCGAGGATCTCGAGAAGGTGCCTGATCACCCCGAGCATCATGGTAAGGACGAACGAACTAAGAAGGGAAGAGAGACTAAACTGAGGAATGATGAAGAATCTAACATTTGCTTTTGTTTGACGTTGTTAGAATATATGCCTGTAGAGGACAACAAGTACAAGGACCTTGCCTTTGTAGGATACACGTTCAAGCGATTCGAGTCCTTGACCAAGCGCGATAAATAAAAACGTAGAAAGAGATACCCCCCATTCTAGTTTTGATTAAAGTAATCGTCCACTAGCGAAAAACATTTCACATGATCCATAACGCTCCTTTCCAGCGCCTTACTTCGTGTCATTTTCATTAGCTTTATGGATTAGACAAAAATTCCAGAAAAAAAAAAGTTTGCAAAAAAGCTAAGTTAATTAATAGTAACCCTCCTTATGGTTCTGCTGTTGGCGTCCTCCGTAGCTGGGCTGCTGGTACTCTGTGCGGGGGCTGCGCGCACTACCCGCCGTGGGCGAGCGTGGGTTGCCGTTCAGTGTAGGCGCCTGCGACGAGTACGGCGAGGTGGGTGCGTTCTGCTTGTCGAAGCGGTCGAACATGTCGTACTTGTCCATCACCTCCTGCTGCTGCTGCTCCACGTACTTCTTACGCTCCGCCACCGAGCTAGGACCGTACTTTTGACCACTCGTGTCCGACAGCTCGTACTCGATCACGCCGTTGTGGTTGTTGCTATACTGGCGGTCGCCGTAGTAGGGATTATTGCGCGCGTCCTGCGCGCCGTTGTAGCGTGGGTAGTGTGTCTGGTCCAGCTCCTGGTCGTTCTCGACGTACACACTTGGGGGCTTGCGGATCGTAAACGAGCGGCCGAGTTTACCACCACTGAGCTCGCCACTGTCACCATGCGTGCTGGGATGGCGCTTGAGTGCAGAGACATCGATATCGGACTTGTTACTGCGCTTGTTGCTTCCGACAAAGGGCATGGGCTCGCCGTTGCGGTGGCGTCTGAAGAGGAATCCACCTACGAGCAGGATCAAAAGGACAGCCACGGCCACACCTGCAATCAAGCCCACATTGGCCTTCTTTCCACCGGCGCCGCCTTCACTGTTTCCACTTCCGTCGCCGTCGCCCTGGGGGTGATCGCACTCTGGGTTCGAGGGGTTGTTGCAGGTTCCTAGTAGATGAGAAGAAAAATACATTAGTTTAGTTTAGTTTAGTTTTTTTTTTTTTGCACGTCTTCGTATTTCAAATAGTTTTCCATACCTGAGTTCTTGACTGGTGATTCAGTGGCGACGGTGGCAGCCGGGGGCTTAAAGGCACCAGTCCAGACAGAGGTTTTGACGTTGAAGGTTGAGAAGGTGTTGAGTGCAGTCTCTGGTCCCACGCCGTCCTGGCCTATATAATTTGGGTAGGTAAGCAATGGAGTGGATATGGTCAGTAAGAAGAGGAAGAGCCTTTGTTGTTTGGCCTGTTCGAACCTCGGTGTGAGGTAAGGGAGGATTGAGTGTCGTGATGCTCTGGGCACTGGAGCCAAAAGCAACACAGTTCTGCGCTAGGGGAATAATTTATAGAGAGCAATTCTTTTGCTTCCACTTCCCAGCTTCATCGTGGGTCAACTTGCTTCTTTCTGCTTTGTCCAATGCTCTCAACATCTCTCTCAATTAAAAAAAATAGCGGCTTTTCCGGGTTCTGGGCGAGTGAGAGAAGCGACAGAGAGGAGAGAGAGAGTCTGGAAAGAGGTAAAAGACGGGTAAACATACCAAAAATGTGTAGCAGGTTGCCATCATTCAGAAGAACTGAAGCATGAAATGCACGGGGCTCAGCAGTGGGGACAATGAGCTTTTTCCAAGCCCAGGTAGAAGCCTTCGTGTCCAACGAGTAGATGTCATTCAAGGGTGCAGTGGTGGTGCTAATCTTGCCACCATGAACGTATAAAAGACCATCGGCCTCTGACAAGACCGCAGTGTGTCCAAAACGCGCAGGACAAGGATCTCCAACAATGGGCCTGCCGACAAGGTATGTAAAAAGTGCACATGATGAGTATGTATAATACAACACGGAGCAGCCCTGTTAAAAAGCTAGCGCCTTTCCGTTGCATGTATACATGTTCTGAGAAATAGTTACCTTGTGGACCAGTTACCAGCATTGAGAATGACGGCATTGTTCATACTGAGGACATTGCCTCCTTGAATCTGACCTCCCAGAACAACAACACCAACGCCACTGATGTAATTGGCAGTGTGGTAGCGGGTGGGGGTTAACATGTCGGCGTCGACACGCCACTTGAGCTGGGCCAAGGTGCCGAGAACCAAGACATTGGTCTTGTTCGAGAATCCCTGGTCATTGGGGCCTGAGCCGCCAAGGAAGTAGGCAACATCGTCAGCCACAGTGCTGGCTAAACCACCACGCGAGACAGCTGAGGTAGGGACAGTAGCCATAGGTGTGCTGTTGTACTTCATGACGTTGAAAACATCACAGGAGAAAACACCAGATGATGGAGCTTGGTCCATGCTGCCACAGTTGATCATCAAACCGTTGGTGGAGACAGAGCCAGCATAATCGCGGGCACTGAATTTACTGAAGTCGGTGTGGTCAATCAAGGTCGAGTTGTCGAGAGTTCCGTTGGTGCCGAGGATCAGGGAGAAGGCTTTGTTCTGGGCAGTGTTCAGGGCTGAGGAGCCGCCCTGGATGAAGACGGTCTTGTCGATCAGAGTTGCGGTGTGGCCAATGGTGGGGCTGGGGTCGGCAGCACGCACCACCGTTAAGGCAACGGCGAGGGCGGCAGCAGCCGAAGTGATAAGCCTCATATTTAGGGGGAGATATGCGGAGTGTATGCAGGCGCGTTCTGTATGTGGGTCGTTAAAGAGTTAGAAGGGAGAGGAGAGGAGATGAAGATGGGAGAGAGGTCGGGAGGATGAGGATTAGGAGTGCAGAGGATGGGAGAGGAGATCGAATGAGGCGAGGAGGAGGATGAGAGAGTGAAGGATGAGAGTGTGAGATGGGGCGTTGAATGGAGAAGCAGGGAAGCAGGCTAAAGAAAGAAAGAGAGAAAGAAAAGAGGGAACAGAAAATGCTCACAAAAACAATATTTGGTGGCCTCTCTTTCTCCTTCCTTCGACTGTCGTACGTTTCCGAGAAAAAACAAAAACGATACTTGGCCACTACTACATCGCAGAGCGCGATTATGCTCAAACATACCAGTTCAACAAGAAAGAGTTTATCCCATGGAAATGAGGATGAGAGTGGAAGAGAGAGAGAGAGAGAGAGACACGCGAGAGCGAAAGAGTGAATAGCGACCTACATCAACGCCAGTATTTCCTTTTTTTATGTCATTCTCCGTTGTCCGCTGAAGAAATGAGGGGAGGAAACAGAGGAAAAGTAAGTTCCTCGGGTTCAGGAACAGAGACAAAGTGAAACTGGCAGAGTTTATGATTCGCACAGTGTGGGTCCAATTTATGAGATAGTGCTTCTTTCTGTCTCTGACGCACTTCTGCCTCTCACCCGATGTTCTCCAGGGAAATGACAAAGAGAGAGAGAGAGACAGAGAGAGCGAGGGTGAGAGAGAATTGCGTGAAAATGGTGGGAGCAGCGAAGAGGTACATGTAAGCGCGATAGAGCTGTTACAGTAGCCAGGACCGCGACTCTCTTTGACTGAAGAGCCCTGACCCACACTCATGCACTCACATACACTCACATACACTCATGTGGGTGCCCAGTGCATCCAATTTAAAATGTTTGTCAACAGTGCGAGGAGGCGCATTAGAGTTCCAGACGCTTGCCAAATAGAAGAGCGTTCCCTTTGTTCGCTCAAAAAAAAAAGGACAACAACAAACAATACCAGCAAACGCATCAAAAAGACGAATCCGCCTTGATCGCTCGTACCCCTCCTTGAAACAAATTTGTGGGGAGTTGCACAGATTCCTCGGTCATTTCCGCTTACTTCATACATCCTTTTTGCAAGGGTACTGCCTGCATGGAAAAAGTGCATGCCCAAGCGACAGAAAAATGAGATCCTGTCTCGCACGTTATCTCTCGTTCTGTTTGAGAGCATTCCTCACCATGCCAGTGCCATAATAAGGTACCGGCCCACGCGAGCAACAAAAATAACAAGCAAAAAGGGTGTATGGGCTGTCTCATGTACTGTACTCATGTATGCACGATGAAAGTGTTGAAGGACAAAAAGACGTTGTCGACTTGTAAATTTTTAATATGTGCTGCTTTCATCTCTCGATCGATTGCTTTTGTTTATCTACGTTTCACGACCTGAATCTATTTGGGCACAAAAGAAGAAAATACGGATTCAGTATGTTGTACATGGCTGTAGCTATTTCATCATATATCAATTCTGTGCAGACGCGACAACAAAAGCAAAAAGCATACCACATCCTCATTCTCGACTAGATGAGAAAGTCCAACACGCTGTGGGTTGTGCTTGGTTGAGCGACCCCAAACAAGTGCGTACTTGAACTCGGCCACCAATGACCTGTGAATGGCGTGACACTTTATATTCGAGTTGAAACAAACAACAATGGTGAGAACACGAACAAACATCTGTTTCTTGTCGAATGCAATTTGCCTCCTTTTCCCCCGCAACTCGAAAAAAATAAAGTATTAAAATACTTACCACATGCTCAATGGTCGATCCAGAACGGATAATCAATCCTCCCTCGAAATCGGGGTACTCTCCTCTCTTCTTGGTATATACACGCAGCAGGTTCAGGTTCTTCCAGATGGTCTCCACCAAGTAGTCCGTGTTCAGGTCCATTTCACAGCTCATCACCACAGTGTTAGGGGTTCTGGCCAGCTCATCTACTTGCTCGATCGTAATCGAGTCGATCTTGTTGTAACACTATTTCGAAAGTACACATGAGGGTTTCGTTAGGACACAGATTCAATCCATTACGACGCCTTCATTTTCGTTCCAGAAGGGGGGCTTTTCTCTTACGTAGATACACTGAATGTATTTGCGGTTTCCGAGAACAACGTCAATGAACTGATCCACGGTGATGTCTTCACGGATCAGAACCTCAGCGTTGAAAATTCCTATTAGAGTTGAAAGACATGACAATTTGGTAAGTCTTAAGGTGTACTGAGAGAGGCTATCCTTCTTTTGTGAATATCAATAAGGCAAGGCAAACATACTGTAGTCGTGGAGAATATGTTGGACCATCTTTTCCGTCAATGTGGTGAGTTTGCAGGTGGCGTTGATGCTGAGTCCGCCTCCAGTTTTGATCTAAAACAGTCCAAACAGAAAACACAGGGTGTTGAGTAATCTCTCGCTTGCATTTTCAAATGTCATGGAAAAGTGGGTAACTATTGCCAAAACCACAACATACCTTGAAGTAAACGTTGGGCCGTTGAGTGTTGAGACGGATTCCGACAGCTTCCAATTCAGCCTCAAGCAGTTCCCGCTGTGTGACAGACTTGGTGGCGTCCAACATGATCATGATCAGATCGGCAGTTCTGGCGACAGCAATGACCTACGAGTTTATAACAGTCAAAGACACGAAGAGTTAGTTGGAGTCGGGAGGTACGTCCTTATGATTTTGCTCCGTCAGTTCATCGCCCATCCTTGGAGAGGACGCAACATTCGTAGTACCTGACGACCACGACCCTTTCCTTGGGCGGCACCCTCGATAATTCCGGGAAGATCCAGAAGCTGGATGTTGGCGCCGTTGTATTCGATCTTTCCAGGAATGCACGTCAAGGTTGTGA
Source organism: Podila verticillata NRRL 6337 (assembly GCA_000739165.1). Classification (NCBI taxonomy): domain Eukaryota; kingdom Fungi; phylum Mortierellomycota; class Mortierellomycetes; order Mortierellales; family Mortierellaceae; genus Podila; species Podila verticillata. The sequence continues at coordinate 1,103,302 of KN042417.1, read as the reverse complement.
ACTCGTATGCGCAAGCCTCCGAGTGGGTGTTGGTCAGCTTGTTCAGCAGTGTCGATTTGCCGACCGAGGGGAATCCAATAAGCGCCACTCGTGCATCGCCCGATTTCATGACATCGAATCCTTCACCCTATGTTGTCGTTCAAGTGTATCGTAGGAGAGATGCTGAGAATGGTCAGTGCTGAGGCTCGAGTTTCGCTGTGCCAAAGTCAATGTTTCCAGGCTCGCTGTGCTCGCTGTTTTACCTTGGCTGCGGTCTTGCCTGGGTCCAAGAGCTGAACACGATACTTGGCCAGCTTGGCCTTCAACAGACCCAAGTGGTACTCCGTGGCTAGTTGTATGTAATTTTAACGATGATTGTCAGTGAATTGAACATCCCTGCGCCTTACTGTCGAAAAGGTGGATGAGTTTGACTTGAATCCCAATGTCTTGTCAATTATTACCCTTGTTCTTCTGGGTCTTTGAGATTTCCTTCTCGATATCGGCGATCTTTTCCAGAATACCCTATTGACGGACCAACATGATGGGGCATGAGTCGCATTGTTCATGCAAATTTGTCGGTGTAAATGTTTCCTTTGTGCCTCGCGAGTCGTTTTTTACCATGGTGATGTGAAGGTGAAGTGAAGGTTGTGTGATTTGGACCAGTTGGAGTTGCTTCTATTTTGACCAGATCCGCACGCTCACGCTCCTTAAGTGCACAAAGCATTTTTTTTTTTTTTTTTTTTCATTGAACAAAAAAAATCTATTTCGCAGAAAAGCTAGGTAAAGTATGTTTTCCGCATATCGAAAATGTCGCCCTTTGCTGTAATGTTGTTTAAAAGGTCTCATCAGGGTATTCATCAACATTGTCAGCGGCTCCCTCAGCGGGAATCTCAAATCCCTCCTAAATTGCCACATATGGTAAGAAAAAACTCAAAGAGTGTCAGTCATCATGTCATGGCATATGGGGGAAGGGGGTTTTTTTTGGTATCATGTTTACCTCGGTGCTGTAGAGGACAGCCTGGATCTCCTTCAACAGAGGGCTTTCGGCAGAGTCGGGCGAACGCTCAAGCTCCTGCTGGATCAACAGCTCAACATCTCTGAGCTTGCCAAAGTAAAAGTCGCGCTCCTTCTCAAGAGCAGCAACAGTAGTGCGTTCCTCCTGAAGTTCCTTCTGCAAGTTGAGGATCACTGTGTGGTCAGGGCTAGGTCCGCGAAGAGAAGTGTTGCCGGCAGTGAGACGTCCGGACATTGAACGGTTGGCTCCTGAATATTATTTCCGCATAAGAGTATTGTTAGAAGGAATATCCAATGGCTATACCCATTCATTGCACAAGGCAATATGGGTCCACGTTCTTTTTGGACGCAAAGTATAGTACCTCCGTTGTTGTGCATAGCTCTCCTGACGGGGGTGTTGGTGGATCTGTTGGCGGCGGCAGGCTCGTTGGCAGCACCACGGCGTGCGACAGCGTCATAAACATCGCCAGGGAAGTTTCTGTCCCAGAACTTCTTGAGCCACTGCAAAAACTCCAAGTTGTCTTGCATTTTGCACTTCATCAGACGATCAGTAGGAATGATCTAGCAAGGATAATGAAAGGGAAAGGATGATAACAGAAAGAAATCGATTTGTTCACAATTCTTGGTTAATAACAAGTTGCTGGCAGAACGATGATCTCGTCACAAAAATCGGGGGCTATCCCTTCTCAGAGAAAGACTTTTCTGCGCCATCTTGCGTCGGATGTCATTTTTTTGTAGGTCGTCTTTACCTTGTCAACTTTGTGGCTTAGAAAGCAGTTCTGAAGGACCTTGTAGTTGGCGAGGTATTCGTATTCGTGCTTGGTGCCAAACTTGACGCGGGACATGGGGAGGTCACCTAGAGAGATATGGGCCAAATGGTGAGATGTCCGCGTTTGCTTAAAAGTTATGAAAGGTTCCATTTTCTCGCATGAGACGAGCTATCTCGGAATTGCTCGAGAAATGTATCTCGATATGCAAGTCCCTTACCGTAGATGGAGTCCATAATCTGGGCATAGGCGGCACCTATAGTTGTTCAACCGTTCAGAAGAAAAAAAAAGAATACATGGAGTGTTAATGAGCTGGATGATGTTTTTTTTGTGTTCATTGATTTGTGCCGCAAGAAGCATGTTTGTGGCTGCTTTTGGGGGTTGCACAGAGACAGAGAGAAAGAGAGGGGTTGGGATGACAATCCAACACGAGGGTGTGTGCACCATGGTCACCATGTGGTCCATGGGATGGGGGATTAGCTTTCACACGATGGCTGAGACAGTCAGGGGCGACGACAATGAATTCCGTTTGTATGTGATGTTGGATAAGCGAGGGGCAGGAGAACAGCAATCCATCGATTACCTGTGCCAAGCTGCTCGACCTTGGTGTAGTTGAGACGCAGGAGGTCGTTGACCCATGCGATGAGTTCGCTTCGACTCTCGGACATGATGTTTATGGTTTTGGGAGGGGGATGATGGGATGGTTGGTTTTGATGATGATGCCACAGAAAAAACCCTGACTTGGGCTGGCTTGTTTTTTCGTCTTTGGTGTGTGTTCCCGTGTCCGTCTCTGTGGTTGGCTGAAACAACAAGTGACTCGTTTTTTGAGGAGCACCTCTTGCTCACAGCTGAGAGTTGAGGAAAGAAAGAGCATCCAAGATACCAACCAAGAAGACAACCAATGGTCACCGCCAAAACATTGCTCGCGTGTTAATTGAAGAGTTTTATACAATTACAAAGAGGCTAGCAAGGAAAGCAAAAAACTACGAGAAAGGGAAGGAATAGCAAAGGATGTGTGGAGAAAGAAACCCAACATCGAAACATGAGAACAGAAAAACCAAACACAAAGGTATGGATTCCCATCGGCATAACGGGGGTATACATCTCCTTTGAAATCCTTGTGGGAAGAAGAATAAGAGAGAACGAAGAGAAAAGGAAAAAAAAAGAACAGAGAAATAAAGCAAGAGTTGCAGTTGTTAAAAGAAAGCAGGCAAATCCCTTTAAGCCTTGGGGGCAGCAGCCTTGGCCTTGGGAGCCTTGGCCTTGGGGGCAGCCTTAGCCTTTGGTGCGGCCTTCTTGGGGGCAGCAGCCTTCTTGGCGGCAGGCTTCTTGGCCTCGGCCTTCTTGACAGCCTTCTTCACAGCAGTGGCCTTCTTGGGAGCAACCTTCTATGCACAATAAAGAAAAGAAGTTTGGTGTAAGTAAAGAGAATTTGTTCCAACGATTGAACATCGATGACATTGACAGGATAGGCACTCGCGCTAATTACCTTGGTGACATCTTTCTTGGCAGCAGCCTTCTTGGGAGCGGCCTTCTTGGGAGCAGCCTTCTTGGCCTTCTTCTCCTTGGGCTCCTTCTTCTCCTTGACGACCTTCTTCTTGGGCTCCTGCTTGGCGAGCTTGATGGGGCCGGACTTGCCCTTGGGTTGGGTGAACTCGCCGGCATCGACACCGCGCTTGATGGCGGCGTTGAAGTGCTGGTCAGAGTTATCGCCGACCTTGTAGTTACCGGTAATGTACTTCTTCAAGGCCTGGCGCGAAGAGCCGTTGCGCTCCTTGAGGTGGACAAGAGCAGCAATGATCATTTCCTAAAGATAGACAGCCGAAGAAGAGGTTTAGTACCACGGCCGAGAAAATAAAAATTGAGACAGCGAGGAGAAGAGAGGGCAAAAAGAGAAAGAGCGAGAGAAAAGCGAGCCAGATGACATGCCATGGATACTGTGGATGCTTTGGATGACACCCAGCAGTACCGTGGCCCCCATTGACGGTTCTAATGAGCATTTAGCTTTTCCTCTCTCTCTCCCTTGCCCATTCGTGGGAAGTGGGGAGTGGGAACAGTGGGAGTGTGCAGCATAAAAAAAAGATCATGGGATGTGGGCCGATTTTTTTCTGCTCGCTACCCCAGGTCAACTTTGAAAAAAAAATGGCCAATGTGATTTCTTGATGAACATGAGGACATGTCGGCATCCTCATCAGATGAGAATCACGGCCATGATCTCCACCTTGCTATGGAACCTCTCTTTTGGTGCGCTATCATTATCGGTATTGCGCGTTATTCGCGATAAGAGACATCCCTCTTAGCCCTTTGTTCACTTTTTGAAAAAAAAAAAAAAATCTCCCACTCCGGTCCTGAGTTCAAGCAGAAAAAAAACAAACATCACTGAAGCACACTCGGTGGATGTATCCGTGAAGACGACCATCCCTTCAAGAGAGAGAGGTGCTATTGACAAGGAGGATGGATGTTAGAGCAGAGAAGAGACATTTACCTTGTAGGTGGGGTGCTCGGCCTCCTTCTTGGGGGCAGCGGCCTTCTTGGGGGCGGCCTTCTTGACGACGGGAGCAGGGACGGCGGGGGCGGCAGCGGCAGCGGTGGCGTTGGTCATTGTATTCGGTGGTTGTGTTGGATTGGGGGTTGAGAGGGAGTTGATTTGGGGATGATTTGGGTAGATTCGAGATTGGATGGGATGGATGTGTGTCTGGAGAAATGGATGGGAAGGAGAAAATAAAAAGAAGAAAAAAAAATGTGGGCACTGCAGAAATTCGCTCTGTATATTGGTATTTTCGATATTTTCACCGCGTTTTTGCTTTTTTGAAATTTGCAACTCTCCAAAAGTGAAGGTCAAAGAGAGAGCTCCAAAAAAAGCGACGCGACTGTGGCCAATCAGAGGGCCCCAAAAAGTTAGGAACTCTAGCGACCCTTAAGTCGGAGGAGAGAGACAAACAGAGAGATAGGGAGAGACAGAGCTTGACGTTGGTTGGGCCATCCATCCTCCCACTCTCTCTCGTATTCACAGCACTTGCATATTTCAACTTGCAAGTGAGGTTGGGCGAGCCAAACTTGAAACACGATTTAATATTAATCGTGTAATTTGGCTCCACATGTGCGTGCGTCCAAAGTCATCAAGTCTTGTCTTGATGGGATCAGGTATGTATGTTGCTCTATTCACTGCTTATCTGCTCTTCCATGTATGAATACATATACCATCAAATAAGTAATTATACAAAAAACAGAGAGGCAGGAGAGTGATATCGCTCCATCTACCGCGCAAACCTTGACGTCTCTGGCTCGCTGGCTTCATGGCGCCATAGCATCTTGATGGGACATTACTGAACACTTTGAGTACGATTCAATAGATCATATGTGGGCTACGAGTATTTCTAAAGAGATAGCATATGCATCTTAGACAGTTTTCTCTATGAGATGGTTTTCTCTCGGAGGTTCGGTTGAAGAGGAATAAGTGGTATGCTGTTTTGAGTCAGACTTCTCACATACATAACTAATTGCTCGCTCCAGTCGCGTTCGCCTTCAAGGTACATATTTTGCAGCGCACAAATATGCATGCTCTGCCAGCATTGTTCGCCTCTTTGAGGCCATGGTGTGAGGCCACTCTCTCCAGCGCGTTGTTGTCCAAGTGAACGTCCTTTTTGCTGCAGTGCGTACCTCGCCTCTCACGAATGAGAGGTTGAGTGGTGGCGGACCCAAATTTGTTTGTGACTATCATTCGCGCGGTCTGCGACCAAGGCCAACACACACAGACATACCCTCTCCAGCTCTCGCTCACACTCTTTCTCTCCTCCCCTCTCTCATCACTATCCCACTCTTTGGCATTCCCATCCGCATCCACAGTTCACATTTCTGTTTCCACCTTTGTCTGCTGCATCCCCGCTTTGTCCACACTTGCAGGATCCTGACAGCACTGGCACCTCACCAAAAAGTGTCCAGACTTTGAGGAAACAGATCACCGCCAATTGAACACACCACGGGCGGATCTTCCACTCTGCATTTTATTCATCCCACTACTCGACACATCATCACAACACTACCAAGCGAAAAAACATCTCAGTTTTCAAGACGCCCGCTAAAAAAATAACAATCGCTTGTATTCCTCACCTCAACAATAACATTCAACCATGCCTCTCCTGAAACGCAAGGCGATCAAACCAGTGCCACCACCTGATCCAAATGAGTTCGATGACAACACGCCTGTCTACATGATGGACTTTACCAACGAAATCTTCACGTCATACGAGTAACTTTTTTTTTGCTAATATTGTTTATTCGCTCCTGTTCTCTGTCTCTGCGAAAACATGCCTGTCCTTACAACACACGCATCTCTAACTCTATCGATCTGTAACGACGTTGTATTCTTATGCTGCAATTGCCGCGTCAATAGAGACTATGTCAATCGATACTTTTTCTACAAGCAAAAGTCATGGCAGTGCGAAACAACGGGCAAGTCTGGATTGACATACGAGGAGGCCCTTGAATCAGAGCACAAGGAAAAGTCCATGGTCGCCAACAAGTTTCCTCCTCAGCTCAGGAAACCTCTCTTGGAGTTTTCTCAGTTCCGTAAGTGGGGGATCATCAATGATCTGACAAACGCATGTTCGGATTGCAACTGTTACAGACCCTTGAAAGAAGGATCACAACTGGTGGTCGTTGTAGATCGGTGAACCCACGATCTACCCAATGGCTAGAAGATGCAAGGATTTTCGATCCAGAGGCGATCTTGACTCTAACATTATTGCTTTGGTGCTTTTGATATGCTTCAGAGACTACCAGAATCGACGCTGTCGTGGATGACGCATTCATTGAATTCAAGAACAAGTATTACCTGAACGAGAACGTCCATGTGGAGTGGGACAATCAAACGTATGTGCACTCGAGATGGCGAGAAGGATTTCGTCCGCGACAATGACAACTCACTCACTCTCTTTGACAAACCAATAGTTACAGTGGTGTCGTCCGCAAAGTACTTCCAGAGGAGGAATGGAAAGAGGTCAAAAATGGAGCCGCAACTCCTGAAGAACCTGGCCAGTACCTGGTCCAAGTTCTGGATGAGAATAGCAGAGGAATCAAAGGAATGGAGCGTGTTGTCGACTGTTCACTGCTGAGGTACCGTCTTCTCTCAAAGAGACCGGCTCATTTCCACACGAACAACATTCAGTGGAGACAATCGGACTGACTAACCTCTGAAACTGTCAACATTTACCCATCAACAGCCGCGATCGATTGGCATTCAACAAAAACATTATTAGAAAGTACATTCGCGAGTGCACCACAAAGGAAAGCTACATTGGAGCACCGTGGCTTGTCAAGGTATGGAAAGACTCTAAGTGAGGATCATAGCGGCGTATTCAGGGCATATCTAACAACCGCGTTAATATCAACGTAGCCTTCTTTGGCAAAGAAATTTGGAATCGAGACCAAGCTTCCAGCTGATCTTCAGAGCACTCGAGATTTGGCAATCAAAAAGATTTTGAAGCGCAAGGTATGTCTTCGACAAAAGGCCACCTCAGGACCTAGGATTCGCTGTTCATAAAAGTCTGTGATCTGACATGTAGCTACCGACCCACTGCACTTTAGGGTACTGATCCTGCGCCCGAGCTGGCAGCCGCAAAAAAGGCTAAGAAGGAGGCGTCTGAAAAGGTCAAGGAGGAGACGACAACCCAACCAACCGTGGTTGAAGTTAAACCTGTCATCAAATATCCAATGGAGGATCTCAGTCTCGATGCTGGAGCACTCTCAAAGCGCGAACTCGTAGCCCGCCCTACAGCACAGAAAGAGACTTCAGTTCCCCAGGACTTGTTCGAATCCGTTATCATGGCATGGCAGTTCCTGAACACTTTCGGGTAAGAGCAGGTGTTCAAGACAGACGGAGAAAAAAAGATTATCAGCGAGATTTAGGCTAACTCTTAACACTTCATCACCTATAGGACACCATTGAGGCTGTCGCCATTTGGAATCAAAGCTTTCGAAGACTCACTCTCCCACAGCACCGTCGAACCTCGCAGTGTCATGGTTGCAGAATATCACTCGACCCTGATGAACGCTATTATCCAGGACAGGATGGATGGTCTTGTTAAACCAGTGTTGGCCACTGGATCCACTACTAATGCCAGCGCCAATATTTCACGCGACGACAGGGAAAGTAGTATCATGACCGACAACAGTACTATGGACGATGTGGATCTCTCTATCGGAGACCAGGATGACTATGTGCACCATGAACGCCGGAAACTGGCCCAAAGGCCCATTAACGAGCAGGTTGTAGTTGTTGGCCAAGGTTGGGACGCCAAACTCGTCCCATCCTCAAGAGATTGCTGGGAGGCTGTTTTGGTCGGTCTTATCAACGAGGTAAGCCGTGCATTATGATTCAATTATATGTCTTGAAACAGGCATGATACCCGATGCTTATACTATATTCATTTTTAGCTTGGCTCTTTTGAAGCGATTCCAAACGTCGACCGCATCCTGAACCACTTGGTGCCTGACGAGAGGAGCACAAGGGACGATGTCGAGTACCTGTTCCCCTCTTTGCCACTGGAGGACAAGGTGAGCATCCTTGTGTTCCTCATAGAGACTGCTTCCGGCACCAGTGCCATCAGGTAAGACCACGCTCTAAAGTCATTGGGTGGACGAATTGTTTGTTGCAGAAGTGGAGATAGGCCGTTAAGCTGATATTTGTCTACATTTGCTAATATCAATAGACATTACATGGATGTCTGTCGTGAGCAGCTCAAAGGGCTTCGCCAAGAAAAGTTCGATCTCAACAGAGACAAGAGAAATTTGTAAGTAGCAACATGCACCAAGAGAATACGGCAAGGCTTGCGGAACCTTGAACTGACATCCTTTTCTGTCATTGTTAACGACCTTAGGCAAGCAGAAAAGGCTGAAATGGAGCGACAGGATGCCATCAATGCTCTCACAGAAAAGGAAAACGGCCTTGATTTGGCTGTTGCCACTCCAGAAGCCTCACAGCCCGATAGCGAAGCAGATTCCATGTATGCAGAGCAGCAAAAATGGAGCGGCGCATAGTTTACGCATATCACGAGAGGCTGTACTCACGAATTGTTATTCTGTATCTCTCTTTCATAGACACTCTGGCAAACAGAACGGCGATTCGCTCTCAAGGTCCGAATCTCGCCAAGAAAAGCTGAAGCGCCAACAACTCGAGCGTGAGCAAGAAGAGCACCGGAAAAGCCAGGACATCCTCCGTCGGCGTGCAGTCAACAAAGCCAAGTCAGCGGAGCAAAAGGCGCGCCTCGACGCCCGCAAGAAGCTTCACGACCAAGAGAACGCACTGCTCAGACGGGAGGACCAAATAGATCGCGACTCTCGCCGCTGTGCAGTTGCCAGGATCAAGCCACTGGGCCAGGACCGATTCTTCAACCGCTACTGGTACTTTGACGGAGTGACTTCTGTCCACGCCACTGACAGGATTTACATCCAATCGCCATCGTTCTTGGACCTGGAGACTGTACGCACTCGGAACGACAAGAGCAAGATCTTGGCGAGGCAGAAGGTTGAGGACCCCTCAGGAGAGTTGGAGTCGATGCTGAAGTCTCAGTCTGAAGAGATTGGCGCGGCGTTGGTGCTCGAGAAAGTCACTCGTGTAAAGAAGCTGCAGCAAGAGCGGGAGCGGGAGACGGATAGTGAAAACGAGGAGGAGACTAAGACTTCAAGCAACTACGAGAAGCTGGCGTTAGCTGATCAAGAGTTTGATGAGACCAAGGCTGTTGAGCATAAGTCAAGTCAATGGAGCTACTACAGTGAGCCAGAGCAGGTACAATTAACTTTTTGTGAGGGAGGAAAAAAGTCTTTAATTTTATCACCCGCAAAACTAACTCCCATGGTTGCCATCTTTCAAATTTTCATGTAGGTCGATGCGCTGCTGTTGTGGTTGAACGAAAAGGGCATCCGTGAGCATGCTCTGATCCAGGCTATTGAGGCTCAGTACGACACTATTGTCCGTGGCATGCAGGCTCATCACCAGGAGATACTGAACCACCTGCAGAAGGAACAGGCTCGGCGCAGTACCCGTGTCAAGACATCTCAGGCGTCCGAGGGATACCTGGGATACGTCAACAAGGCCAGCAAGTAGGACACATGAGACGATCGAAACTAATGATGGGCGAGGTCGAGTATTTGTGGAAGTCACAAATAACAAAAAATAAATAAATTGGGCGGCACATCTTGTAGCAACAAATAGAAGAGATGAAATAATTAGCATAAAAAGAAACTCGCAAAGAAGGATTGTATATTTCGCGTTTATTATTTTACTTCAAGAATAGTCTGAACCAAGAGAGAGAAGAAAAGCAGAGGATGATTAGTATTCGCTTTGGGATGAATTCTACGTTCTCTCAAACTGGGCGGAGCAAATTGTGAAGACATCCCTTTCTTTTTACCTCCTTCATGTTGCCTAGCGCCTGACGGTTGTATTTGGCCATGATCCGGTAGATGCCTGCAAAAGCTCCGAATATTCTAAAAAGTCAAAGATATGAAAGGTAAGTTATTTTTCACCTAAAGCTATGAACAAAAGCGCAGAAGGATCAAGCCTTTACCCAGTGAAAAAGATGATAATCGCCACAATGATCAAGAACCCTTCACCTCCACCGCTATTGCACTCCATAGCACCCAGGCCACAGCCAGAGCAGCTGTCCCCATTGCAACTGCACCACTCGTCCTCGCTCTCGCCCGTGTACTCGGTGCACAGGGCCGTGCACCCAAAGACCATCAGGAATACGAGCCCGATGCCCGCCACCATCACGACACCCCACAGCACGTCCAATTGGTCCAGCCCGAGTACCGTGCCGAGCGGCGGGTGCGATCTCTCACCCTTCCACTCCCAGACCCCGCGAGCGTTCACCTCGCGCCCGACCCAGCTGCACAAGTAGCACAGGGTGACGAACATGGCCGTCGTGACCCCGTGCAGGAACCAGCGGTGGCCCAGGATATTGGCCATGAAGGGCCGTGTGAACGAGTAGTGATAGTGGCAGGTGTCGCAGCTGAAGGCGCTGGTCTTGCGCGGGGACATGGCGCGCCATTGCTCGAGGCAGCCTAGGTGGATGTAGCGCGAGGAGCCCTTGCAGAGACAGGGGGAGATCAGCTTGCCAGACTCGGAGTTCTCGTCGTCGTCGGATTCGAGGCAGATGCGGCAGCGGTGCTCGTCAACGTCGAAATCTGGCTGGGGCTCGCCCGTGGGGGTGTTGAGGTTCAGGTGGATATGGTCACGACGAGGGTGTTGCTGTTGTGGTGGTGAGGATGTGGAGGGCGGTGGCGACGGTGGATACCGCATGTTGGAGGTTGCGTACGCCGGCAGCAAGGGCTGCTCGTCATCAGGGTCGTTATCATGGTCATCGTCGTGGTTATTTCCTCGGGTGTCGATGTTGCTGTCTTGGCTCGTGCTCCTTGTGCGACTGTTGTAGCTGTGGCTGTGAGCTCGTTCATGTGATGTCTGGAGTAGAATGTGGAAAATGCAGAAATGACGTTCTGTCAGCGAATGAAAGGACTTCACATGCATGCATGTATACCAAAAAAAAAAAAAAAAATTCCTGCTCTGAGATATTTATCATACTTCTCCATGTAATAAGCCTTCGTGCTCTTCTTGCGAACTTTCCATGCTGGAAGAGTGGGCCAAAGGTTGTGATGCTGATGCGGTCATTTCTCGTTCAATCAATTTGTTGCTCCTTGAAGTTGTGGGTGTGAAGCTGTTGTGTCGAGAGAGGGACATACATGTATTTGAATTTTTTGAAAGTCGACGATCGGATCGTGGCGAAGCCTTTTGAGCCCAAATTGGCAATTTCATGCTTTTTTTAATTTTTTTTTGGATGTTTGGGATGTTCATGTTGGATGTTCATGTTTGAGAGATGATAACTAAGTGTGCAAAAAAAAAAAAAAAAAAAGTATTCTTTCTTCGCTGTGCTTCATCTTCGTCGTGTTGCTCTTGGGTTTACGCGTCAACCTGCATGTACTCGCTCATCTCCGCGTCCAGCTGCTCAGCAGTCTTGGTGGGTCCATTGTTGTTGCGACCACCGCGGCCACGGGATGATGAGCCGCCACGTCCTCCACGGTGGGGGCGGTTGTGTGAGTTGTTGTTGTGCGAGTTGTGCGAGTTGTGCGAGACACGTCCTCCACGGTGGGGGCGGTTGTGTGAGTTGTTGTTGTGCGAGTTGTGCGAGTTGTGCGAGACAGGTGCTCTAGTAGATGAGAAATTGAAGATCTTGTCAATACATCTTTTTTGGTTCGCGGTTCTTCTTATGCTCTGATATCTCGGCTCCAAGTGTCCAATTTTCTCACCTTGGTGCCTGGCGCTGCTGGGGAAGAACGGCCTGGGCAGTGGCAGGGGCGAGCACGATCTCAATACGCATAGGGCGACCTATTCATGAATTACATAGAAGGGTTAGATCGTTACGCTCATCAAGACATATCATCCGCTCGCAAACATCAAAAACACAGCGTGAAACAAAGAGACATACCATCGAGAGGAACGGTGTTGAACTTTTGGTAGGCAACAGCAGCATCGCCGACGCGGGAAAAGTGAACAATGGCTGTGCCGGTCGACTTGCCGTGCTGGTCGTACATCAAAGTGCACTTCTTGAGGGGTCCAACTCTGGAGGTGAAGACGAGCTAAATATGTATGGTAAAAAGAAGAGTATATCCAGACCGAGATACCGAAAGCCAACATGTCAACGGGGGAGATACAAGCACAGATTGTGGGTGCATGTCCAGAAAGAGTTGCCGGGACCGAATATCAAGGATGGATTGTAGGGAATATCGTCAGAAAACTGGCTGATCGTTGTTCACAAGGCTGTATGTGAAGATGGCGAAGAAAATCCGGCCCTGTCCTGTGCTGTCTCGTCTTGTCTCGTATCGTCTCGTCTCGCTCGTGTGTACAAAGCCCATCTTTCGGGTGCGCCCAGCCCATCTTTCGGGTGCGCCCATGAATTTCCTCCTGCTTTAGCATCTTTTCTTGCTATCGCCCTTGTCTTTTGTTGGTGCACGTCCCTGGGGTGGTTCGGCATGCGCCACCATTGCTCTCCACTGAAACATCCTCAGGACAAAGGGGGATGAGAGGGTTACAGGGGATAGGGGATTCGAGAAGGGTGGTGTCGATAGCTGGTGTAGATTCTGAACAGGGCTTCCTTCTCTCCCACTTCCTCCAAACTCATTGACCGACCAAAAACTGGTTCCATCCAGCAAGAATGGAAGTCTACGACCAAAGTCAAGATGCAGGCGACAACCAAAAAAAAAAAAAAAAAAAAAAGGGCCAGATCACACCAGTCCTTGATCTTGCACTTGAACACCTCCGTCTGTCCTGATCACACGGGGTAACTGGGCCATCAGTCCCATTTCTCTCCTGACCAACAGGACTTGATCGCCAAGGAGGGAGCAACAAGAAGGGAAAATTCCAAGACTGGAGTGTCCATGGAGTAGGGCACGGGGCCCAGACGAGTTTGCCACAACGCTGGAGTGACGAAAAACGACACAGGACCGGTTCCTGATACATGCGGATGAGGGTTGCTGCTCTATGTTACCTTCAAGTCATCAGCAGACACACGGCTATCGAGGTTGGAGACCTGCATCTTGGAACCGTCGGGCACAGACTCGCGGATGGCAGCGATGTTGAGGGGAGCTGCGGGGGTGGCACGGTACTGCTGGACGCCGGCGGTGTAGGGTCTGTTGTCACGGCCCTGGCGAGTGTTGCGAGTAGGTCCAGAGCGGGAGCTGCCACGTCCACCACGGAAGGAACCACCGCGGGGAGCACGGTTGGGCTTCTGGGTCTTGATGATGTCATCCAGGGACATATCGAGTGCGGAAGTCATTGTGGTTGTGTTTAGGTTGGTTCTGATCACTGCATTGGGGAAGAGTTTGGAGTCGCGACCACTACGTTAGTTTAAATTGTTCTTGTTACAGGGCTGCAGGATGGTGTGATCTCTCGATGGAACATGCTGTCGACTGTTTGACTTGCCTTGTGAGGTTTGTTAGGTGATGCTTTCAGAGCAGGTGTTAGTGATGTGGGAATGGGAAGGAAGAGATGGATGGAGCAAGGGCTGAAAAAGAAGAAAATGAAAAAAATGAAAGGGGAGCAGTAGATATGCAACAAAAAAAAAAAAGACTTCGAGCACGACGTCAGCAGACTCCAAGCAAGTGAACAGCTTGTCTAAAGAAGGAAATACGCGACAAAAAAAAAAAAAAAAAAAGAAAATCTATACTTCATCACCACAACACCCCCACTCTCACACCAAGGATTCATCATGGGTGTACTCAACAGACCAGAGGACATCAAGTCGTATGGATACAACGACGACAACTTCCCAACAGAGTCGTCTCAGCTTCAGGTACGAAAGAATGCCTAAAGTCAACAGTCAACACATGCATTTATAAGAAAACAGAAGACAGCGTGCTCACTTTACTCTGCCTTCAACAACAACCGCTCTACTATGACAGCTCGAGACAGAAGAGAGCATCCGCCGTGCGTTCTTCTCATATACCCCCGAAAGCCCAATGCCTACACCCTTGGCCAGGTACCGCGATCATAGAGGCTTGGAATATAATATCCTTGAGCGAAAGGCTAACTGCTTTTTATTATTTTGAACCACAGCATTGAGCTCAGGAAGATGCGTCACGTCAAGTACGTTCTTGGCGGAATCGACTCGCTCGCCAGCTACTGGACGTCACTTGACGCCAGCAAACCTTGGCTCTGCTACTGGATCCTTCATTCTCTGGACCTCCTTGGATACAAAATCCCCGAAAAGTTGGCACAAAGGTAAAGTAAAGCGACATGACACCGTAAATACCCAATCCATGCAAACTAACTCACATTTGCCTCTCAAAACAACAGAGCCATTTCGACCATATCGCATATGCAGTGTGAAACAGGAGGATTCGCTGGAGGACCCGGACAAGAGGCTCATTTGGCGCCTACATATGCCGCCGTCAACGTCCTGGCCATCATTGGTACAAAGGAGGCCTACGATGTGATCAACCGCACTACGTTGCTCGAGTTCTTGCTGCGGGTCAAGCAGAAGGATGGATCGTTCACCATGACGGTCGAAGGCGAGACCGACGTCCGCGGAAGCTACTGCGCCATGTCAGCCGCCACCATCACCAACATCATGACACCAGAGCTCACCAGTGGCGCCGCTGAGTTTGTTGGAAGGTGCGAGAGATAACAAAGGAGGGTGCGAATGAAGATTTGGTCTTGCATCTTGCTAACATATGTCTCTGTCAAAAACCACAACATAGATGCCAAACATACGAAGGCGGTCTTGGTGGGTACCCAGGAGTTGAGGCCCATGGAGGATATGCATTCTGTGGACTGGCAGCTCTGGAGTTATTGGGAAGAACAGATGTTCTCAATGCTGATACCTTTGTGGTATGTAGTGGAACCTATCGCGGATTATATTTTCGTTGTAACTTCAAATCCGACTTTTTCACTCATTTTCAACTATGTAATAGAAATGGAGCGCAAGCAGGCAAATGTCACTCGAAGGAGGATTCCAGGGACGCACCAATAAGCTTGTGGATGGATGCTACTCGTTCTGGATGGGTGGTGTGTTCCCCATCATTGGCAAGATGCTTGAAAGCCTGGATGCTGACAACAGCGTGCTCGATTTTGTCTATGACCGAGGTAACCATCATGCTCAGACTAGAAAGAAGGATCCCAGATCTTGGAAGGAAGACGACTCA
Organism: Podila verticillata NRRL 6337; assembly: GCA_000739165.1. Lineage (NCBI taxonomy): Eukaryota > Fungi > Mortierellomycota > Mortierellomycetes > Mortierellales > Mortierellaceae > Podila > Podila verticillata. The sequence goes on along the minus strand of KN042417.1, from coordinate 1,087,850 downwards.
ATTTTGTCCGCATGTGTCGATAGATGCCCTGCAAGAGTACATGCTCGTCGCATGCCAGTCAAAGACTGGTGGGCTCCGTGATAAGCCCTCAAAGTATGTTATGTATTTCTGTTTCTTCCCTCTGTATCTGCATGGGTTGGAGGACTGTCTTATGGTAGTTAACACTTTACAATCTTCTGCCCCAGGTCGGTTGACTACTATCACACATGTTACTGCTTGAGCGGTTTGTCGTTATCGCAGCATCAAATGACCTTCCGCCATGATTTAAAGGACATTGCACCCGGAGCACTGTCTGCACTTTTGTGGGCCGAGGATGTCGAGAAGAGGCATGTTGTTGGATCGCCCTCGAACTTGGTGGCAGCCACCCACCCAGTTCTGAATATCCGCATGGAGAAAGTCAAGCAGGCTTTTACCCATTTTTATGGCCAGTCGGCCAAGGATGTCATAGAGGAGATGGAGATAGAGATAATTCATGCTTAATGAAGTTATTTTCCTTGTTTCTCTTTATTTTTATTAGTCAGCTTGATCTCAACTATGCTCTGAAGACATGAAGTAGCTTGACAACGTATTCTCGGCAGATGGGACACATTCTTGAACCCTCCATGATCAGCTTTCCACTAGACATAAAAAGAGCAATAGCGCAAATGATCAGTCGACTTGTTGGGTTACATACTAACAGGCCTAACACATGGGAGTTTTCATATTCATACCAGTCCATACAAGTCGCCATGTGGTTGCAGTTCAGCATCACACAGTTCAATGCAGCATCGCAGCAGATCTTGCATAGGTTGTCGTCCTCACTTATGGCCGCTGAAGAGGTAGCAGGTGATTTCTTAGCTTCAACTTCCTGTTCCTGGACCATCGCCTGTTCAGCCCTTGTGTTGTCAATCAGTTTTTGAAGCCGGTCCACCAAATCCCTTTTCTCCACGACGCCGACATAGGTCACAAAGCTGCTGTCCAGAATGGCCTTGATGGCCTTGATAGGTAGGGTCGACGGGTCTGCTTTGGATACCATGACTTGATCCAAAGTCATTGTTGTCGTTGTTGATGATGTAGTTGTGGTCGTAGTTGTGGTAGTGCGGCGTGATCCAGAACTTGTACCACCACTACTTGGTTGTGAGGCTGTCCTTGGTCCCGCTGAAGAGGCAGCTGACGTCGTAGGTTGAGCGTATTGGCCTGGTCTAGGTGTCTGTGGTGCGCTTGATTGACTGGCTGGTGGATATGGATGAGCAGGGCGCGAAGACGATTGAGTGGATGAAGGTGGGCGATACGTTGAAGGTCGTTGTTGGGTATTCATAGTTGGAGGATGACCTGCCGCGGGACGGTAGGGGTAGCCAGTTTGAGGGGCTGTCGGCCGAAAGCTAGTTCCAGGTGTTCCTGGCCCTGCGGACGGTCTTCCGTTACTGTAAGGTTGCCCTGGTGAGGGCTGCGAAGGTCTGTTCTGTGTCTGTGGCTGTGTCTGTGGCTGTGATCGAGGGGATGGTCTATTGCTATGTGTTGCCGGGGTGTCATCTCCAAATAACTTCGAAAAGAACTTGTCCAGATCCCATGACCAACCGTCTGAAGAGTCTGAAGAGCTGTTAGTCCCTTGCCCTGATCCTGATCCTGATCCTGAGCCCGATGTCGAATCCGAGGTTGTGCTAGGTCGTCCAAAGTTGGCGATTTCGTCGAATAATGACATTGACTTTTCCGGTGTTTCTGGCAAATGACCTCGGAAGTAGACTTCGGATGCTTCAGGGATAGGCTTCAAACTCTGTATCGCTTTTATCAGGTCTACAGTATGATCGCAAAGTGTCTTTTTGTTAGATTGACTGTCCGCTCTCTGGAATTTAGCCCACCTCGTGACTACTGACCTTGCTTCTCGATCATGCCCTGGGTTGAGACGTTATAGGACAGCAGGTATCCTCGCAATGTTTTGATGTTGAGTTTGGAGAGTCCCGCGTAATCCATTTTATACACTATTTAGATGATTCAGGTTAGTAACCTGTCATGGTCTGTAAAGCCTCTTTGCTTGAACACGTCGACGATACCATGTAAGAAGTGGGCGCAGTAAGTGCAGCAGCGAACCTCACTATAAATAAATCGAGAACAAAGAGTCAACTGGAGTGTTCTGATTCTTTCCAATCTTGCCACCAACAACAGTACCAATGCCCTTACTCAGCGTAGCCAAACTGAGGCAGCCGGGTCCTATAACTACTACAGCTTTCGCACACC
>KN042417.1:1005967-1085362 GCA_000739165.1 Podila verticillata NRRL 6337 | reverse complement strand
GAGTTATAAATCGATAATATCGGCATCATGGCTATAATCATCGTTATGCCCTACCACAGTTCCTGCAGTTCTTTTTTTGCCAAAAGATATAAAAGTCCTTGCCGCATCTCGAACAGTTCTTGGCACCATTCTTCAGTGCTGGAACTGAATGCGCCAGTCCCCGACTACTTGACATGTGGGTTTCCTGAGGCTATAATGCTGGTAAAGATGTGATTTGTGGTAAATTGAATTCAGGAGGGAGCTGAAGATGTTGGGTGTTGGGGAGGATGGAGAAGAGCTTGGCTGAAAATGCTTAGAAATGAGCAAAGTGATGGAAAAGTGAAGAAGGTTTTCGACACTCAGAGACGACAAATGTGACTTTTTTATTGATATATTGGTGGCAAAATGGTAAAATGCACTGCTGGATTGCGTGGCCGATCACAGTCAAGGTAAGGTTGGAGAAAAGAGATGGAGAGATTAAAACCGGTATCATAGAGAAACCACGTTAACTCCGTGAGCGGAAGAAGGATGCCACAAAGTTGAACAGTCCTCGAAAGAAGTCGTCGATCCATCCAATGTCTGCCTCGCCCTGGGCGGGTTCGATGTATATGCACCCCGCGTTAGGTTTATTCGGCGTCGCCTTGACGTGAAAATCCTGTACCAACTGAGTAACCGCAGGCTTGATCTTAGCGATCTTGTTCATTGAGTTGTTACCCTGGCCAACAATGATCACCAAACTCCTTTCTTTGTTTTTGACAAAGACTGTCAATCGTTCACGAGTTGTTTCGAGGGCCTCGCTCACTTTAAGGCCATGAAGATCCAGTTCGTGCGGTGGGCGATGAGAGTTGTTGGCTAATAGGATGATTCGAGGTTCAGGTTCCTTTACTTGAGTCATATTTACAGGTAAGCGAAAACCAAAAAAAACTGGGGTAGCTTACCTTTGAAGATCATATCTCTGGCCATCTTGTTGTATCTATCCATCTCTTTGCCATATTCCTTGCCTTGGTTGGATAGTTCTATTTTCATTGTGGAATAAACAAGAAATGGTATTTTGTTTTGCTTAGATAGTATTATAAAACTGAAAATAATAATACATGGTGCCATGAAGGGAATTGAGTATTGCATACCTTTGGCTTTAGCTCCGTTGCCAGCCTGGTAGGCGGCTCTCGATTGCTCAAAGCATTGTCCGCGCAGACTGGCGTTTTTAATGGCCAGCTAGAAAGAGGATGAGCTCTTAGTTTTCTTTTGTTCTCTACTTTGTTTTCGGCCTTGTTCTTTATGCAGCCTTTCTCTTTGGCCTCTTGTCTAGATACCCACCTGCCGATAGTGCTCCGGCTCGTTTGAGCCAACAATGGAACTAATTGCCGAGCCCATGTTGTTAATGGGAGATGTGAGCTACTATCTGGTGCAAGAGTAATGTCGAAGTCGATGTAGATGTAGATGAAGTTGAAGACGAGGTGGAATGAATTGAAATGAAAGGCGACAAGAATTTTATGCAATTTGAATTGAAGAAGGGGCAGGTGACCCATTTTCCTCGGTGAGGCGTGTTAAAATGCAAGTTCACTTCCCACACGCAAACATAGACATCCTTTGAGGGAAGATGAATGCAAGGATATGAACACCACAGTGACATTGCGTGCGTGGACAGCGACAGATTGTGCCTTTATGTCAACGACGGTGGATGTAGTATTCGATAACCGTTGTACTCTCAGAAATAGGCGCGGGTTTGAAGCATTGTTATTTCTTGTTGCTCTTGCTCTTGCGTTTGCTGCTGTGCAGTAGCATGAGCACGCTGGTTTACATTTTGCATTAATAATTGAGCCTAGGATTGCATTCCGACAAAGCGAGATGGCAAAACGCGTGGTTTGTTATGTTGAAGCTTGATCCGTGTGTCCCACCGCTCGCATCCATGTGCCACAGCACAGGGGCCCAGGCCGGAATGTTGACTCAGAATAGAATAAGAGTGGACATCGAATATGGACAGAAGCACGCGATGAAGTTAACCAGGTAATTGCACGCGGTGCCCACCCCTTGCCTACTCAGCAGCTGTGATGTTTGTTTCTTGACGTGTCTTTTCTGAATCTTCTCGGCAATATGAAAGGAGGCAAAAGACGCTAGTGGATCGCTAACTGAAAACAAAAAACTGACGCTGACGTGAAGCCTCTGAGTGTCTGACTGTGAACTGGTCCTCCAGTCCTCTTTCCTTCGATGACAGCGGGATGGGTTCCTCCCCAAGTCCCACTCAAACTTTTCCTTCCATCCTTGTTCAATCATCCACTGTTCCTTTACCTCGTCTCCTCATCGTTTTCCGTTTCCATACAACCCAAAGGAAACATGCCGATTGGGCAGTCATGAGTTGCGCCTCTGAATCTCAGGAACGAGAGTTTCAGCTGCCCTCGAAAATTTCATTAACTTTATCCCGAAGAAAATAAATTGCACTGACGGCATTCCTCAACCTTGCTTACCCTATCCACACTCACACTCTTTTTTGCCACATTATACCGAGAGAATGTACATGCCTGGCATCGAGAGAGGAATGAGTATAATCTTCGCTCCCATTGACACCTTTCCAAGGAGTGAGAACCCCCTCTTGCCATTGCAATCATCGCCATCGGCGTGAAGGATTCTTGCAATATGGCACTCTTGCTTCACCCGATCCGCCCATTGTCGAAGAGTGGACAGTCCTAAGCACCATGCTTCTGCTCTTTCTCTCTCAACTCCAAGACTCCAACCAATAACAAGTGTTATATTTTACTGGACAGGAGCAGGGGGTTGTTTCCACATTAGCCCGACCAGACGACGTACCGAGGGACCGTGTCTCGTATTGCATCAAGGCTGAAAGCTAAAACGTTCCCCTGATCAGTTATCGCCATGTGAGTCTGTGTGATGTTTCGATCTGAAGTTCAACGAGCGACAGATATCTCTCGCCCTTGTCTCCTTCTTGCGGCCGTGATGCCCTTGGTCCCCCGACCAAAAGATGATTAATGTGGAAATGCCCTGTGCACCTGCAGAAGCGAAGGGGGGTGACCCAAATCATTCGGGTGAATACCAAAAAACTTGTAATTTGCCTTATATAAGGCCAACGCCTCGCCTCCTTCTTGTTTGCTACCGCCAACGCTCCTCACATACCCACATCTCCACATCATGTCTCCATTTTTCTCGCTCGTTGTCCTCGTCGCTTGTCTTTTAAGTGTCTTCGCCGCACCTGCCAACTCCAAGGCCGCTGTCCCTGGAAAGCGTTATGCTGGCTGGGGTACCCATTTTGATGACAAACGCAACGCATGCCCCGGCATGAAGTACTCTTTCAACGAGCCCATCGTCGCCGTCAACTCCCAAAAGTTCGACAAGTCCCTCTGCGGCAAGTACGTCCGCGTCAACCTCCGCGGCTCTAACACCAAGAAGGTCTACAAGATTGTCGACATTTGCCACGGCTGCGACAAGAACTCGCTCGACTTTTCCAAGACCGGTCTGCGTCAATTGACCAAAACCTCGGGCATGGTCCGCATTGACTGGGAGGTTCTCAAGAGCTACAAGCCCACCTCCACCAAGGTTGCCACCAAGACCACCACCAAGACCACCACTAGAACCACCACTACCAAGACTACCAAGGCCACCGCTAAGCCTACCTCCAAGCCCTCATCGTCCAAGAAGTACTCCGGTCGCGGTACCTGGTTCAGCGACACTTCCGGCAGCTGTGGCCAAAGATTCTCCCAAAGCGACATGATCGTGGCCCTCAACCAGGCTCAGATGGGTGCTCTCTACGGCAAGGGCTCTAAGTGCGGTCAGAAAGTTCGTGTCTCTGCCAAGGGCTACCCTGGCAAGTACGTCGATGCTGTCATCCGCGACACCTGCCCCAGCAAGTACTGTAGCTACGGTGCCCTGGATCTTTCCCGCGGCGTATTCCAGCGCTTTGCCCCGCTCAACAAAGGTGTCCTCCAGCTCGAGTGGCAGTTTCTGTAAATTTGCTCCGTGCCTTTGTTCACATACCTTCTATACATACATCCGTCCCTCCAGCATTTTTCAACTCATGTCCGCTTAAAACGAAGCCATTGTACATTATTACCAAAATAAAACTTGCATATCTCAAAAAGTACTACTTCTCGGCTCTTGTGAACTTCACTGTCAGCAAAACTCGACACAACGTGAAGGTTGTTCGACTGTTGTTTCCTGCGCCACAAAATACCGTGCTCCTTGATGCCTCATATATCTCCCGTCCGTCATGTTTCATTGTCTCCAAATCCAAAAGTTATTCCTTTTGTACAAGTTGTTTTTATTGTTAGGGTTGGATCCAGTTCTCTCTCTTGTCGCGTTGGCGTTTGTTTGTTGCTGTTTAGTGGCCCTTGGCGGTGGAGATGTATAGGACTACGATCAAAAGTAAGAGTAGCCGTCAGCACACATTGGGCATTTGATCCGCACATCTTCTCTATCCCAACTACTGCAATAGCGCCTTACCGTTGTTGCCGCGAATAAACGTGTCGCCGTACTTGTTCTTGAGCTGACCGTTCACGTACTCCTCTGTTTGCTCCAAGGCGATGTTCATGTATCCGTCAAGGCACGCGAGGATTCCTAGGTGGTTCGATACGAAAACATTCATTTGTGTCAGCTCTGAATATAATACTGCATGTTGCGTGTCGAGCCTGCGTGTATTTTTTATTCCTGCCACCGAGTCTGTGTACAGTTATGAATGTCGATGCTCCTGTGACATCTCAGCCAATCTTGAATAAATTCAAGTCTGAGCGATGTTCTTGATGCGGAAATAGTACCTCTGTAGTCCACGCCAGAATTGAGCTTCACGATGACGGGTCTTCCAATCAGGAAGCTGGTGAAATCTTGTTGTTGTTGCTCCATGGTTGATTGTGATGTGTGTGTGTGTGTCTTGTGAAGAAGTTTGGTGTGATGCAACATTGCTTTTTGGAGGCGATCAGTTTCGGTTTCCTCCAATCACGTGATCACTTTTTCCCTTTTCTTGCGTTAGAGACTCAATCACTCGGCATTCACTCTTTCACTCCTCACACATACTTCCATTCACACCATGCAGTACAAATCCACCCGCGGCCAGGCTACGAACTACACCTTCGAGAAGGCTGTTCTCGCTGGTCTCTCACCCGACGGTGGTCTGTTCATTCCCCAGTCCATTCCACAAGCCCCCGCTGACTTTTTGACAAAGTGGGCCAACCTCAGCTTCCAGGAGCTGGCCCTCGAGGTTCTATCACTGTACATTGACTCATCCGAGATCCCTCGTGAAGATCTCAAGGACCTTGTCGACCGCTCCTACGCTACCTTCCGCCACAGCGATATCACCCCACTTCACAAGGTCAAGGACGGTCTCTATATCCTCGAGCTCTTCCACGGCCCTACTTTTGCCTTCAAGGACGTTGCTCTCCAGTTTGTAGGCAACTTGTTCGAGTATTTCCTCAAGCGCAAGAACGCCGGCATTGAGAACCCTGCCGATCGCCACAAGATCACTGTTGTTGGTGCTACTAGCGGTGACACTGGCAGGTAAACACTACTAAGACGTTGGGTTGTGTGTTCTTTATCTGCATGGAATGACTCTTATTTTTTTTTTTTCAATCGGCGGATCAACGACTCTCTTTTTTGTGACTAATAACTTTATTTTTGGGATGAACGAAAAGAGGAAAAGAATTCGCCGATTTGCAAATACTCGGTCATAGATACCTACTCACCAGTACCCTACTTGGATAACCTGGTACCCCAACAACACCTGCTAACTAAGAAAATCACAACACCTTTTCACCTTCAACTCTCATAGTGCTGCCATCTATGGTCTCCGCAACAAAAAGGATCTCGACGTTTTCATCATGTTCCCTACCGGCAGAGTCAGCCCAATCCAGGAGGCCCAGATGACCTCTGTCCTCGACAAGAACGTACACAACATCTCAGTCGGCGGCACCTTTGACGACTGCCAGGACATCCTCAAGAGCCTCTTTGCCAACGAGGATTTTATGAGAAAATACAACCTGGGCGCTGTCAACTCGATCAACTGGGCCCGCATCCTTGCCCAGACCGTCTACTACTTCCACTCCTACTTCTCCCTTCTCCGCTCACTCAACATTACCCCTGGCTCGGCCGAGGCCCAGAAGATCCAGATCACATACTCGGTCCCCACAGGCAACTTTGGCGATATCTTGGCCGGATACTATGCACACCAGATGGGTCTTCCCACCTCGAAACTGCTCGTCGCCACCAACGCCAACGACATTCTGTACCGCTTCTTCTGCTCGGGCGTGTGTGAAAAGATTGTGGGCGCCGACGGTGGTGTGCACGAGACCCTGAGCCCCGCCATGGACATTGTGGTCAGCTCCAACTTTGAGCGACTGTTGTGGTACCTGGCCCGCGATGCTGCTGTGGAGGCGTCGGTCCCCGAGGCCGAGAAGGATCTCAAGGCTGGCCAGATTGTGGACGGCTGGATGAAGGATTTGAAGACTAAGGGACGCTTCGATACTGGCCCCAAGGTTCTTGCCGAGGCTAAGCGGATCTTCGATGCTGGACATGTTTCTGATGAGGAGGTAAGAAAGAAAAAATGCTTGGACACTGGGAGATAACTACCACGAGGCAGATCGGTCTTCCAGACACTGACATGTTTCATCTATTTTTTTCTTAAAAATTGATTAGACCTGCGCCACTATCCGTGAATACATCCTTCCAAAGGACGCCTCCCAGGCACCTTATGTCATGGATCCCCACACCGCCGTGGGTGTCACTGCTGCCAACGCCGCTGTCCCACTCCAGGACAGCCAGCACGTCGTGATCTCGCTCTCGACCGCCCACCCCGCCAAGTTCTCAGAGGCCGTCGAGCGCGCATTAAAGGACGAGCCCAGCGTGGAGTTTACCGAGTTCTTCAAGACCGTATCCCCCAAGGAGTTCGAGGGTCTGATGACCGCCGAGCGCCGCGTCACTGTCATCCCAAGAGCTGATCAGGCATTAGTGATTGAGGTCATTGCGAAGCAGCTCCAGCACTAAAGACCTTGTGGTCACATATCGACCATAACAAAACAAAAAAACCACCACTACCAAACATCCAAACAACGCTGTAATAAAAAATTCAAAACAGAGCTTTTAATCTCAAAGAGTGTGGGTGGTATGGGGTATGGTACAATGAAATATACAATTGAGAAGGAAAGAAAGATAGTAGACCGAAAAAAAAAAAAGCGAGAGAGGGTACTACGTTTGTTGGCGAGGTGGCGGTGAAGCACAGGCAAAAGTGCGCATCTTCATCATCTGTTGTTCCTGCAGCAGTTCCTGGCGCACGCTCCGCTGGTGCCGCTGTCGCTTAGCCTCGATCTTTTCTGGGTGGATGTACGACTTGAGTGAGATGAATGCAACCTAAGGAAAAAAAAAAAAAGGTTCCGGGCAAACTCAATATGTTAGCAACCCAAGTACATATTTGCTTTTTTTGTGTCTTCTTGTCTGAGCGAAAATACAAAATCACTTTCTTACCTTCATAAGCTTATCTGCCTGGTGCATGCCAAGCGTCATCTGCTTCATGAAACAATACACCGCCGCGCCATTGCGGCACTTGAGGATGTCCTTCTCGTTCATCCACAGCACCGCGACCGCCACCTTGAACAGGACCAGCATCCCCTCCACAAAGAACACGTCCCACACCCGCAACAGCGTCTCGACTGGCAGGCAGTCCGTGAACAGCGTCAGGAACCAGCTGAACGTCACTGCCGTCAAGTCCACGTGCATCTCTTGGAAGTGCTCATGCAGGCGTGGCAAGATCTCTTGGACAAGCTCCTTGAGTACCCGCTGGTCCGCCTGTGGGGAGAGGAGCTGTTGTGTAAAGTAATCTTCGGGCAAGTGGCGGCCCAGCATGCTGGCCAGGATCCAGAAGGCTTCTTCCTCGGAGTTGTTGGTCAGAAGTAAGGTGCCTGCAAGGAGGTTCATCCCTTGGCAGTATCCGACCACAGGGTTGTACCTTAAATTGTTTTAGAAATAAAAAGATAAAAAAGTCGTCAGTACGATGATTGTTCTCCTGTTTGGTGCGAGATGCTGTACAAGATCAGACAAGGAGTAGTCAACTTACAAACTATATGCAATCAAGATGTTCTTGAGCTTGTCGATACCATGTCCTCCAGGTCCGAACAAGATATTGGTTGGGAAAGTACGGTGCAAGTCCTGTAGGCATTTTAGAGAATGAAAACGAAAAAAAAGCCTTAGCGACAGGTACTTGGAGAAAGCTGGCACGAGTTTTTAGGGCACTCACCATCTCGATATCTCCCCAACATTGACACTCTTCAATGCTCTGCTTCGAGAGAAGTTCCTTGTAGTACCCTGGCTGCCGCATGTCGTACGCGCCCGAGGCCTCTTGCCAGATTTTGTTCCTAACAAAATGTATTTTTGCGAATTGCGAGTCAGAATAAAAAAAAGAAATCCTGGTAACCTTGTTCTCTCACACAAATACATAGCCAAGATGCTCATGGCGCTTACCTGTACATGACCGGGATGCCTCCGCGGACCAGGTCCCGGAACTCCTCCCACTCGGACCCCTTACCGATCGTCGCAATCCCAATAATGCACACACTCGTCCAGTACAAAACATCATCATCATCCTGCTCCTCCTCCGTCACACCCGCCGCCGCCGCAAGGCTCAGACTGCCAAACAGAGGCGACCCCAGGTTCGTGCTTGACATGTTCCCGTTTGCCTCGCCGAGATGCACCCGCCGCTTGCGCTTCCGCAGGAACGCGTCCCACTTCTCCTTTTGGGTCAGCTGCACCGAGTCGTGCATCACCTTGATCTGCGACAACAACGTCGTCACCGTCGCACTGCTCGAGGAAGGCGGCGACAGCGTCGACGTTGGCCGCGTGGCTGTCGAGAGAATCGGCGAAGTCACACTCGTGGGTAGCGACGACGGCGGGGGCGAGGTTGTCATGCTTGACTGTGTGTAGCCCGAGTAAAACGCAGAGGGCGAAGGACCCAACCCTGACCCTGGTCGGGACGTCGTGGGTGATGATAACGACCGCTCCGATTCGTCCGAAGGGGTCTGCAGGTACTCAAAAGTCCCTGCTCGTTGAAGATGAGGAGAATCCATTTCGTCGTTGCCGTATACTTCATTCAGCTTCAGAAGCCCCTGCTGCACCGCCATGGGCCTTGCGTTCACTATAAAGCCGTATCGATCCGTGAGTGGTTTGCATTCGCCCACATACGTGGAGCTAGGAGACATGGACAGCGGCGGTGAACTGATATCTGAGAGCTCCACAATACTTTGTGGGTTCATTATGGATAAGTGTTGGCTGTGGTGGCTGTATGAAGGGTGCTGTGGCTGGTGCGAGCTGTAGTGGGACGAGTACGATGAGCTCATCAGGTTGGTGGCACTGGCATGGCTCCTGAACGACGAGAGCGCTCGCGGAATGTCGGTCGGACTGATCGTTGACGCTGAATACCGTCCGTAGCTCGAGACCGATTCAGAGTCTGCTGTCGCAGTGTTGTCCTTGATCGCCGAATCGTCGCTTCCTCGTCGCTCGCTCATGTCCTCCTGTTCCGATGGATGTGATTCCCGTATGACTGGGAATACAGATGAGGAAGACCTGGGACGTTTGCTGTTCATGATCAAACCCATGGTCCATTTGGCAATCATCGTCTGAGTCCTGCGCGCGTACAGCTTAGCGGGGGTGATCGCACCCGTATCAATCAAGTTTGCAGCCATCGAAATCGCGCGGAAGTGCAGTGGGGAAGGGTTGAACGACTCTGGCTTTCGCAAGTAACTCTGAATGCTGGAGATGGGTGGTCGAGAAATATCTTGTGCCAGGGATAGATCCGGATATTCAGACATGGGCCGCGTTGCCAGAAGACGCGTGGCCTTAGCGCTCAATTTCCTGCTCGATGGGAGAATCACACTCGCCCAAGGGTCCCTCCCGCTCAAGGAAGCGAAGTTGTCGTCGTAGTGTAGAGGCGGGGGGATACTGGCCTCGACCACTGCTGGCTTCTTGTCGTTGACAATTCCATCTCGGCTGATAAACAGTCCACTCGGGCTAGTGACGATGCTGCTACAACTGCCGATGCTGTTGTACTGTTGATGAGAGGGGTGGGAATCGGGTCTGTGCTTGGACCACGACAAGACGCCTGAAGCGATGGCCCATTTCTCCCGTAGCGTCTTCATCCCTAGTGTCCCTGCGGCAAAGGATTCCGAAATAAACGATGGTATTGGGCTTTGACTTCCTTGTGGTTGGCTCTGTCCCTCTCGGGAGTGAGCTTTGACCCCAGTTGTTGTTGTTATAGTTGTTGAGACGGAAGTTGCTGTTGTTGTTGATGATGGTGGATCGAGCGTGTATTGACTGTCCACACTGGCCAGAGAGGTTGGTGAGAACGGGCGTTCGGAGGGATAATGTTTTGTTGATGTGGTCGAGGCGGCCGAGGTTGATTCCATGGAAGGCCGGCCACTAGCCGATATGTCGTCGACTCTTCCTCCTCCTCCTCTAGCTCGTGTACCGATAACTTCTACAGATGCATCCGACTTGCGTCCAGTTAGGAGGTCCGGACGAGTGAACTGTGTTGGACAGCTGGAGAGTATCGATCCAGAGCTTGACATGGACTCGGACTGGTCCTCTGTCTCGTCTTCAACCAAGCCTGTTTGATCTTCGTCGTCGTCGTTAAAAAGCCGCTCACTTCTCATCCCTGAGCGCCCACTTCTAACAGAGATGTGGTCAAACAGTGGCCGCTGTGTTTCTGGCTGGTGGTGGTGTTGTTGTTGGAGCGTAAACGGGTGATCCAGAATATCATTCCCATCATCCGCAATCACTGTTTCTTCGACCACCACCGCTAAGTTGTTCTCGACTTCCGTGGGCGACACCCCTGCATCCTGGAGCATTTCTGTGAGACGTTTGATCTTGGCATCGTAAAGGTCCTTCATCGTCTGCAATTCTGCCTCACGCTGCCACAGGCGGGTGGTCAAGTCTCGTGCTAGACCTGCTCCTCCACTTGCTCCGCTTACTGTGGAGTGTAGAGATTTGGAGGTTATTCCTGTTGCTCCGACCGGTGTGGTCGAAGTTGGAGTCCCTGAGCGTCGAAGCGGGCTGTAGGTTGAAGCAAGCACAGGCGATCCAGGAGGAGAGAGCGAGTACGGCAGTGATGTTGGGGTGGGTGGGACCTGTGAGTTGGTTTGGCGATGACGGGGTAGAGTGGGGATGGCTACGGGTGGATCCTTGGCGTGGGCGAGTGGGTGTTGGAGTAGAAAAACCTCTGGAGTATTGTCGAGTTGCTCCATATTGAGTGCCTTGACAGCAGCTGCGATGGTGATTCGGGGCTAGGTAGTGAGTCCAGGATGGCTAGGAAAGTTGTCGATACAACTGGGATAGAGCCAAGTGTGGCGTGTGGAGTAGAGTTTGGTGAGCAGCGATGCTTATGCTTGGGACGATGGTCGGCCGTGGCAAAGGTGTGTGTCACCGTACCTGGATGTATTAAGAGTGGAGAAGGAGACACAAAGGATGGACCAGACAGACAGCCTTAGAGAGGGTATTCTCACAGGAGAGTGAGTGATGGATGGCGAGAAGAGAGGAGAGACGTAAGGAGAGATAATGGAGAGTGGGGTGGATAGCAGAACGAAGGACGACGGACAAGAAGGAGGATGAGTGGAGATGGGGATGAGTGAAGGAAAGAGCGAAAAGAAGAAAAAGAACAACGAAAAAGTGCGGTGGGGCAGAAGGCAGGGAGAGGGATGATTGGGAAGCGGGAAAAAAAAAAAAAAAGGCGTGTTCGTGTGGTGTGTACGCGAGAGTGTATCCTTGTTCGCAAGTATGGACATGCAACACGCTCACAAATACAAATGGGATGTGTCTGGTCAGCAGAATGCCATTGGTCAAATGTCATCTGGTCCAAATCCAAAGCAGGACACCCATTGAGTCGAGTATGCGCGCTTTCTCATAATCCCTCACTCCATTCCACCTAGCGCTCTTGGGTTCCCTTCCCCCTGAGCCATTTTTTCTTCCAGTCTTCTTATCGTTTCGTTATTATGCGCGCATGCGACATGGAGCGAAAAAAGACCACCATTTCTCACATATGTGCCATTCTGCCATGGCGAATGGTGTGTTTGCATTGCGCCCATGGGCCAATGGGTGCAAGCGAGGAGGAAGGAGTGGGAGGCGAGGTGGTTTTTTTGAAAGAAGGAAAAGACAAGAAATCGTCGTGGCCAAAGCGTCGACTAGCTCCGCTTGTTTGACGTGTTCTCTGACCCGGGAAGGAGAAGGCGAAAGGGGAGGATCCCTCCTCCTTGTGGCGATGGCAACCTTTCTTTGTTGTGCCATCATTGCAACCATGCTTCCCCTTCTCCACACCGAGCATCCAGCCAGACAGGCCCCTTTTGGCCTTGTCTACGTTCCCTATTTTTGCATGCGTGTCTTTGTCTCTTGTTTTAAAACCTACCCCTGTTCAGATGACAAGGGAGCGTGGACATCATCTGGTGATGTGTCACCAAAAAGGGTCTACTCCAATGTTGTTGGGTACATGTCGCAATGATATCAGGAAAAAGCAGGAAAGAAAGAAAAGAAGGAAACCCGCCATGATGCCAAAATAAAATATAAAAAACACCCCTCACGATACAAGATCAAGTGGGCTTACAAGCATGTCCAGATCTCTATTCTGCAAGATTCGAGAGATGAGGGGTAGGGTATACAACAAAATAAGAAGGTATCTATCTCTACGAATCAGACTCGTTGGTTTCTGAAGCATTAGTGTCCGATGCGCCATCCGTCTCGTTCGAAATCGTCTCGTTCACATCCTCGTCCACTTGCTCCGGGCGCATCATCACTCTGCCGCCTTTCATCTGCAACTTGAGCTTTTCGATCACAGACAAGTACAGGAACATCTGGCCCTCCTGCTTCACGATCGTGTCGCGGTACTCGGTCACAGCCAGCTTCAGCTCCGCAATCTTACTCAAATACTTTTCCCGGATAGACTTGGCCGCCTGCATCTGGTCCTGGATCATCTCTCCCATTTTCTTGATCCGCGCCTGACTCAAATCCAGCTGCCCCAATGCTTGTTGCTTCTCCTCCTCTAGAAGCATCACTTGTTGCTCCAAGGTGCTGATCTGCTGGTGAAGATCACTCTTGAAACCATTCTGCGGCGAGTCCTGTTGCTGTTGGCGATGATACTGTGAGGATCCAAATTGTGACTTGGACATACTGTTGGCGTGTTCCTTCAAAAGCATGTCCCTGGAGCGCACCTGCTCCCGGAGCTGGTGCTGTTGGTGGCGCGCCAGATCTAGGTCGTCCTGGAAATGGTGCACTTGCTCCTCTACGGCCTTCCGATCTTGCTCCAACCGCAGCAATTGATCTTGCTGAGCCTCAATCTCGGACTCGCACCGCTCCAACTGCTGACGTTGATCTGCCAGTGTCTGTTCCTGGTAAGCCCGCTGCTCCAACAATTCGCCGCGCTCATGGACAAGATCGCCAATCTTGTTTCGCAACTGTCCATAGAGATCACCTGCGGGTCCCTCAAGCAAGCCCAGATCCGTCGTTGGTCCTCCTTCTGATTCGATGTCCGCCAGAAGGTGCTCCAGCATAACCAGTTCCTGTTCCTGTTGGCGATCCAGTTCCTGTGCCATGCCTTGCTCGCGATGCAACTGGTCCTCGAGCTCCTTGACCTTGATCTTCTCGGCTTCTACTTGCAGATGGGTCTTCTGGAGCTGGTTGGAGATCTTGAGGCGCTCTTGGTCCAACTCTTGGACATCCTGTTCCAAATCAGCAACAACACTCTGAGCTTGTTGCTGGGCCTGCCTGAGATCCTGCTCCAGCTCTTGGATTCGATCCTCTTTCTCCAAAAGGATATGCTCCTGATCTTGGATTTGGACTTGCAACTGATGGAGGGCGGATGAGGACGTTGACGACGATACCGCAGACATGGAAAGTTGTTGTGAGCACTTATCCAGCTCATCCTGCAACTGTTGGATCTTGGTTTCATGAAGCTGGCTAGATTCTTGCTGAGTCTCAAGCAAGATCTCGATATGCCTCTGATGCTTGCGACTGGATTCTTGTTCGAGTGCGAGAACCTTGCCGATTTCTCGAAGCTCGGACTGGTGTTGCTTGAGTGTCTTGCGCTGTTGCTCCTTTTGCTGCTGGTTGTCATGCATGTTTGCCTGCATATCCTGGAGTTGGTCTTCAAGGGATCGGACAATCTCGAGCGCCTCGTCTAACTGTCCCTGGCGTCGCTCCAACAACTCGTCACGGTCTTCCAACAGACTTTGGAGCCCTTGGACCTCATCTTCCTTTTGCTTGACTTTCAGACCGAGCTCATCAAACCTGGCCATGACCCGATCTCGCGCCTCCTGATCTTCTGATTGGCTTTCCTTCTCCATAGCCAATTGTCTTTCCAGGTCCCGAACTTTGGACTTGTATCGCTCTGTTTGTTCTGTTTGGCGAGAGAGAGACGCCTGAGATTTCGACTCCTGTTGCTGGAGTCGATCTTTCAACTCCTGATTGTAGCCTTCAAGCGAATCCACTGCTGCGGCAAGATCTTGCGTCTGAGTCTTCTCGCTCTGTATCCTCTTCTCAGCATCCGCGACATGCGTGTCCCATCTAGATTCCAGATGCTGATTCCTCTGCTCCAATCCTAGCCTGAGCTCTTCCCATTGATCGTGGTCCTGAGCAGCCTTGATTCGGGATTCCTCTATTTCCTTGGCCTGAGTCTCGCTTAGCTCCAGCAGCTCCTGCAACTGGCTCGACATTTGGTTGACACTTGATTCCAGTTCTTGCCGTGTCCCTCGTTCGCGCTCAAGATCGTCCTTTTGTTGCTGCTGTAAAAAATGACTCTGCTCCAACAAGATCTTGGCTTCTTCCCATTCCAGCCGCTCTCTTTCCCGTTCGAGCTCAACTTTCTTGCGCTCCCTCTCCTCGTCGCTCAAGTCATCTTCTGCCTGCGCCTCCTCGATGGCTAGTACACGCTCTCGCTCTCTTTGCTTCTCTAGCAAAAACTTGAGTTCCAGCAGTCGGCGGTTGTTTTCCTGCACGGCTACGATCCGGCGATCCAGCTGCTCTTCGTATAGTCGCATTCTCTCCTGGTGTGCGTTTTGTTTTGAGCGGACAAGAGATTTGTCGCTTTCCAGACTCAGCCTCCGTACAAGCTCTGTGGACTGGTCCGGTGAAGGTGTCGGTGCGATCCCTCGAGGATTGGGGATAAATATTTGGCTGGACATGACACGCTGGAGTTGTTTCCGTGACCCAACCTCCCTACTCTTGTTGGGTGATATATCTCCGATAGACCGACGGTGCGATAATGGTGATGATGGTGATGATGGTGACTCTGATCGCCCCTTATGGGACGATGTTAGACTATACTCATGCCTTGACGACTTTGAGAAGCTTTTCTCGCTGTCTTTTCTGAGACTCTGTTCACCTTTGTGGATGGACTTGTTGAGACTGTCGTCCTTATCGCGTGCTCGGGAGAAAGATCTCTGACTCGAAAAGAGTTCTCGCTGGATATCCATCTGGTGTTGCCGGAGCTTTTGGTCCGAGACTCTCCGAGTCTGCGAGAGTATTGACCGAGAGTCCGTGGGTCGAGTGTCGAGAAGGGTCATTGTGGTGGTCAAGGCGGTCTTGGGGTCCGTCGCTGTCCAGGTGACGACATTTTTGTTGTCGGGGTAGGCGTACACAGCGCGGAACGAACTTGCGTGGTGAGTGAGGCTGGCGTCTCCTTCCGTTCTTTTCGACCGGTTCTCGTCCGTTTCATCCTCGTCTTTGTCTATGGTGATATTTTGGCTGCTCTTCCGGGAATGTTTTGACGAGGTGGACTTTGCAAAAGAGACAGAATTGTTCCTCAGCGACACCTCAGGCGATTTCGGAGCGTCCTTGTCGTCAACCTTGGAATGGTCGGCCTTGGGAAGTGGTGACATACTTCGTTCTTTTCCTGTCCCCAGTGTCGCCTTGGGTTCTGATGGCGCTGCGACAGTTTCTCGTTCATCTGTCAGACTTTGCACTGAGCCTTCCCTTCGCGTTTTTGATGTAGCTGGCACGGTACTAGAGCCTGGCTGGTCGCTAATATTGGTGGTTTTGCGTTTTGATGACGAATTGGCGCGGCGGGGTATCGATGAGTTTTTCACAGGTATCTTTGATTTTGAAACTGTCTGACGTTGCTGTTCTTGTTGTGTTGAAGGTCGAGCTGAATAGAAATGAAGAAGTATCAGCGACTGGAACTGTAGGGTGTAGAGCGTGTTGAAGCTCGCTTTCACAGAATACTGTCTCAATGCTAAGCATTATTCACTGTTACCTTGAATATTCGAGAGTGATTCGTATCGACTCTGTGGAACCGAGGTACTCATGGGATCCTGGTCTTGTTGCTTAGCATGAGATAGGACCGACCTTGATGTTGAGATTGACCCTGGAGCCAACATGTCTTGAGAGAACGAAAGAAAATAAATTGGGTTGTGGTGATGTTTCTAGATGCGAATGCAATGGACGCTGATGCTGTATGCTTGTTGTATGCCGAGTGTCTACTCCTGTCACTCCTGTGAGATGTTCCGTGCAGATGAGGATGAGAAAAAAAAAGATGCAGAGAGGAAGTGAAGGATTGAGAGGAAAGCTTAAAAAATCTGACACCAATTTTTTTTTTTTTTTTTTTCAATTTCAGGGCAACCCAACCAAGCGAACTTGAGCGAGTAGGATAAACTGGCGAAAAGTTTCGTTTTAATCTCTATGGTATCGTTGTGGTATGGTAAGAAAAATCAGTTTTCACAGGATGCTGTCCATCTTCGTGAAAACATTCAGCACGGCAGCAATGATCTCCATCTGTAGCTCCTTTCCTGCAACCTCGCTCTTGCTCGCAGTTGAGCCAAAGGGAAACGTGCTGTAGTCGCTAAGCAATTCGTCCACTTTAGTGTAGGCACGCTCCCGCATCTCGTGGTTGAGGTACATCAGTGCGTTCTCCAGCACATTAGCCGCATACGCTGAGCATACCATCGCAACCGTACGCAGCTGCTGGAAGGCTATAAGCGACTCACGCTCAGCCAGACTGGGTGACGATCCGTTTCTCGCAATAAGTGTTGTACATGCACGCTTGACCACTTCCTCCTTTACTGCCGAGTCCGTCACAGGATGTGTTGCCATGTCAAAGATCAAAAAGTTCCTCTTCTCGGTCCTGAGTACGCCCTTATCCACCAGTCCCTTTGCCAAGCGCTCGCGGACCTGCTTTAACTGGAATCCAATTTTCATCACATTCCAAGTTTCGCCTATGGATTTACATCGGTGTCAGGTATGGCATACCAGAACGAACGAACAAGAAACTCTTGCGATTTCGACTTACCACTCATAAGATCGATCCATTGACCGACGCTCATGCGCTCCTCAGTCGAGCTGATCATCTTAAGCGCCTCGTCCAGCAAGACTTCTCCAGTCAGTTTTTCACTGATAACCTCGATGTATCGATCTGCAAGGGGGTATTTGCGTCGGTTGGGATCCTTGACCATGGCAATGCGATTACGGAAAGCCAGCTCCATCAGAATGCAGCCACGGAGGGTATACGAAATATTGTCATTCCAAAAGGAGAGATATCCCTAGTCAACATGGAAGAAAAGAAAAAGAGGAAAAGAAAAACAGGTTAAGCTCCCTTGCTAACCCTTGGTATCGAATAGAACATCCTTTTGCTTGTTCATCTCCCACTCCAGACAGTACACGGTGGGCGCCTCAAACAAAAGACCACGCTCGAAAGTAGAAACAACAAAGAAATGTCGTGGCACCTCTGCACCGGCGCAATAGAACAGAAGATGTGCAAGAAGCACTCTAAACTATTAATAACCTTGGTATACAATCGAACACTACCTCGACTAGCCAGGCACACAAACACCCCCGAGCAAATACACATTGAACAGTCGGGTACGATGCATTGAATTTGAAGTCTCGTCTCCATTCCTCTAATGAAATAGGCCATCTGCTTGAATTGCTGGCAGAAACGACGCTAAACACAGTATTCCAGTCCAGGGTTGCCTACCCTCTATTTCTCTCGCTCTTCCTCTCTCCCACATTCGTAGTGACGAGAACTTGTCGTTACCTGCTTGTCTTTTAATCCAAGGAGCAGGACCTCTTCCATGAGTGTCAGTTTTGGCTGCGTTTTGTTTTCGTCCTCCATTTGCAAATCTCTTGGGTCAGATGCAACAGCTTTTGCTTCGTGACCGAAGCTGGGTCCTGATGAGGTGGTGGGTGATGAGTAGGTCGAATCGGCTGTGCCAGCAGCCCTTCGACGAGAGAGACCTCCAGTGGACGACATTGTTATTGAAATCGGAGGCGAGCTCTACTGAGGTGTGTTTTTCGTTGTAGGAGGAGGGGAGTAGGAGGAGCCTGGGTAGCCTGATTTTCAATGGGCTTGTTCAAGGTTGAGTGATGGAGAAGTGGTGGAAAAGAGAGCTTTCAAAAAAGAGAGTTTCGCTTCTCGCCCCCAAAGCCAACCTTAATCCGGGTTGCATCTGTAGCAATAGCGACGAATGTTGTTTGTACAACGTACTGGAAAACCAATGATCGTAATTACTGACTATCGAAGTCGACAGAGATGCGATGGGGCAATATCCCAACAACCGTGGAACGGAAAATCGACTTTTTTTATACCCACACCTCGTTTTGCAAGGCTTGGCTTTAGCTGCCAACACCACCTTGCACTCCGCAACCCGCAAAGGAATACAATGCGATCAATGCTGCGCAGATAGCCAACCGTAAATCGATTAGAATTGGCGCACTGTCGCACCGGTTCCATGGAATGGGCGCAAAAATTATCGTGCGCAATTCGTCTGCTGTGCAATACTCTTCCAATTGTTGTGGCATGATGGCGCTATTTCTCTGTCTCTCTCGGCCGGACTTGTTATAGCATTAGTCATGAAGACCAAACGCGGCCCTTGGTAGGTTTTTTTAATCAGGTTACATGTTGGCTTGAGCAAAAAAGCTGTTTCTTTTTCTTCTCAACTGCATTATCCAAAAACCGGAACACCGGCAAGGTGGATCTGCTTTTAGTTTTTTCCTTGCTCCACACACAAAAAAGTTTATCCCAACACCATGCAGTTGAAATAGGGGGAGTGAGGCGGAGGTGGGCTGTGGCGATCAACTATGGGCACTGTTCGGGAGTAGGAACAACCTGCTCCCCTCCGGATTATTGCAACTCTGGGGAAATGGTAGAAATATGTTCGAAGGGCTGTCGCTAATATTTGCGACCGAAAACGCAGAGTCTTGGCTGAATTGCGACACAGCCTCGACCTGACCATCAGACAACGTGCACATAGCCAAACGCTGGCATGTTTGTTAACGAGCAAGCTCTTTTTGAACGCCTATTTTTAAGCATCTAAGGCTTCCAAGAAAATGTTTGTGGAAAACTAGGGAAGCAACTTGGACCAACCTTTTTTCCACCAAAAGAAGGGTTGTGAACCTCGAGTCTCAGACCCTTTCAGATATGCTTGCAAGATACGTGCGCGATGTGCGAATGATGCAATGTGCAGACAAGATGTATACAGACGTTTCTTGTTCCCTTGTTGACTTTCGCAAAAATGATGCACCACCAGACCTGTTCCCGGAATAAAATATCCTCTGTACCGATGGTCGATAAAATTTTCTTTTGCAGTTTGAACGAGACAAAAAGAAGCTTCTCGGTCGGTCACGGCGCAAAATAACCCAACGGTCGCCGTCGTCGTGTCGTTGGCTCCCATCTCTCTCCACAGAGCGCCAGTTAGCTATCTGATCAGAAAAGCAAGATAAAAAGAAGCGAAGGATTGTAAAGAAGAAAAGGAAGGGTTCAGGTTTTGAACCGAGGACAAAGAAAAACGTTCCCTTTTCGAGATCGGAACCTTGAGCACGAGAGGAAGGGAAAACTGGCGTGGAAAACGAAGCATGTTTGAGTTTAGCAAAGCAAAAGAAAAAGAATGCTCGGAGACGGTGGGAGATTGATGGAAAGGGAGATCGCTGGTGCAAGATCCAGGCTGCAAAAGTGCAAGTGGAGGTCTGTTTTTTGTATTGTATATCCCAATTGATGGGATGGACATTGGGCACTATTCATCTTCTGATCCATGTTATAAAAGGGCACCAAAGCCTACAAACATGGCGCTAGACTAAGGACCAAGACAGGCAAAAGCGGTTAGACACAACGCAAGACGCAAGTTCTATCCTGAACGAAGAAAATAGAAATAGTGCCATCTCGATAGCAACCGGTCTAGTGGGAAGCAAGCAACACCTACAGACAACCAGGGCAAGGATCGACATCGACGTGAGCTAGCACATTGTACCTCACAGTGCACAAACACTATATTCAGTGAAGGTTGTGCTTGCTTTGCTCCTTGTGCATTCTTTCTTCGTTTTATTTAATTGCTGCTCAACAACAGGTGAGGATACCCAGAATATGCTTAAATTTGTGAGAGTTGCTGTGGTCAGGCTTTGGTGGAAAAACCCATCCGCCGAACGGTCATTTGAGGCAGGCAAGGAGAAAGAAAGTAAGAGCGTCAGTCAATGCTAATTATATGAAATATGGATGGGAAAAGATAATTGTGGTGCTCATTTCGACTTGTCAGGGATGAAGAAGATTGACAGACACGCACACAGATATACAATTCAGACAGTACAGTGAGTACGATCAATGACGCTCATGACTTTCTCTCTCGCTCTTTCTTGTTTCTATACCGTTCGAACAGCACAAAACGAGTTTTCGCAGCAGCAGAGAGTGAGGTCCAATTCCGACGGAGGCAGTTCAAAGCAAGTGAGCACGAATAGCTTAAAAAAGTTGAACAGTCGGTATAAAAGAGGGGATGTCCACGTTCGCCTCTCATATTTTTGACTCTGTCTTTCTGTTTGTTTCTCTCTCATTCGCATCCCTCTCTTTCTCTCTCTCTTCCCCATACCAACACAACACACTTCCACCACATCGACACCCACATCCACACCATCCACACATCCACACACACACACACAGACTTTTTAAACATATCAGACTCTTTTTTCCCTCTCTTCTTTCTTTCTTTTCCTAACCTTACCCTGCCCGCCCTACTGACAACACACTTCCAAATCAAAAAAAAAAAAAAATAGTTCAGATTCATTCCTCAGTCCACACATTCAATTGAATAACATTAAATCTCTCTTTGATCAGCAATCAACGACAACAACCAACCCAGGAAAAAAAAAAACTCCCTCCCCGCCAGCAAGCTGTGTACCATTGTCCAACGAGCCAGACACACTCTTTCCCCCGCTCCCACCCTCAGTCCATTTTCTGCCATTCTCACCCTTTGTACCTATCTCGCCGCAGTTTGTGTTTTTTTTCCTTTCTTTCCTTTTCTACTTTCTTTCCCTTTTTTAAACTTTGTCTTGCTTGCGTATTTCCACGTAACTTGCTGTTATTATTCGATCGACTCGCTCGCATTCCCCTCGCCCGACAAAGAAGTGTCACCGACAACGCCGCTTTCCATTCATCTATCTAAACAATGGACCATATGGAGACCTACTTTGGTCTCATCAAGACCCCACAAGACGCTCTCGTCATCTTTGAAGGCAAGTACACAAAGCACTCCACCATACCTTCATCAAGGATCCATTTTTCTTTGTGCTGGTCCCCACTTGTCTTGGCTGTGTTTTATGGTTTTGTATTTATGGTGGCGTCATGAACTGTGAGAGCACATCTTCGCTTTTGTGCTACCCTGAACATCCTTTCCCCCACGCCTTCCACTTCGATCTGTTTGCTACACTTGACATGTCTAGACACGAAAACATGAAAACAAGAATGCAAAAAAAAGGCTATTTCAGTCTCATATCATTTATGGGGGTGCAAGTGGACCATGGAACAGAGTTTCTTTTGCTGGTGATTGGTGTTGTCCGACGTGCGGGATAAAAAAAACGATAATGGAAGAGAGGCACATCCGATGGCTGGCATCCGTCCAGGTACAGCCCATCCCCGCACAACAGATCAGTCCAGCCCACTCACTGACCAAAACATAAACCCAGCCCACTCTCTCACACACACGCATACTTGCTCTCTCAACTCTTATTTCTCCTTTCCTTTCTTCAATTGCTTGCGCCTTGTTCGTCTTGGATAAGGATGGCATAGCACTTGCAGGCTGGCGTTGCCATCAATTGCTTTTGCCTGCCCCTCTCCCCTTTATTAGTTTTTCTATTTCTAATCGCTCGCCACAAAAATATCAAAACTAACAAGAGCAATTGTGTGTTCTTTGTTCTTTGTTGTAGCCTGCCGCGTTGGCGTTCTCTCTCGAGTCCACCGCAGATTGTCCGACATTGAGCGCCAGTCCGTGCGATCCGGATCCGTGTACTGCTTTGACGAGCGCGAGGCGGGCATGAGGCGCTGGACTGACGGCAAGAGCTGGAGTCCCAGCCGAGTCACGGGCAGTTTCTTGACTTATCGCGAGCTCGAGGAGGCTGTGCCATCTCTTGCTGGCAAGAACATCTACCGCCCCGATGGCCTCCTGAAGCAGTCGTTCAGCATCACCACCTCGGAAAACCAAAAGCTCCATCTCATTTCCTACTTTACCAACGATGACGTGAACTCGGGACGACTGATCGTGACACCAACACAGGATCCACGCTTTGCTAAGCTGGTGATTCCCAGTGGCATTTACCCGGAAACAGCGCCTTCCGATCAACCCACACCATCGTCAGGAAGTCCTTCGCCACCGCTGGCCCACCGTGCAAGGCAACGACCCCAGACACGCACCCTCCAGGCCTCCGAAGAGGATCGCTCAAAACTGACCGCGCACAGAAGAACAGGATCGTCCTCTTCAACTCATTCCAATGGTCATCGCCGCACCAACTCAGGATCCCTGAGCTTAAAGGAACATCGTTATTCACCCATCCAAGTCTCGGACGCCAAACACGTTGCATCTCGATCTCGCTCCAGCAGCAATGTTGTAGGTCCCTCTCCCGGCCTTCATGGCATGCGACCTCCTTATGTCCAACACCGATACAAGTCAACTAGCCCGTCTAGAGTCCCTTCCTCTTACCCGACTCGTTTGCCTCATGAACACTCGCCAACAGGCTCGTGGGTCTCGGACGACGACCATTCGATGGAGCCCCGATCTGAACCAATTGCCCTTGCGCCGATCAATATTCCAGCTCTTCGTCAATTACCACCTGCTCATTTTGATGGCGTTAACAAGCAAGACGACCATCTTGGCCTAAACGAGCAAGACTCGCTTTCTGTCCTGGCTAGTCTGGCGACCCACTCAATGATGCTCCCCAAGCTTGAGCCACAGGAAGTGTCGCGGGAACAACAGCGCTGGGTGGAGGATGATCGTCAATTGCGCGCCTTGTCGTCCATGTTCCGACTTTAAAGATCGAAAGACCATGTGCGCAACCCTCGCAAGCTTTTTTTCTCGTTTTATCCATTCCATCCTCCAGACGTTGAACGTCCTGATTGTACTACTACCTTTGTCTCTTTTTTCTTTCGTTGTTGCCTTATATTTCCTTTTCCTTCCCACCTGCTGTATCATACATCCCTCGTGCCGTACTCCCTTTTTCAGCTTTTCGCGGTTCCCAGGAGGATTGAGAATGACCCAGGTCAAACTCACCGCCCACCATTGTATTATATATATATCATGACGTCCATGGCCACTCACACCTATCGCACAAAATAAAATGCTTATTGAAGTGATATCCAATCTTGCGCGCATCGATTGTTTGAGCCTTAAATGTTGAAAGGTACATACCACGGTTTCAATGATCTATTGCGAGGTTATTTTTGGACACAGGCCCTGACAGGGGCGCCAGGAACAGTCCCACAGGGTGGTCAGGGACGGGCGATAAAGGCACTCGGATCGCAATAGACCATCCAAAGTGCGCCTATTTCGAAGACCGCAAGCGAGCCCTGACCATTATTCGTCCGCGAAAGAGGTCCAAACAAAGGTCAAAGCTGGTTTCCGAGCCTTGCAAGCGAGTAAGCGCCTTTCTTTCTTTGTCTTCAGGTGTATATGCTGGGTCCTCAGTGATAGCCTAAACCCATTCTTGGATTCTTTTGGTTCAGACGGTCCTAACCATCTTACTGAGGTGTGCTCGTCCTGCTTTCACTTGCGAGAGACAGAGCGGCAGGGGGTTGTACCTTGAAAAAATTCACCTAGAAATCCACCCAGACATTGGGACATTTGCCATGCATCTCTAGGTGACTTGCAAGACATGTAACCGCCAAACGAGATCGATGACCATACACTACCGATAGAACATGATGTGATGGCGAGCGTTAGGAAAGAAACGAACGGTGCTTCTTACATGCTCGATGCAAAAGATTGATCTATTTTTGGCCTACACATACAAGAGTGGGTGTTTCTTCTCTGCGATCCTCGAACGAACATAATTTGAGTTCAACTCAAAGCCACAGCACGAAGCTCGGTGCACTTCTTTATTGTTCTTATTTGTTAATATTCACTCTTTTCCATCATCATCATCTCCCCTTCATTCCTCCACTCCAACCTCACACAATCATCATGTCCTCCCCCATCGAAGTCGTCAACATGTCCCCTGCGGACTACCGCAAGCGCAAGGTCGCTCTCATCACTGGTAAAAAAAAAGACACTGATGAACTCAGATGATGGCATTGTGCCACAAAGCACACTGATCAGTTTATTCTCGTGTGTCTATTTCGTATTCTTATCATCTTTCTTCCTTTCTCTCATGTGCGATGCTTCTTAGGTATCACTGGTCAGGATGGATCCTACCTTGCCGAACTTTTGATCGAGAAGGGCTACCAGGTCCACGGAATCATTCGTCGCTCCTCCTCCTTCAACACTGGCAGAATCGAGCATCTCTACAAGGATGCCCATGAGAGTATGTTCTTGCTATCATTTCCTTGTGTTTTATCATCCGTTTGGTATTGGTGGCTGTTGGGGGCAGTTGCAACGTTTTGTTGATGAAAATGCAAAAAAAAAAAAAAAAAAAAAAAACGGCCGCGGACAAACAAACAAAAAGTCAACACGCGCCCACTTTAACAAGAGCCAGCGCGCCAGGAGCAGGATTGAAATAGGGCGTAGCGAAGAGGTACACATTTCCTAATATCTCACTCTTTTCTTTCACAATAGACCCCAAGATGCGTCTCCACCACGGTGATTTGACCGACTCGACCTGCCTTGTCCACATCATCTCCAAGGTCCTCCCTACCGAGATCTACAACTTGGGTGCTCAGTCCCACGTCAAGGTTTCCTTCGACATGTCCGAGTACACTGCCGATGTCGATGCCGTCGGAACCCTCCGTCTTCTCGATGCCATCCGCACCTGCGGTCTTGCTCACCTTGTCCGCTTCTACCAGGTATGTTGGCCGGTGTAACTTCAAGGTCTTGCATATTTGTGATAATGATTTGCATCGTCGTGCGAGGGCCTCTGGAATGAAATATATGAACTTCTGTGTGAGATGAGGTGGAAAATCAAACCATCGAATTGCGAAAGGAGACATAATTAGGAGATCGTCATTTCTCATATCTGTGATTGCCAAATACTTTAGGCCTCCACCTCCGAGCTGTACGGAAAGGTCGCCGAGATCCCCCAGAGCGAGACCACCCCCTTCTACCCCCGCTCCCCCTATGGTGTTGCCAAGATGTACGCCTACTGGATCACCATCAACTACCGTGAGGCCTACAACATGTATGCCTGCAACGGAATCTTGTTCAACCACGAGTCCCCCCGCCGTGGTCGCACCTTCGTCACTCGCAAGATCACCTGCGCTGTTGCTGCAATCCACCTGGGCAAGCAGGAGTGCTTGTACCTCGGTAACATGGACGCCAAGCGCGACTGGGCCACGCCCGCGATTACGTCGAGGGCATGTGGCGCATGCTCCAGCAGGAGACTGCTGACGACTTTGTCCTCGCCACCGGTGAGATGCACACTGTCCGTGAGTTTGTCGAGAAATCCTTCAAGGCCACTGGCAGGACCATCCGCTGGGAGGGCACTGCCGAGGAGGAGGTCGGTATCGATGAGGAGGGTGTGATCCGTGTCCGTGTCGACCCCGCCTACTACCGCCCCACCGAGGTCGAGCTCTTGCTCGGCAACCCCGCCAAGGCCAACGAGAAGCTCGGCTGGAAGCGTCAGGTCGAGTTTGACGCCCTTGTTGAGGAGATGATGAAGGCTGACTTGATCGGTGTTGCCGCTGGCGATGTCTTCAACTAAATCCATTCCACACTTAGAGATTTTTTTTCGAGATAGCCTCGTCTTTCTTTCACTTTGTTTTATCATTTCTTTGTTTGTATTTATATGAACACCCTTTGTTTATCATACCCTCACCACCTTTTTTTCACCCCACTTCCGCCTACAATCATTTTGCTATAACCTGTTAATAAAAATCATCATATGAAAGTTCTTATTTCTTGGGAATGGCGCTATACTTGAAGCAGGGTTCGCTATGGCGAGCATCCTCGACCTCGATGCCCAATGCCACCAGATAAGCATGAATAATCGTTGTACCTACCAAGGAAAGGCGGAGCAAAGAATCATAGGTTAGTATAGTCCCAAATTCTATGTCTAGGATTGATCTGGTTTTTTTTCTAACCTTCTCATTTCCTTACCAACAAACTTGAAACCACGCTTCTTGAGATCAGCACTCAATCGATCCGACTCCTCACTGCTGGTTTTGTACCCGGGCGTGGCGCGGCTCTCGAGGACCCTGGCGGGTGTCTTCTTGTACTGCTCCAGAAAGTGCCAGAACCCTTCTTTATCGTCCAGGGCCGTGTGCTCGGGGCAGAACTCGTCCAGAAGCTCAACAAACAGACGCGCGTTGACGATCGAGGCCTCGACCTTGAGCTTGTTCTTGACAATGTTGGTCTGCAGCAGGCGCTCATTCGAGGCTGGGGAGGTGTAGGTCTTGGCAATGTGCTTGTAGTCAAAGTTGTCGTATGCGGCTCGGTAGGCTTCGCGCTTGTGCAAGACGGTGGACCAGGAGAGGCCGGCCTGTGCGCCTGGGAAATAGGAAGGTGAACGGTAAAAAAAAAGGTAGTTTGATGAGTGAGATTAGAGATCACTTCTCTTTCTTATCTACGCGTAAACTTGGAAGATGCTATTCAATGGCTCACCTTCCAAGATCAGCAACTCAAAGAGATAGCGATTCGAGCGGTCAAATCCACCCGGAACACACCATTCTTCATCGTGGTACTTTTGCAGCAGAGGGTACCGGCTGCTGTTGGCCCATATGCAGCGGGTCAGGCCGTCGTCCTCGGGCTCGGGCGTGGGTTCAGCCTTGGCCTTTTTGACCATTTTCACAGGGGTAGCCTTGGGTGCCTCGCTGTCCTTTTCGACCGCGCGACGCTTGGAAGCCGGACTGGACGTTGAGGCTGCTGTGGATTTGGTTTTTGAAGACACGACGGATGTCGCGGCAGGGATGACAGTGGAGGCTGGTGCGTGTGAGGTGGGGAGACGGAAAAGTCAAAATATGTATTATCAGAAAAAAGCTTTATGATCAAATGACAAAGACACTTGACAGCCAAGTGCTTCTGTCTTTATGACAGCAGCATAGAATTTTACCTATGCGAGTTGAGCGACGTGACATTGTTGGGTGCAGAAACAAGAGAATTTGGATGGAGAGATGGAGCGAAGAGATGGGTAACAAGATTCACAAATCAATGTCTGGTGCACATGCTTTGTGTCTCCTTTTTTTTTTTTTAGTAAATTCTGTCGCAATTTGGTGGCGTCTGCGTTCCAGTGTGACTTGACAACGGAAGAGCGTCCACAGTCGTTTGACATGGATCTTGACCAGCACTCAGTTGCAGAGATTCAGTGATCCTTTTACTGCTCCGTCTTGGTTTAGCTATTGGCTGGAGATGGGAAATCCTTTCGATGTCGGCCACGCAATACCCTTTTTCCCGATTTTCACGATCTTTGTTGAGTGATATCTTTCAAGTGCCGCTGCGAAGGCGTGCCCAGGAGAGCCCACAAAGACAACCCCACCAGTTTTTTTTTTCTCTGCTGTTGCTGCATCTTCTGCCATCAGGCTGCCAAGTTTGTGTCGTGAGTGTCGTTTTGCGTCGTGATTTCGGACAAGACACAATACAGGAGCGTGGAGGCACCTGGTTTGGTACCTATGAGCATAAGGATGGGAATCAAAGGTTGAGTTTTGAACGATGGTTCCATGGCATTTGATTCGACATGTCTTACATCCCCGGATCCCCTGTATCAAAACGTCGTTTGATTCATTTCAGCTCGATCGAGACATGCTTGAACAGCCAAAATGAAAAAAAAAGGTTGATCTGTCCACTTCTTGCAAAGACTAAGGGACCTTGGTCGTGTGTAAACACATCTCCAACCTCATCCCCAGTGGATTGCAGTTTCCAAGGCCTTTTTTTTTTTTTTTTTTTTTTTGACTTTTTTTGACTTTTTTAACCTTCCTTTTTGAGGTGCAAAGTCCTATTTTCTATTTTCGCTGCCCGCTTGGAGGGAACACTTAGAATCGAACCAGTGGCATCTCTTTCACCTGCAGGGCCAGGGTGTACTCTCTTTAGCATATGAATATCCTTGCTTCCATTGCTCCAGACCCCAGTCGCAACTATGCTTTCGCAAAACCTGATTTTTTTTTCTTTGGCTTTTAGCAACGTTGGAATATAAATGAGTTTGCACCAAAAAAGAGAAAATTCCGGTAAAATGAAACTTCATTGAGCTCCAAGTGCGCTTTCTCTTTTCGTTTTCGATGTACATACGTAGCTGATAAGCAAACGTGCGTGTTGCGTGTTTGTGTGCGTGCGATCCACTCCTCTCCACCCCACCCCACCCCACGAGATGGACGATCGCACGCAATGGGAAAATAGCCCAAAGCAGAACCTTAAAACAAGTCTCTTTTTTTTTTTTTGTTATTGTTGGCTGTTTGTTTCCCTCCTGAAAGTCGTTACCCTTCTTCCAACGTGTGTGTGTCTGTTGTGCAACCGCGGCAAGAGAGGAATGGAGGAAGCACACATGGACGGGATAAACACGCGGTAGAAGATGGGGAAGGAGTGGAAGAGAGGGAAAGTGAAGGGGGGCCATTTCTTCCGTGTATTGGCACCTCATCATTCCAAAGCAGTCCTCGTTGGGGTGGCCTTGACGGATGCTTGTGAGTGTTGCGCTTGCCGAAAGGATGAAGGTGCTTGAGACGACACCCCTCTGATGCCAGCCTTTGCGAAAGAAAAGAACAAGAGCACCCATGGGCACTGGGGAGTGTCGAGATAGACGTCTAAAAGATAACCCGGCCACTCTGTTTGTTGTTGGATAAAGTGTAGGCCCCTCGCACACCGCACAAATTGCGCACTAAAGCGGACACACCTGAATCGCAGCTCAGAGCCCCTTTCAACAATGGAGGATAGAAGAAATGTTCTGATTCTTGGCTTTCTATTGGCTCAGGAGATGAATTTTAAGCCACAGGATAGATCACAGAATAACCAATCGGATGCGGTATCGATGTGATTTTATCCTCGATTTTCTTCTCTCGACGGGAGAAAAAATGTTCTCTTTTTTTGCTCTTCTTTCCTCCTCTTCCCCTCACTCCGCCAAAATGCACCACAATCACCTATCGAGTCACAAACCTTTGTCGTCTGAGCATTACCAGCAACAACAACAACAGCAACAACAACAACAACAACAACAGCAACAGCAACAGCAACAACATCAGCATCAGCACCAGCATCAGCACCAGCGCCAGCAACAGCATCAGCACCAACGCCAACAGACCCCCACTTTCCATCAATCGCGTGCTGAACAGATTCATTTTCCTCATTACACGTCGCGAGGAGCCCAGCTTGACAATTCATTTCCCTCCCCATCCCCGTCACCTTACCTCGGGCCTGCCATCTCGCCTTCACCTTATCTTGCGCCGCTCTCCTCTCCGAGTCTCTTCTTTGCCCCGCCTAGTGCCGCCCTGTCCGCTATTCCTCAAAGCGCACAATCAATGGCGAAACGTTCGCGTGATGGTCATCCCATTCAACCCGTTCCTTTGGCAATAAGACCTGCTACACGATCGTCGACACCATCTCAAACTATGTCACCAACACCAGCTCCACAGTCCACTGCAGCTCCGGAAGGGTATCAAGGAACACTGAAGTCGTCCTCGTTTTGGGTCCAAGAGGGCATGACTACGTTTTTTGACTGGATCACCAATCCACACAACCATGAGCGACTGTACAAAAAAAACCCGATATCTGGACAGAAACCGAAAGACATACGTCAGGAGATTGCGAACGTGGTAAACAACAAACACAACACCAAGTGGACCGAGGGTCAGGTCAAATCGAAAATCGCCTATGTCAAGTCAAAATACCGTGAGGCAGCAAAGAAAAACTCGACTGGCCAGGGAGCACAAGTATCCAACGAGCAATTGGAAGTTTGCCCAGAATTCTTGCGACTTCACGAAGTTTATGGTGGGAGTCTTTCTGCGAATCCTCTCCCACCCAAGCAGACAGCAGACTTTGGAGAAGCACATACAGCCGCCGAATTTTCAGATGAAGATAGCAGTGACCTTGAAGACCCTTCTGATACAGACAGTCATACCGGTATGAAAGTGCATCGTCAAATTGCTGAAAATATGTCGGCTGGGCTAATTTTTTTTTTATTCCTTCTAGATTCCCAGTCCAAGTCAGTCAACAAGCGTCGGAAAGGCAATGGCGTCTCATCTCCGGCTGTATTTGCATCATCTATTGAGAAGATCCAGCAACTGTCAGATCAGCATCGAATGTCCTATGATAGCACGAGAAGTGAGCTGAGGCAACGGGAACAGGCGATTGAGATTCGTGAGCGTGACCTTACAGAGAAATTGTTTCGGACTGCAGAGGAAGCAAGAGAGAGACTCAGACAAGAACTTGCAACAGAAAGGACAGAGTTCAAGAAGGAGTTAGCTGAGGAAAAGGCTGAACTCAAGAAAGAGAAAGCCGAGTTTGCAATGGAACGAGATCAGCTCAAAATGGAGAATGCTGCATTGAGAAAGGAGCTGGAAGTTCTGTTGCGAACTGCAGGTCTCCAAAACACCAGTAAATAAAATATATTTTGTTTGCCTTTATCTACGAATTCGTCGACGGTTCCTGAGAACCCATTCCTTCAACTTGTCTCTCTTTGCTTTGGCAGCTTGTCTCTCACGGTCATCATTCGCGTTGTCTACCCCTACAATAGGTATGTCTTCATACTGTGGTGGGGGTGCATGAAGAGCTCGCTCATTCCAGTTATCTTCAGCATCGTCAGACTCAATTCCGTCGGGGTTCATCAGACAGAAGTTGTGCAAAATAAAGCATGCCATGACCCAACTAGAAGCCCTAGTGACATGCTTCCTCTTGTTCACCTTGACTGGCAAGTTTTGGAGAGACTGCCACTTGAGTTTGAGCCACCCAAAAGCATGCTCAATCTTGACGCGTGCAGAACCATGGAGTAGGTTGAAAGTAAGCTCATCCCTCGAATGATTGGCACCTTTGTATCGTGGAATAACGGTGGTCGATATGGCATAGGCAGCATCGCCGAGGATATACTCCTTCCCTTGAAAGAACTCATCCTTCCTTCCATGAAGGTAGGTGTCTCTGTATGCCAAGGAGTCATGCATGGAACCCACATACCCGGTAGAAACGTAGGTGAAACGGCCTTGGTGGTCGCAGACAGCAGTACATCCCATGGCATGAACGAACTTCCGCGTATTCCATGAAGCAGTATCGTAATGAGGAGCAGATTCGAAAGGGATGGGTACACCATCTACAGCGCCGATCGCACTAGGAAATCCCTTGTTATTCTTGAACCAGGAGGAGATAACGGCTTTTCTTGCTTGATCTGGCCAGACAATGAACTTGCTCTGTAGCTCCTCTATTGCAAAAATGCAGCGCCATGTATAGAGGTCTACTGTGCCTTGACCAATGCCCATTGTGAAGGCATGCTTGTGAGTTGAAAGTCCTTTGGTACCTAGTCGATAAAGGGCGACGGTGAGCTGAGTCCTGACTGGTGCTTGAGGCCGAGCTGGATCCTTGCTCTTGAATTGTTCACTTTCTCGGATCAGATCAACAAGGAGGCCCAGCTGTAGTGGTGTGACACGGAGAATCCTCTCGAGCTGTTCAGGGGTGTACTTTGGGAGGACTTCTTCTCGCAAAACAGTTGAGAAAGGCATACGCTGCCGGGGCTTAAGATAGCGCGTGGTGTGAAGGTATACAAGAATGTCGTAATAAGCAAGAGGAAGATAAGGGTAGAGTCCAGGCCGTGACAGTTGAAGTTGAGCATGATCCCCACAAGCCTGAATAAAGAGTTCTTCATACTCCTTTAGAAGGAGCTGGCGAGTGGTGAATCGCTGTTGCAAGGGGGGCATGAGGAAGGTATGGGGGAAAGGTGCGAAAGGGGATAAATTATCTCTCAAAAAATTAAGCAAGTTCGCCATGGGAACAACCAATGGGAGAGCGAGGTTGATAGGAGCCAATGGGTATGCTTTTCGTGGAATATTTATTCGATGTCTAATTTTTGGATGAAAACGGCTCAGGAACACGATGGAATAAGTTTTGAACATAACTTTAATTGGCACCACTGATCCATACAAAGAAAGAAAGGAAATCGAGGCCTATCAAAAGGGCCCAACAACACACACCAACAGGGAAAGACGACAGCAAGGACAAAGAGAGAGAGAGAGGGACCAGAGAGAGAGAGAGAGAGAGAGAGTGGGACCAGAGAAAGAGTTCAGCCAGAAGGAGAGAGATGCGACCGAGATGAACAACAGATGAACAAGATGAGGAATCATCTATTCTCATCTGCGGTATAAAGAGACACACCTTCCCTCCTCTTCTTTTTTCTCTTTTCTCTTCTTCTTCCTCCCTCAACTCCAACTCGCAAGTTATCACTTACCCAAACCCAACCCAACAACCCCCAGCCCCAACCCAACTTACCCACCACTCCCACTGTTTCTGGCTACCATCTCCCGGCAGCCAAACCCAAGAGTCTAGCAACCACGTTTTCCAACCAGCTTGCCAGTCTCCACAACCCCCACCGCGGAAGAAAGAGAACGAGTCCCAAGCCCAAAGCATCCAAGTAACCAGACTCGACCATCTTCCAACGACGCCTCAACCCACTACCTTTACCTGCCCAACCAACCAAACTACAACCAACATGCCTCCATTCGCCGCTGAACAAGTCTCCGCTGCCGCCCCCCTGGCCTTCAAGGTCAACAGCCCCAACGTCCAGTACACCGAGTCCCACATCATTGCCGACTACCACTACGAGAACGCCACTGTCACCAAGGGCGTTGACGGTTCCTACAACGTCAACCCCACTTCGATCAAGTACCAGTTCAAGACCGACGCCAAGGTTCCCCGCGTCGGGTATGTCTCCTCGAACGAAGCTGAATGATTGAATGATCCGTAATAGAAAGGAAAATCCTCCTAACCATCATTTTGATTCTTTATCCTTAAAATAGTCTCATGATGGTCGGCTGGGGTGGTAACAACGGATCAACCTTGACCGCCTCCATCATCGCCAACCGCCGCAAGATCAACTGGAACACCAAGGACGGTGTCCAAGAGCCCAACTACTTTGGCTCCGTCGTCCAGGCTTCCACCTTGAAGCTCGGTGTCGATGCCAAGGGCAACGATGTTTACATCCCCTTCTCCGATATCCTCCCCATGGTCCATCCCAACGATATGGTCCTCGGCGGTTGGGATATCTCCTCCCTCAACTTGGCCGACTCCATGGCCCGCGCCAAGGTCCTCGACTACGATCTCCAGCGCCAGGTCAAGGCCGAGCTCGAGACCCTCAAGCCCCTCCCCTCCGTCTACTACCCCGACTTTATCGCCGCCAACCAGTCTGACCGCGCCGACAACGTCATCCCCGGCACCGACAAGCACGCCCACGTCGAGCAGATCCGCTCCGACATCCGCAACTTCAAGGTCGCCAACCATCTCGACAAGGTCATTGTCATCTGGACCGCCAACACTGAGCGCTTCTCGTCCTTGATCGACGGTATCAACGACACTGCCGATAACTTGCTCAAGGCTGTCAAGGACTCGCACGAGGAGGTCTCTCCCTCGACCGTCTTCGCCATTGCCTCGATCCTCGAGAACACTCCTTTCATCAACGGCTCTCCCCAGAACACCTTTGTCCCCGGATGCATTGAGCTCGCCGAGCGCCACAGCGTCTACATTGGCGGTGACGACTTCAAGTCTGGTCAGACCAAGGTCAAGTCCGTCATTGTTGATTTCCTTGTCAACGCCGGTATCAAGCCCTTGTCCATCACCTCCTACAACCATCTCGGTAACAACGACGGCAAGAACTTGTCTGCCCCCCAGCAGTTCCGCTCCAAGGAGATCTCCAAGTCCAACGTTGTCGACGACATGGTCGCTGCCAACCAGATCCTCTACAAGGAGGGCGAGCACCCCGACCACGTTGTTGTCATCAAGTACGTCCCCGCCGTCGGTGACTCTAAGCGTGCCTTGGACGAGTACGTCTCTGAGATCTTCATGGGTGGCCGCAACACTGTCTCCATGTACAACACCTGCGAGGACTCTCTCTTGGCCTCTCCTTTGATCTTGGACTTGGTCATCTTGACCGAGCTCATGACCCGCATTGAGTACAAGACCGATGCCATGACCGAGTACGCCCCCTTCAACTCCGTCTTGTCCATCCTCTCCTACATGCTCAAGGCTCCCCTTGTCCCCGTCGGCACCCAGGTCGTCAACGCCCTCGCCAAGCAGCGTTCTGCCATGGAGAACATCTTCCGTGCCTGCGTCGGTCTCCCTCCCCAGAACGACATGTTGCTCGAGGCCAAGATGCAGGCCAACCGCAAGTAAAATGCTTTCTTTTAAAGCATTTGATATCAAATAAAAACAAGCGTTTGAAGAAAGGGAGCGAGTCGTCAGACTCTGCTTTTCCTTTTTAGCTTCTTTTGTCCACAAACCTCTTTTAAATATGAATGTGTTCTCTTTGGTTCATAGTACCACTGCATCGAATCTCCTGAACCTTGACTTCGCCGAGATTTGTGTCGAGCATATCTTTCGAATCATGCGCAACCAAAGGCAACTTAGATGAAGCTATGAGGCCAAGTGGGGACTATTTAGGATAATAATTCTGCTCTAGGAACCGTGTACATGCTACTTCGGCATTGCATTAATCTGACAGTGTGCCCCCTTTTTTTTTTTTTTTTTTTTTGGTGGCGATCATTAGAGAACGGAGAAAATTAATTAGTTATTTTACAAACGAAACCCCCACCGCCTCCTCGCAAGAAAAACGCCACTGCACACTTCCTCCCACTCCCACTCGCGCTTCAAGTCGGTGTTTTCCCTTCTCTTCGGTGCTTCTCCCTCTCTTCATCACCCGACATTCCTTGTTTGCCACCAAAAAAGTGTGAGTCGACTAGTGGCGTTCCTGCTTCGCTCTCTTTTTACCTCCATCACAACATTCCCACGTGCACTTGTAGACCGTCAGGAAACCAGCGACTAGCAATTGCGATGATTGATCATCTTTTTTTTCTTTCTTCTCTTTTTTTTTTTGTTCTTTTTTCCTTCAGCCGCGCCTTGCTTTGGGTGCCATTGGGCTTCCCCGATGGAAGGTTATATAGTGCCACCGGAACTCAGGACAAGCACTTTGATAAGATATACCTCTTCCCATTCACTTTTTTGCTCCGGACTATTGAAGATGGTGTAGACCCAGGGGGCAGCAAAAAAATAATATCACAATCACGTCGATCCTCCGAGCAGAAGCAGTGGTCAAGCCTTGCTTGTCCCCCATCCCCCACTCATCAATCCCTCTTTTAATTCAATGGCGTTTGGTTGGAGCTTCTTTTTGCTACATGATGAACCCAGGGCAGGTCGGACACTGTACGCTTTTTACTATATAACCAGTGGTTGGGGCCGATACTGAGTTGGTCTGTAGGCGCACTGGGGTAGAGCCGGCCCAGTGTATTAGGATGTCGATCTTCTCACTCCCCTCTCCCTCTTTTTTTATCTTTATGGGTCGCGGCTTGAGTAAGAAGGGTGGCATCCTGGAGACGGGCAAAGGTCACGGACCGCGCAGGGTGTTTATACCTTGTCCGGAATACCCTAGTCCTCATCTGTTCCTACAAACACACGCTCGTCCTGGTGATAGAGATGCTTTGCCGGCATCGACACTTTTTCTTCTTCTTCGTTTTGTTGCACATTTTACATTCAACACAATGTCACATCGGGGTGCATGTTCAATAACGGGTCACTCACTGCCTCGACTTCCTTCTCTCTTCTTTTTTTCTTTGGTGGTGTCATCTATGGCACCATCGTTGTCGACATTTGAACCGAGGGATCCATCCACGCATTGCAAGGAGCCGGAACGAGCCGCCAGGAACCCGACCAATACTAATGACGCTGGGATTTGTAGGCGGAATAAATCATTCAATTCTCAAATGTAGACAAGTGTATCGTTGGGTACTTGCAGAGTAAAAGAGGAGATCTTAGGGGAGTGGACCTTACCCATGAGCAGAGGGTGGTGCGAGGTTAGGGAGTTCGAGTGGAACAATTTTCTTCTTTTTGATTGTATCTTTCACTTCTCGAGATCTCGGCTAATGTGACCGGGGAGGATGGAGCGCTGCTAGCTGTACTTGCTTTTTTTTTGTTCTGTTTTTATTTGTTCTGTTTTTATTTGTGTCCCCTAACTTTTTCAAAAGTTTTTCGATGCTACTCCTCTGGCAACACACTCGCACCACTCCCGTCGCCACGGATCAGCTGCGAGCGGAACGCAAACCAGTAAACCACCCGATACGCAGCATCGTTCGGGAACGGCGTCCACCTCGTCTGCCACGACGGCGACTGCAGCCTATACTCCTCGCTCACTGCCTCCGGATCAAACACGTCGGTAATATACACGTGCTCAAGCCAAGGCATCGCCTGTGTCACGCGGATAAGTGCGTCCATGCTGTAACCCTGCCACATGCACCCCTTCAGCGTCTTGACATTCCGGAACACGCGCCCCAGCAGCGTCTCAAGCACGGCGTCCGAGATGCCCCAGCGGCCAAAGAGCTCCAGCTTCTTGAGCGAGGCCACCACCAGCAACTCCGGATGCGCTGCGCGCAGGCGCTTCACGTCCGCCTCCTCCTTCCGCTGCTTTTGCGCCAGAACACGCATATCTGCCAGCACGATGTTCAGCTGCAGTTGGAGTCCGTGCGTCTTGACCAGCTCCTCGATCTGGGTCAGGAGCACGGCGACTTTCTCTTGGTGGCGCTTCCGGTTCGGGCACTCGCCTGGCGGGTGACTGCAGACGGGCATCCTGTCCGTGTGCATGTCTATCAGGGAGTAGGAGTCGCCCATATGTATCGCGCGAGAATTGCGCAGGCGCCGCGCCCGCTGCTCTTGCATCTGCTGCTCCGTGGGCTGGGGCTGGGGCTGAGGCTGAGGCTGAGGCTGAGGCTGAGGCTGAGGCTGAGGCTCTTCCTGTTGGTCCCGATCCTGAGGGGCTCTCTCAGCGGAGGCTCTTTGTCTCTGTAATCTTTCTTTCTGTGCGATGAGGTACGAATGGATCATGCCTAGGACTTGCAACGGCTGGGAAAGCAATATGAGCTCATCTGATTCCGTGGAAGAGTCTGAGGAGGTTTGTTTCTGTTGGTCGGTCTCGTAATTGAGGCACTCCTCCTCTTCCTTTTCTTTTTCCTGCTCATGGTCCCTTGCGACAAGGAAATCGGCCACGGTCAAGACACGATCCACCTGGTGCACCGTCGAGTAGAGTGAGAGGCTCAATACCTCGAGCTTGGGCGTCCCTTGAAGCATCTGGAACTGAAAGTGGAACGCAAACTCGACACTTAAGCTCAAGGTCGTTAAGGCTGGCAAGTACCAGTCCCAGCTCCACTTGGGACGATGGACCACTGGTGCCATATCAGAATTATTTGAGACCGGTTCCATCAGTTCATTATGCATGGCCTCGAGCGACGGTAGAAAAGTGCGGTGATAGACTCTATTCGATCCCAGAAACATAATCTTTAGCTCCTTGGTGCTGTGCAGCGTGTCGGGATGGAGTGACAGTGCCCCAGTACCAATAAGCACGAGTGTGGTCAGCTCTGGAAGGTCGGCTGGCTGGGCAACCTGGATGTTGTTCAAATCGTAGGTTGTCACGTGGTCGTCCAACCTGAGGATGCGGAGCGAAGGGCAGTGGCGGAGGAAATCTGGGTCCAGGACTAGGTGCTCGGTGGGGAAATGAACCACGAATGTCGAGAGAACAGGCATCTTCCATCCACGGCCGATGCTAACAGGTTGACTACCTCCAAAAAACCCAATGTTAAATCCGTTAATCGCAAACGACTTCAGAGTAGATCCAAAGCCTAGCCCAATGTGGTCGAGTTCCTCCCCAAAGGATTCTTTGAAGGCAGTAATCGAAACGTCCTCCAGAGGTGGGTTGGGGCGTGCCTGTCTTTCGGGCTGATGCCGATCCGGACTCCGATCCCGGTCCTGGCCATGATCGCGATCGTTGTTAGGTAGGTTCTTCACTGCCCACTTGAAACTGTCTGGCCCAAGGCTCACCGTATTGTACTTTCGGAGGGAACGGCATCGATGCAGGAACGGCTTGGATTTGAGCTGATAGTAATATTCTTCGACGAGTCGGTCCCAGACATTGATCTTGGTGACATGATCCAGGTTGGTATGCTCGGCCTTGGTAACAAACTGTTTCCAGTTCTTGTTGACCAGCTCTGTGGGTTCGACCAACGTGGGCAAAAACGCGAACATCTGGTCCAGAATATCGGAGGGGCACGACTGAATATTGTACTGCCAGTTGCCTCTATCGTCTGGGCAGAGAACTTGCTTAAGTGTACCACGGAACATGGCCGTGTGCATTTGAACAAACTTGACGGCTAATTCCAGATTCTGACGCTGCTTTTCCTTGCGCTGGCTGAGTTGCTTCACACACTCAGAGTTCATTGACCGCAAATGCCGGACGTCGGCGAGCTCGTCCAGCTTGATTGTAACGACGGACAGGGACGAGAGGCGAGCAATCGAGTCGAGGTAGCGGTTAATGTCCGAGAGTGGGATGATGATAGTTTGGACTTGTTCAAGAATGGGAGAACAAAGTGCCCATGTTGCCTCACGATGGATGTTGAACGTCAAACCGTTTACGACTTCCGGATTGACACGCATATAGCTGTTGGAGCCCGACCACAATTGATCGACAGGCAAGGCGATGGCGGTATACTCCTCAACTAGCTGATGCTTTTCGACGTATGTCTGTAGACGAGGCTTCAGGGGAGTGTATGAGTTCAAATCGACTAGGTGAGATTTCCCGGATTGGTCTTGCGTGTGAAAATGGTGAACATACGACAGATAGTCGATAGGCCAGGGTTGGGGTGTTGTTGTTAACAACAAGAGAGCCTCGTCTTCGACTGGGAGTGGATCTACTGCGGTGTCAGCTTCGGACTCAACAGCCGGGTGGTCGTCAGAGACGTCTGTCAAATTGTATGCCGCCTTTATGAGACCTGTGTACGAGTCTTTGGGGACAGAAGCGAGGAGGAGGCGGATGACAGGAAGGACTTTTTCATGGGAACTGCCGTTCATCTCTATTCCCCTGGGGCGCTGAATGTCGTCATCGAACCAGGCCAAGGGGTTTTCGTAGAGGATGGGCAGAGTCGCCAAACAAACATGCTTCGAAACACGTAGCAGAGAGGCGAGGGTCTTCAGGTCGCCTTTGATGGCGAGGTTAGTGATGACAAGTTGCAAGCACTCGAGGGGCAACGGAAATGTGTCCGCCATGGAGTGTGAGAGATGGTGATGGACTGGAGGAGGTGCAATTGAGATGAAGCAATGCGAAGGAAAAAAAATCCCCAAATGGGCAATGAAGAGAAGAGCGTTAGACGAGTTTTTGCGGCGGCAAAGTGCTTCGCCAACGAAGGGAGCCGAGCGTGCAAATAGAAAATGGTTCACACGGAGTATGCATCACGCATTGTTTTTGGAGCATCCATTCCAGGCTGCAATAGACTATGAGACGCCGCACTCGTCGCTTGCCATCGCTCTCATAAGGTAGATCGAAACAGGCCGTGGGAACCTGCAGCTTCTACGTGTCACTTAAAAAAGAAGGGCCAAAGGGGACCGAGTCATTAGTTTATTTGCTTTCTGTAAATTTGCTGCGCATGTTGTGTTGATCTGAGCTCATACTCCACCAAGACTTCCTCCATCTGCTCCTCAGAACCACCTCTGGGAGCCAGGATGTAGCTCTGACTACCCGAAACTCCATAGCAAACTTGAGTCCTGGCATCGTTCATAAACGGAAGGTCGGTGATCCATGGGGAAGGGCTGCAGCTTGTGGTCATCGCTCAAAGAAGCAGTGCACATCTGCCAACCATGACATCGACTGAGTCACTCTGACAAGTGTGTCCATGCTATAGTCTTCAGTCATACATTCGTTTAGCTCTCGTACGTTGCGGAGCACACGTCCCAGCAGGATCTCCAGCACCTCGTCCGACATGATCCAGTAGCCATAAATCTCCAGCTTCGCGATCGAGGGCATCACCAGATGCTCAGGATGCTCAACTCGATACCTTTTCAAGTCTTGTTTCTCCTGGCGCTCTCTCGCCTGTAGCAATCGCAGCTCGGCCAAGGCTGCCTCGAAGTCTGAATGAAAACTAGACTGGTTGACAAGTTTGTCGATCTTTCGAGCCACTTTTGCGACATGTTCTTGGCTGCTTGTCTCAGAGAAGCTTCCATCTGGATTCCTGGGGCGCACGTGAATCCCACACCATCCCCTGCTCCGAGGCGTTTCGCCCATAATGATCTCGCGAGAGGACCGCAGATGTCGGTCAGAGAGTTGAGATGGTGCGATGATATCACAGGGTTGTGGCGTTGTTGACCTGGGCTCGGCCTTACTCTCTTATTCACCCATGTCAGGTAGGAATAGAGGCAGTTGAGGACATGACTATGCAAGTCAATGCTCTTATTCTAAAGTTGAGGTGAAGTAGGGTCGCCATTTGGATATCTGCATCGTCCTCTTGATTTCGATCGTGCAGCTGGACAGTATACAGAACCGTATCTAACTGGAAATGCAATCCCCATTCGTAGCCAGGGTTCATTTCGATCGTTTGCAAGGATGGAGCAAGCAACGCTTTACTGCCCTGTTACCCACGCTTCACACTGTTACGTGACACATTTGATTTTGAGAGGACAAAGGTCGAGATTGAGCTCTCCAATTTTCATCCTCGACGACAAACCTATCAGCATCGCTCATATCATCCACAAACACAAAAAACGATAGAGACAGCCTGGAAAAGTGATTTTACATTAGGAGCTTGTGTGTTTGCATGATTTTCACATGCTCATTAATCTCTGTTGGTGTCTTTAGATTTTTTTGGTGGCGTTGTGCAAAGGGAGACCTTGAATAAAACTTGGGAACTCGCCACTTTCATCCTCGACCTGTTTTTGA
Organism: Podila verticillata NRRL 6337; assembly: GCA_000739165.1. Taxonomy (NCBI): domain Eukaryota; kingdom Fungi; phylum Mortierellomycota; class Mortierellomycetes; order Mortierellales; family Mortierellaceae; genus Podila; species Podila verticillata. Next base: position 1,044,169 of record KN042417.1, on the reverse strand, counting down.
TCCGGCATCATCCACATCGCATCAACAAAAAATATGTTGTAAAACTGATTATGCGTTAGAAATTAGGGGTCCAGTTTGATGATTTGCATGCATCCTTCAGCACTGCCTTAATCCAAGAGTGTTACTGCAGTTTTAACGACAATTTAGCTTCATCGTTTGATCCGATTCATTAGTAAAAAGAAAGTGACAGATAGGTTCGAGGACAAAGAACTCACCAACCTCAGTTTCGACCATTCCCCATATTGCTCTCGCTACAAACAAACCCACCTGGCGCCATAAATAGCACTCGTCAAAAGTACAAACCATCACCTTTCGGGGGGGAGGGGGTTGGTCATGTATTTCTTCTCATTGCATATTTCGATTTTCTCTTACTCCACCGAGGCTTCCACAGTCTGTTCATTAGGTTCATCGCTGGCCCGATAATAGCTCTGCTTGCCCAAGAACTTATAGCGAACCCGCGTCCTGGCATCGTTCATAAACGGCGGTTTCTTCTTGAACACTCCCAGGTCGGACTGTAGCTTGTACGCGTCGCTCACAGAAGTCGAGTCAAACGGGTTGACCAAATGCACACTCTTGAGCGCCGGCATTGATGACTGCGTCACCCTGACAAGTGTCTCGAAGCTGTAGCCTTCCGTCAAACACTCGTGAAGGTCTTGCACGTTGCGAAACACTCGCCCCAGCAAGATCTCCAACACCTCGTCCGACATGATCCAGCGGCCATAGAGCTCGAGTTTCTTGAGCGAGGGCACCACAAGGTGATCAGGATGTTCGACTCGATACTTTTTCAAGCCCTCTTCCTCCTCCCGCTCTCGAGCTTGCCATATCTGCAGCTCGGCAACGACCTCCTCGAGCTCAGCCCGCAAACCAACCTGGTCGACCAGCTCCTCAATCTTGCGAGCTATCTTCACGGCGGCCCCGGGGTTGCTCTTCTCGGGGCAGCTGCCGTCCGGGTGACTGGCGCAGAGACGCGGTGCGTCCCAAAAGATTTGGCGCAGACTTGAGAACATGATGTTCTCGCGCAAGGTATGCAGCTGCAGTGCGGAGAGCGCTTCGTCGGGAACTGGACCTGGACATTGCTCTGCCCTGAACGCCGCGTTCTTCCGATCTTCATTCAACAAGAATAGGTACGTGTGGATGTGATGGAGGGTTTGTGAGGATTGATGGTGCAAGTCAAATTTGTCGCTATCCTCGTTCGGATCCTTGTGTGAGATAGTGGTGGCAGTGGTGGTGGTGGAATCATGGCCGGTTGATTCGCTTCCATCGACATGGCGGCTGTCTGTGTCATCTTCTTGATCTTGATCATGCAGTCGCGAGATGGTAAAGTCAGCTTTGGTCAGGACGCGTTCCGTTGGGTGGACGGTCGAATAAAGGCAGAGATACAGGTCCCGCAGATTGGGTGTGCCTTGAAGCATCCGGAACTGGAAATGGAAAGCGAACTCGACAGTCATATGAAGGGTAGTGAGCAAGGGCAGATGCCAGTCCCAAGTCCACTTGGGGCGAACGATCATTGAAGTTGTCGGATCTGCGTCCTCGCCGATGGCGTTGTTCTGTTGGCGGTCATCTCGGTCAATATCCTGGAGAGATGGAATAACAGTGAGCCGGCAACTAACTTGAGATCCAAGAGACATAACTCGTAGCTCTTTGGTGCTGTGCAATGTGTCTGGGTGAAAACAGAATGCTCCCGTTCCTCCAAGGATAAGACCAGTGAGCTCAGGAAGATAGACTGGATGGACAACTTTGATCTCGCTCAAGTCATAAGTTTGCTTATAGTCTACTAAAAAGAGAAACTTGAGCGATGGGCAGTAGCGGAGGAAATCTGAATCCACAACAAGCCTCTCGCTGTTAGAGTTGACGCGTAGACTTGAGAGAACTGGCATCCTCCATTCGTGACCAATACTGAGGCTTCGACTATCTGTCTCTTGAGTCTGTCGAAACCCTTGAATTGTGAACGTTTTGATGGTCGCTCCACAGCCTCGCCCAATGTCGTCAAGTTCCCTCCCAAACGGTTCCTTGTGAGCTTGAATATTGATGTCTTCCAAGGGAGGTACTATTTCACTTGCAGACGGTGCCTGCTCGCGCTGAACTTGATCGTTTAAGGAAATGTCCTTGACAGCCCACCTGAAGCTGTCCGACCCTAGGCTGATCATATGGTACTTTCGGAGGGATAGGCACCGATGCAGGAACGGCTTGGACTTGAGTTGGTCGTACGACTTTGAAGCAAACTGTTGCCAGACATCGATTGTCTTGACGTGGTCCAGGTTGGTGTGCTCAGCCTTGGCAGTGAATTGTTCCCAGTTCTTGTTGACAAGCTCCAGTGGGTCGATGAGGGCGGGCAAGAACTCAAGCATCCGATTTAGGATGTCAGCAGGGCACGACTGTCGAATGCTCTGCAGGATAGAAAAGACACTTGGGCAGTGAACTTGCTTGAGAGTACCGCGGAACATGACAGTGTGAATTCTGACAAACTCGACAGCTGTCTCGAGATCTTGTTCTCGCTTTTTCTGCAGTCGACCAAGTTTCTTCACCTCCTCTGCATCCATTTGCTCCAACGAGTGCTCTCTGGTATCAGCTAGCTCGTCCAGCCTGAAAGTGACGCTGGCCAAGGAAGACAGTCGAGAGATCGAGTCAATGTAGTGGCTAATGTCTGAAAGTGGGATGATGATACTCTGCAACTGCTCGAGAATGGGAGAGCAGAGTGCCCAGGTCGCCTCGCGATGAATTTCCAGCTTAAGGTAACTGATCATGGTAGGGTCTTCCTTGTAGACGTTGCGAGAACGCCAATCCACAACCAAGTTCAAGCCGGTTTCCGCATACGTTTCAGCCAGCTTGTGCTCCTCGACATACGACTTCAACCCAGGTTGCAGTTTAGCGTGGGGACTTAGGTCTACCAAGACGGATTTGCTATCTCGATCCTGGTTGTTAAAGTGGCGAACGTAGGACAGATAGTCGATAGGCCAGTGTTGCGATGTCGATGTTGATGAGTTGTCGTTGACTACGGGTAGATCTTCAGAGGCGCCTGCAGCGACCTCTGGGGACTGGTCTTCGATTCCGTACATCGCTTTGAGGAGGCCTGAATATGACTCCTTGGGGACATGTGCAAATAAAAGCCGGATGACGGGGATGACCGACCTGTACGAGCGGATGGTGTAGTGGCTCTGCTGACCCTGATTGCGGTGTAGGAACCAAACGAAGGGGTCCTCATAGAGGACGGGCAGCGTCGCCAAGCAGGCATGCTTAGAAACACGCAAGAGAGAGGTGAGGGTCTTTAGTTCGCGGTTGATGGCGAGGTTGATGATGACGAGTTGTAGGCACTCGAGTGGCAATGGAAACCCGTTTGACATGAGATGGATGGGGGGCAGAGTGATTGAGATGGATAATGCAATGGTTTTGAAGAGGGGAGTATGCTGAATGCATTTCTTGACTGAATGGCGAGACACGTTTTTCTTTCCTTAGTTGACCTTCGGGCACGGACTCACAGCACTCAGAGCATGCTTCGCCATCGCATCCCCGTCAGACACATCCAAAGACCCACACAGCCAGAGTACGCGGAACATCATCGAGAGCGGTTTACTATTTCCCCCTTTTGCCACGCATGCTGTGCTGATCTAAGCTTACTCTACCAACACTTCTTCAGTCTCCCCAGAGCCACCTGTGGGATTCAAGGTATAGCTATCATGACTCTCAAACTCGTAGAGAACCCGAGCTCTGGCATCGCTCACAAACGGAGGCCTGATGATGTCCCATGAATAAGTGTACATCTTGTGCTCATCACTCAGAGCATCGGCGTCCAGGGGCTTGCTGATCTCAACAGTTTGCAACCGCGGCATAGACTGCGTCACCCTGACCAATGTGTCCAGCATGTAGCCTTCCGTCAGATGCTCTTTCAGCTCCTTCACGTTGCAGAACACACGCCCCAGCATCGTCTCCAACACTTCGTCGGAAATGATCCAGCGGCCAATGATTTCGAGCTTCTTGACCGAGGGCACCACAAGATGATCGGGATGCTCAGCTCGATACTTTTTTAAATCTTCCTCATGCTGGCGCTCCCTCGCCTCCAACACTCGCATCTCGGCAAAAGTCGACTCGAGCTCAGGCTGCAAATCGAATCGATCAACAATATACTCGATCGCCCTGGCCGCTTGAATGACGCGCTCCTGGGTGCTCTTCTCTGGACAGACTCCATAGAAAAGCTCGCGACAAATCAGATCTTGCTCGGGATCTGTCTGAAGTTCGGAGTGTTCGGCCAACGAGAACAAATACACGCAGATGTTAAAAACGTCATCAAATGGCAGCCTGTGCAAGTCGATCCTGTCGATCGTATCCATGGTGGATGTGGAACCATCGCTGCTTCTGTCGTCCGAGTCGTCTTCCTGGTATGAGTCCTTTGGCCGCGGCTTAATCGTGAAGTCGTCTTGGGTCAGAACACGCTCCTCGGCGTTACGGTCCAGGCTGATGCAAAGATACAGATCCTGGAGATTAGGGGTTTCTCGGAGCATTCGGAACTGGAAACGGAATGCAAACTCGACGGTCAAATGGAGAGTGCTGAGCATGGGCAAGTGCCAATTCCAAGTCCACTTGGCGCGAGGGATTGGCGAGGCCGACGAGCCAGCCTCGGTGATGACATTGTCCTGTTGGTGGTCGTCTCGATCAGTGTCCAGGAGAGATGGAATGATGGTAACCCAGGAGTTGTCTAGCGATTCCAACTTCAGAGTCTTTAGTTCTTTAGTGCTATGCAGCGTGTCTGGGTGGAAAGAGAGTGCACCCGAGCCAACGAGCTCAAGATTGGTCAATTCAGGAAGAAAGGCCGGGTTGCCAACTTTGATACCGCTCAAGTCGTGGGTGTCCCTACGGTCAAATAGGGAGAGCGACTGGAGCACCGGGCAGTAGCAGAGAAAATCTGGGTCCAAGACAAGCGTCTCTCTGTTAAGTTTGACATCTAATTTTGAGAGAAGTGGCATCTTCCATGCATGGCCGACCGTGAGGCTTCGGATTACTGTCTCTTGAAACTGCTGAGATTGGCTGCGGATCGTAAACAACTTGATGGTTTCTCCGAAGCCTAGTCCGATATCATCGAGTTCACTTCCAAAGAACCCTTCTGTGGCAGAAATCGAGACGTCTTCCAAAGGCGGAAGATTGGTTGCTGGTCGCGCATGCCTATCATGCTGATCCAGATCCAGATCCAGATCCAGATCCAGGTCCAGGTCGTTGTTGGAGCCGTCCCATTCAATGGCCCACTTGAAACTGTCCGGTCCCAGGCTGATCATGTCGTACTTTCGGAGGGATGGGCACCGATGCAGGAATGGCTTGGACTTGAGTTGGTCGTACGACTTTGAAGCAAACTGCTCCGAGACATCAATTGTCGTAACATAATCCAAGTTGGTGCGCTCGACCTTGGCAATAAATTGTTTCCAGTTCTTGTCTACCAGCTCCAGTGGGTCGATGAGGGAGGGCAGGAGCTCGAGAATCTGATCCAAGGTCGCTTTAGGGTACGACTGTTTACTGTCCTGAACGGTGCAATAAGGAGAAAGAACCTGCTTGAGGGCACCTGGAAATAAGGCGGTATGAGCCCTCACAAACTCGACAGCAGATTCGAGGTCTTGCTCCCGTTTCTTCTGCAACAGGTGAGCTTTTTTGACCTCCTCCTCACTCAAAATATATTGGCTGACATCGGCAAGCTCGTCCAGCTTGAACGTAACGGTTGCCAAGGACGAGAGTCGAGGCAGAGCGTCCATGTAGCGGCCAATATCCGAGAGTGGGATGACGATGCTTTGCAGTTGCTCAAGAATGGGTGAACAGAGCGCCCATGTCGCCTGGCGGTGGATATTCAGCGTCAAGTACTCAATCTCAGTTGGGTCTTCCTTCACCAACATGGCGCCAATCATCATTTTACCCAAGTTCAGACCGCTTGCAGGGCACATATCGGCCAGTGTGTGCCCCTTGACATACGACATCAACGGAGAAACCAGATCAAGGTATGAGGCAAAGTGTACCAAGACGGACTCGCCAAATCGGTCGTGGGTGTTAAAGTGTCGAACATAAGACAGATAGTCAATAGGCCAATGTTGAGGTGTTGTTGAAGGGTTGTTATTGAAGTCCCTGGAGCGATCTTTTGTGGGGACATCTGGGAGCTCGAGCGCGTCTCCGATTCTGTAAATCGCCTTGATAAGGCCCGAGTAAGAGCCATTGGGGACAGAAGCGAGCAAAAGCCGAATGACAGGAAAGACACGCCTGTGGGATGAGTAAAAGCTGCAGCCAGGACGGTCTTGGTCATGGAACAAGAACCAGACGAAGGGATCCTCGTAGAGGATGGGCAGAGTCGCCAAACAAACATGTTTATTGACGCGCAACAGAGCGACGAGGGCTTTGAGTTCGTGTTGGACAGCAAGGTTGGTGATGACGAGCTGGAGGCACTCGATTGGCAATGGAAATGTGTCAGACATGAGGCGAATGGAAGAAGTGATGAGAAGTTGATGGGAATGAGATTTAGATGATGTAAAAGTTGATTATTTCAAGAAAGCCGGGCGAAGGCAACAAAGCCATTGAAAGTATGTTCCTCTATCGTAGCTACGGTTGGCTCAACTATGCCGCGTTTGGCTCAACTATGCCGCGCTTGGTGTAACGGTCGTTGCCTGTCGAATGAGCGCATCTTGCTTGATCATGTCTGATGCCTATGTTTGTTATAGAAAAGAGTTAGGACGGATCGTATCCAAGGTTCTCGCTTTGGGCTACCCACACATTGCAGAAACTGTGTGTCTATTAATACCTTTTCCGCGATCATCACAACCGTGGCACAAGTGTGTCCTATCGAACCATGGCGTAATACACCATAATTAGCTATTGTGTGCGGCGCGTGCCACTGGTGAAAGAACACATATCAAGAGCGTTCTTGTTTACCTGCAATGACCTTGGGCATAATACTAGAGTCAACAACTCGGAGGCGGTCGATACCGTGGACTCGGAGGCGGTTGTCCACCACGGCCATAGGGTTACTCGCAGGTCCCATCTATGATTTTTACAGAGGACAACACCGTGTTGTTAATTTCTTAAGAGAATTGTCAACGCGCTTTTGCAGCGAGGAATTACTTACAGCACATGTTCCTGTAGGGTGGAAGAACGAGGCGAAGTGCTGGCGGATAAAGTTCTCAAGTGCCTCGTCGTCATCATCGGGAACAGCAGCTTCGGTAGGGAAGCACTCAATTCCCGCCATCTCGGGATCCCTCTGCATGTGTTTGCCGACCCTACGTGCAAATTTGACGGCCTCCTTCATGACACGCATGTCAAAAGCATCCGAGAGAATATTTGGATCCAACACGGGCTCGACACGGAGGTACGAATCGCCTTTCTTTTTCCCTTGCTCGACCGTGACCTTGGTTGTGACCGACCCGCGCGACGCTGGGTTCAACAGTGCGGGGACAATGGTGTACTTGTTGTCAAAGAAGTTGGGCACTTCGTTGAGCACCTCGGTGGTGTACGTGCATGGAATGAACATGAGCTCAATGTCTGGGGCCTTAGGTCCACTGGCCATCTCTTTCCATGTACCATTTGCCTTCTCACGAGCTACAAACTCGGGCGCAATATCCTCGAGACGAACATAGCTAGCAGCATCCATCACTACGCTGGTCAAAATACCGGTCCCATTGCGGAAGTAGTTGTAGACGTGGCGAGGGAACTTCCAGGGGGTCACGCCTTGCTGGACAGTATCGACGCTCAGAGGGCATCTGTACACAATACCCAAGGCCATGTGGTCAGTCAGATTGCGACCAACACCGGGAAGAGGGTGGATCAAAGGAATAGATTGGTGGATTTGGTGACCAATTCCCGAAGCAAGCAAGATAGGCGGTGAGTGGAAGACACCGGCACTAAGGATGACCTCGCTTTTGGCATAGACTTTGTGAAGCACTGTAGATCGAGGGCAGCGAAAAAGAGAGAGAGAGAATCAAAAGAACAGGGGTGAATTTCCATCCGAATGCAGGACGAAAAACAATATTTGCGAAATGAAGACAAGAACGTATTGTACCATTCCTCTCGTCTCTGAAAACCGCACCGACCGCGGTCTGCACGCCATTGATGTTCTCGATCAAGATCTTTTCGACGTGTGTTTTGAGCACAATGCGGAGGTTGGGGCGATTGTCGCTCTTGGGTAAGTTCTTGTTCTTGCCCAGGTACGCGTTCGACAGACTGTGGCGAATGGCATTGGGTTGAATGAAGAGCTGATGTCTGAACACACCCAAGGAAGACGAACCATTGACATCATAGTTTCGTGGCACTCCCTCGGCCTCGTTGGCGCGCATGAAGCCACGTGAGGCACCGTTCAGATATTGATAAGTCAAGTTCCAGGGACCTTCGGTGCCGTGGTACTCTGGTTCAAATGTTTCTGTCTCTGGGTCGTGCACACGGTTGGTCTTGGGGCCACGAGGGTGATCCGATGGCAAGGCTGGGTCGTGGAAGCATTCAGCCTTTTTAAAATAGGGCAGGACCTCCTCGTAACTCCAACCAGGATTACCAAAGTCGTCCGCCCATCGGTCAAAGTCAGAGGCTGGTCCGCGGATGTAGCCCATACCATTGAGAGAGCTGTTAAGACAGGTGAGGGTGACCTCGAAGGTGTTAAGCCTTGACAGGAAACTAAAAATTACTTGTCGCACAACGAGAAAAACAAACGTTTGTATACCTGCAGCCTCCAAGCATTTTGCCTCGGACATGCTTCAGAGAGCGGTTGTTGGCATAGACTTGGGGCACAGTGAACATTCTCCAATCCCACTTGCTTTCGAACATGAAGGCGGCCATCATGGGTGTCCTGACTTTGTACGAATCGTCGTTGTCTATTGTGGGATGGATCAAAATTCAATTTTTCTGGGAGGAAGGCAATTTGACGAGATGTTCGCACAGGAAGTCGATTTCCTTTTTACTATATTACCATCGCCAGCTTCCAGGACAAGCACTCGGACGTTTTCATTCTCGGTCAAACGAGACGCGAGAACACACCCGGCAGTTCCGCCTACGAAGAGAGGTTTGCTGTTGTGTCAGCATGGTTGACAACGAATATATCATCTACATCTTCACCGTTAATATTACCTCCAATGATGATGTAGTCGTATTCCAAGGTTTCCTTTTTCGCCTTCCATGTGCCTCTTCCTGGCTTCTTTGGAGGTTGACTGGCGCGGTAAGCGATGGTTGCGAGACCCAGTCCGATGGTGACGGCGGCAATGACCTTTGTCGTGTCGCGGTTCATGATTTAAATCTTCAGGGTTGTGGAGTGGTGACTTTTTTTTTTTTTTTTTTTTTTTTTTTTGAAGAGAGGAATGAGGAGAGAAATGAGGAGAGGAATGAAGAAAAAGAGAGGTGAATCTGCACCCACCCAAACACAAAACACAAATAACAAAGGCTTTTTTGTTTGTGGTCTTGTCCTTGTTCTTGTACTGACTGGACACAAATGCATTATTCGTAAGGTGCAGCACAGACAAACGGAACCGAGAGACCAGACATGCACATACCATTTGTTTGTGTGTGCAAAGTTCACACAGACACATGCCAACTGTGGGTGGGCGCTCTACATCGATGGGAAGCAAAGAAAATAAAGACAAGAGCAATGCTCACACACAGCGTCCGTTGTAGAAAGAAAAGTTTGTGCACACATACTTCCATGGATACTCTTGTTTTCACAATATTGTACTTTGTGGCCCACCAATGGTACCTTGTTCAGTAGCCCCAAGTTTGGTGGATGCAGGTTTGTGGATGTGGGTTAGCCTAAACTGGTAGGAGCCGAGTTGTTTTTATTCTTGATAAGCGTTTTCCCTCTATAAAGGCCCACACCGGGAGGCAGCGCTTAGACAATTTGGTGGCGACTCGACATGCGTTACTTGTGAATGTCTGCTAACCGATCGCCTCGCCTCTCTGGTGTGTGGTGCGAAATAACTTGCAGGGCACTCTCGATATACCTGCTAGCTCAAAGCGTCTGATCGTTCCCTTCGATCTTCCGTTTCGGTTAAAACAACTCGGGCAGCGGGCTTTTGATGTCAGCTTTGTGGTTGTTGACCATTATTGCCCCATCTCATCGGAAAGTTCAACAGCCGCTGTTTTAGGCAAGTGAAGAAGAGGATCAGAGCTCCATCGAATGTTTGCATGAATAGAGCAGGTTGCTGAAGTCAATGAAAGACAGGAATGCAATCAGATGGAGCAAGAAGAAGAGGGAACAGATAGGAGGGAAGAACCACTTTCTCCATCCTTTCGCCCTAGCATTGCTTTTAAAATAATAATTAATGAATCTTTAGATGGTGATTCGCTTTAATTATTCTTCGTGGATATAGTCCCCGTACTCCTCGCGGATCATGTCTGCACCTTTTTCCGCAATCATCACGGTCGCAGCACAAGTGTGGCCTACAAAACAGCAGAAAGTAGACAATGAGTTTTTTTTTAGGAACCGGTCAAAGTACATCATGTGCAGGGTACGAAACACTTTTTCTGCTTTTACCAGCAACGACCTTGGGCATGACACTGCCATCTATGACTCGGAGGCGATCCATGCCATGGACTCGAAGGCGCTCATCCACCACAGCCATGGGGTTAGTCGCAGGTCCCATCTATAGGTTGGCAAAACGAGAACACACAATGTTAGGTCCGAAGGAACATCATCTCACAAGCATAAGACCCAGATCTATAGAAAAAGGACTCACAGCACAAGTTCCAGTAGGGTGGAAGAACGAAGCAAAGTGCTCGCGAATAAATTTCTCGAGAGCTTCCTCATCATCGTCAGGGACGGTAACTTCACTGGGGAAGACCTCGATGCCCGCCATCTCGGGATCCTGTTGCATGCGTTTGCCGACCCTGCGAGCAAACTTGATCGCCTCCTTCATCACCCGAATATCAAACTCGTCCGAGAGCACATTGGGATCCAGTGAGGGCTCGATGTAGAGACAGTCAATGTTGGCTCTAGTGTCCTTCTTCAATGTAACCGTAGCAGTGACGGATCCCCGCGATGCTGGGTTCAGCAATACAGGGATGATGGTGTAGTTGTTGTCGCGGTAGTTGGGGGTGTGGTCGAGCACCTCGGTCATGTAGCTGCTAGGCGCGAAGATGAGCTCGATGTGGGGAGCCTCGGGTCCGCTGGCCATCTCTTTCCAGGTGCCGTTGGCCTTCTCACGCGCAACAAACTCGGGTGCAATGTCCTCCAGTCTGACGTAGCTAGCAGCTTCCATGACGACACTCGACATGATGCCTGTTCCATATCGAAAGTAGTTGTAGAGGTGACCAGGGAGCTTCCAAGGCGCCACAGCCTGCTGGACGGTATCGCAGGTCAGAGGGCACTTGTAGACAATGCCGACACCCATGTGGTCGGTGAGATTGCGGCCAACTCCGGGCAACGGATTGATAACAGGAATCGTTTCGTGGATCGAATGGCCAATACCGGACGCGAGCAGGATAGGTGGTGAGTGGAAAACACCAGCACTGAGAATGACCTCGCGCTTGATGTATACCTCGTGTCTTACTAGTACCAAAGAGGGGCGGACAGTAGAGTGAGTACCATGCATCACGCATCATCTAGGGCGAAAGAAAAAAATAAGAGTGATCACTTCGATACCATTGTTCTCGTCCTTGAATTGAACACCATAAGCGGTCTGCACGCCCTTCGATTGCCCGATCAAGACCTTGTCGACTTTACTTTTCAGCACGATGCGGAGGTTAGGCCTGTCCTCAGTCTTGGGAAGGTTCTTGTTCTTGCCCAAGTATGCGCTCGAAAGGCTGTGGCGGACAGCATTGGGCTGATTGAACAGTTGGTGCCTGAACACACCCATGGACGACTTCCCATTGATGTCCAAGTTGCGGGGCACGCCCTCGGCTTCGTTAGCACGGATGAATCCTTTGCAGGCGCCGAAAAGGTGCTGGTATGAAATGTTCCAGGGTCCCTTGGTACCATGGTACTCTGACTCGAATGTGTCATACTCGGGGTCGTGAACACGGCTGGTCTTGGGTCCCTGGGGGTGGTCGATTGGAAGTGATGGATCGTGGAAAGATTCTGACTTCTTGAAGTAAGGGAGGACCTCCCCGTAGCTCCAGCCTGGGTTGCCGAACTCGTCGGCCCACCGATCGAAATCTGAGCGTGGTCCACGGGTGTATAACATGCCATTGAGGGAGCTATGCCGGTCGATGAGGGAAGAACAAGGGATTGGAGCCTCATGAGTCCATAATCGTCTGTGTGTATATTGGTCGATAAAGAGAGGACAAACGCTCACCTGCAGCCGCCAAGCATCTTGCCTCGGACATGCTTGAGAGAGCGGTTGTTGGCATGAACCTGAGGTTCAGATCTCAGTTTCCAGTCCCACGCACTCTCGAACATGGAGGCGGCCATCATGGGTGTCTTGACCGAGAAGGAGTCATCGTGGTCTAACAGCGATGTGGAAATACAGTGAGGATTCAGGTACAAAAAGCACACAGTTGTCCATCGTTCCTTGCAATGGTTTACCATCGCCGGCTTCCAGAAGCAGCACGCTGACACTGGGATCTTCACTCAGCCGTGAAGCCAGAACACATCCTGCCGTTCCACCTACAAAAAAAAATGAAGAGCGAAGAAGAGGGATCGTGGTTGTGGTGTTTAGGAGACGCGAACTGGACAGTAATGCTTCTCGTCGACCCACGATCGCTCCAATTACGAGAACATTACCTCCAATGATGACATAGTCATAGTCACCAGCATCCTTCTTGGATCTCCAGGTGCCTCTGTTGGGTTTTTTGGGTGGCTGGCTTGCGCGGTAGGCCATAGTCGCGAGGCCGAGTCCTATTGTGACGGCGGTAATGATTTTTGTGGTGTCGCGGTCCATATTCGATGTTTGCTGTGAGATATGACTTTTGAGTAGTAGAATGAAGGATGAGTACAAGTAGATGAGGTTGATGAGAAAGATGAATGAGATGAATAGTGAAACTGTGGAGGACAGGGAGAGATGAATTAGATTCCCCTCTTCCTTTCCACACTTTTCAACGGAAGCAAAAAGAGCCGATGATGCTCATATATCGAGGTGGGACAGAACAAAAGGGCAACGGTTTGCATTGCATTTGCACACAGGGCGCCTTTGTGCTGGGACGATCGTATCAATGCTCACAACTGCACCCAAAGTGCGCCCATTCTCAGTCAAATCACTCGAATGTCGAGAACAAAAAAGAACAAAAGAACCGGTTTTTTGGGAAGGCACTTGATTTGTTGGTTATTATTATGTGATGGCATGCGACGGCCGAGAGGTCGTCTTGATCTATGATAGTAGTATTGCCAGACTATCGATCATTGCCTGCAGACTCAAGATTATTCCTCTCGAGCTTGATGTGCTTCCCAATCCTGCTGGATCATCTCTGATGCACGTTCTGCGACCATAACAACAGCGGCGCAGGTGTGGCCTATTGAGCAGTAGAGTAGATCGTAATAGGGTATGAGAACTTAGAACGTCCTTATCCACATTGGCAGCCAGAGGCCAGACTTACCAGCAATAACCTTGGGAATAATACTTGAGTCGACCACTCTGAGGCGATTGATACCATGAACCCGCAACCTACTGTCCACAACAGCCATTTCATCCGAAGCTGGTCCCATCTACAAGTTTAAAATCTCGTTAGTAAAACTCACTCGATCGAAACAAACTATTCAACTTCAAGGTTGCTCACCTTGCATGTTCCGCAGGAGTGAAAGAACGTTTCCGTCTTTCGCCGAATAAAATCATCCAAGGCACTTTCATCATCGTTAGAGACAGCAGCTTCTGTGGGACTACATTCTACACCTCCCATCTCTGGATCTGCCTGCAACCGCTTGCCAATCCTGCGGACAAACTTGATCGCCTCCCGCATCACTCGAATATCAAACTCGTCAGCATAGACGCCGGGGTCGACCCAAGCCTCCAATTTGACTTCGTCGCCCTTCTCGCCGTTAGGGTTCGCTGTCACTTTGACGCCGACTTTGCCACGGGACACTGGGTTCAAGATGACAGGTACGATCGAATAGTAGTTGGAGTTTACATTGGGGATCGTGGGAACCTCGTTGCCGTCATAGTACGACACCAAGAACAAGAGCTCAATGTGTGGAGCGCCTGGCCCACTCGACCGATCCTGCCATGTGCCCGCAGCCTTCTCCTTGGCCACAAAGTCTGGAGCAATATCCTCCAAGCGAACAAACGTCGCCGTTTCGACCATCTGGCTGGTCAAGGGTCCAGTGCCATGACGCAGATAGTCATACAGAACCCTGGGAATCTTGGCTGGCCGGAACTTTTTGTGAACAGTCTCGCAATGAAGTGGAGCCTCGAACACAATGCCCAAGCCCACATGGTCTGACAGGTTCTGACCAACCCCGGGCAGTGACTTGACCAGTGGGATCGAGTCGTGGACCGAGTAGCCGATCCCTGAAGCCAGAAGAATCTGTGGCGAGTGGAAGACACCACTACTGAGTAGCACCTCGCGCTTTGCGTAGACCTTGTGCTTGACTAGAATAAAGATGTGGACGAAGAAAAGAAATATGTTTAGCTTTTTTGTTTGTCGTTTTTAAGCACAATACTCAAAACAGTTCATGTGCTTACTCCAGCTTACCATTTTTCGAGTCCCGGAAAACTGCACCGACAGCTGTGTTGACGCCTTGGATGACTTCGATCAGAACCCTGTCCACATGCACCTTGGTCACCACACGGACCGTGCCGCGGTGTCCTCCTCCAGGCACAGCCTTGGTATCCCGCAAGAACGCCTTGGACGCACTGCTACGAATCGCATTTGGCTGGATAAAAGTCTGCATCCGAAACACGCCCAAGGTGGAGGATCCGTTGATGTCCACGTTGCGGCGCACGCCTTCAGCTACATTGGCGCGGACAAAGCCTTTGCTAGCGTTGAAGAGGTGATGGTAGGCTAGCTTCCAGGGTCCCTCTGTGCCATGGTATTCGGGCTCTAGGGTCTCGTACTGTGGTTGGCGAGTCCTTGCCCTCTCCGTGTCGGCTGGCTCCCTGCTGGAGACGGAGAAGTTTTCTGACTTTTTGAAGTAGGGCAGTACCTCGTCGTAGGTCCATCCCGGGTTCTGAAATTCGTGTGCCCAAGCGTCGAAATCGTCCTTTGGCCCACGGGTGTACTGCATACTGTTGATGGAACTATGTTTTGTTGAAAAAATTCCATCGGATGATCTCCCGTGTCAATAAGGCCCGCTTTGTTCACAACAAGGTCCGTGGTCTCAATGGCCATATTTGTTTACCTGCACCCTCCAAGCATCTTGCCACGAATCAGCTTCATAGTTCGGTTGTTGGCGTTGGGTTGAGGGACGGAGCGCATTTTCCAGTCGTGTTTTGAGTCGAACAGAGAAACGCTGACAGGAGGGACCATCACTCGCAGGCTCGAGTCCATGTCTGGTTGTGTGTGCGTAATAAAATAGGAGGGAAGAGTACCAAAATCAGGAACAAAGAACAAGAATCAAAAAGGCGCATCAAAATGGAAGGGTCTAGGCTTGGTCTTCTTTCTTTTTTTTTTTTTTTTTTTTACCTTCACCAGCCTCCAGAACTAGTACACTGACATTGGGGTCTTCACTCAGCCTGGAGGCCAGGACACAACCTGCGGTACCGCCTGGTTCATTCAAAAAAAAAAAAATACAATTTGAGAAGAGAAAAAGAAGTCAGTGAGCGACCCTGTCTTTAAAAGAAAAAGTAGTTCGCTGTAGGCGGGGCCCATTTTTTTTTTCTTTTTTACCCCCGAGGATAATGTAATCATATTCGGCAGTGTCCTTAGAAGGGTCCCATGGCTCACGGCCAGTTTTGTCTTTCCTGTGCAATGTGTGAAAGACAAGACCAAGTCCGAGTCCAAGTCCCGCTGTTGCAGTAAGAAGGTCCATTGAATGTGTGAATGAGAAGGGGGGCCAGGTGATGGAGATAATGGAAGTAAAGGAATCTAATCAGATGGAGGGAAGAAGAGGAGGGAACACTGACAAGTATATAAATGTGCAAGTTGCCCTGAAAAACGGGAGAAGGGGAAGAAGAGGATATTATATGGACGAGTGGGTAAGTGGTGGGTGTCGGATGGAAGTACCTCTTTGCCTTGGGAGTAGAGAGTGAGAAAGAGCGAGAAAAAGAGCTATCACGTACCACACAACATGTACATATGGAAACCCATCAGTACCGATTCTCTTTGTGGTTCTCTGTTCTCAGCCGAATTAGTGTCTTTCTTTTGCCTGCACCACATGCATGAGGGAAAGGAAAAGAGATGAGCCATGGCAGTATGCCATTCGATATTTGTCAGTCCAACCGCACCCATTCGAAAATTCAGGGACAGGGACAGGGACAGGCACCAAACAAATAAACTTTGTTTTGTTCCCTTTTCAGGGCGCAATTGCCTGCAGACTAGGTGAAGATCATTCCTCCTTGGCATTCGCTTTCAGGTAGTCCTCACGGATCATGTCCGCTGCCTTCTCGGCAATCATGACTGTAGGAGCACAAGTGTGGCCTAAAGATTGATGGACGCGAAAGGCCACAAAAAAAAAAGATATTAAGGATTAGGAAAGACAAAAGAATGAATACATGCAACAGGGTCGTGCTCATTTCATCCGTTCCCGAGCAAAAAAGAAAAATCATGGTACCGGCAATAACTTTGGGAATGACACTTGTATCGATAATTCTCAGTCGGTCCACACCATGCACCCGCAGGCGATGATCCACAACGGCCATGGGGTCAGAGGCAAGGCCCATCTATAAGGGGAAAAAAAGGCCAACGAAACTCAGATTTTCGTCTTCATTCACAAGTCTGTCGTTCAAAATCCCACATGCATGTATAATACCTTGCATGTTCCACAAGCGTGGAAAATGGTAGCGGATCCTTCACGGATGACTTTTTCCAGCGCATCATCATCCGCGGTTGGTACCGCCTCGGACGGATACCATTCCTTGCCACCCAAGTCTGGATCAAGCACCAAGTGTTTGGCGAGCTTACGCACAAACCTCATGGACTCTCTCATGACTCGCACGTCGAAGGGATCCGAGTAAATGTTAGGGTCGATCACAGGATCGAAACAGAGGCCGTTCCGGCCCTTGGACTGCCGCACGGCTGCACCCACAGTTCCTCTGGAAACAGGGTTCAGGATGATAGCCGTGATCGTGTAGTAGCTGCCATCGGTCGGGAACCCGCCTTCTTGCGTGGGCCTGACGAAACTAGGAATAATCAGTACCTCAATGTGTGGTGCGCCTGGCCCACTCGACCGATCTTGCCATGTGCCAGCTGCCTTTTCTCGGGCCACAAACTCGGGTGCGATGTCTTCAAGTCGAAGAAAGCTCAGTACCTCCGCAAATTGACTGCTCAGAGGACCTGTACCTCGACGAGTATAGCTGTAAACGGCTTTGGCCAACTCTTTCAAAGACAGATGGGTGTGGATGGTGTGGCAATCGGGAGCAGCCTCAAAAATCATGCCCATGCCCACATGGTCAGACAAGTTCTGGCCCACGCCTGGCAATGGGTGGACAACCGGGATCGACTCGTGGATTTGGTGGCCAATACCCGAGGCAAGAAGGATTATGGGCGAATGGAATACTCCAGCGCAGAGAAGCACCTCGCGCTTTGCATGGACTTTGTGCAGCACTGGGGGATAAAAAGAAAATTTTGTCGTGAGCCAAAAATATCAAGAGGGAAACATCCAAGCAAGCGTGTCGTTTACCGTTGCGCTCGTCCCGGAAGACTACTCCGACAGCGGTCCGCACGCCGTTTCTCTTCTCAAGAAGGAGCCTTTCAACATGCACCTTGGTCGCAATACGGATGGTGCCTCGATCGCCTCCTCCAGGAACAACCTTGGGATCTCCCAAGAAGGCCCTCGAACTGCTGCTCCTGTATCCATCGGTCTGAATGAAAGTCTGGGGTCTGACCACACCAAGGATGGAGTCACCGTTGGGGTCAAGGCTGCGACGGATGCCCATGGCCTCATTTGCACGAATGAATCCCTCGGACGACTTGAAGAAGTGATGGTATGCTACTTGCCATGGTCCTTCAGTGCCATGGTACTCTGGTTGGAAAGTATCATACTCGGGCCGGTACACTCTGCTGGTCCGAGGTCCAAGAGGGTGATCTGCTGGCAACGAGGGATCGTGGAAACACTCGGACTTTTTGAAATAGGGAAGAACCTTTTCGTAAGACCAACTTGGGTCCTCGAGCTCCTTTGCCCAGTAGTCGTAGTCGTCTTTAGGTCCACGGGTGTAGCTCATGGCGTTGATCGAGCTATGATTATCAGACGAGGACGATATAAAAGAATATCTCAGCGACAACGTTCCCTCGGATTCGAATATGGCAATTGCATTTGTTCCCGTTGTCACACCTGCTTCCGCCCAGCATCTTTCCGCGGATCTGCTTGAGGACACGGTTGTTGGCATGGACCTGGGGCACTGATTTTAAGCACCAGTCGTGCTTGGTGTCGAATGCCTGCGTAACGAGAGCCGGAACCTTGACCTGCCATGTGTTGTCCATGTCTAGTCGATCAGCAAGAAATCCTTCATAAGTAAGGCATTCGAAAGGAAAGAACCTGAGAGGACATATTTGCACATTACCTTCTCCGGCTTCAAGGAGAAGTACACTGACGTGTGGATCTTGTTCAGTCAAACGAGCGGCAAGGACGCATCCGGCAGTGCCACCTTAGACGTAGTTCAAAATAAGCATGAGATAATGCCTCTCACAGAGCGAAAAGCCAGTCGATACAAACACAGACCTCCAGCGATGATGTAGTCGTAGTCGGTCAAATCCAGCTTTGTCCATGGCTCGCGTCCAGTCTTTTCTTTCCTTCGGCTGGCGCGAATTGCAATGGCAGCGAGTCCAAGACCAGCTGCGGTGGCTACAGCCCTAATAGCGTCTCCGTCCATTTGAAATGAGGCAAGATGAGGGGAATGGTGATGGAGAGGAATGAGGTTCTTCAGAGAGGAGGAAAAAAACTACTTCGACTTTATACACTTTGTGCCTCCATCGATGGGCGGAAACCATCGTCCATCCAAGCATCTGCACTGGTCTTCCAAAAGACGGCTCTCTGGACATGAAGTCTCCACCATCGATTGGAGCACAACAAGAAACACTCTCCCAAGCAAGGCGGACTATGTTGTGCATACACTACAGCCTCAACGCTGTGTAACGACAGCTTATTTTATTGGATTACCTTGTGCTCCACTCGACCGTTGGCATGTACTTTTGACACGCATGTTTCTTTTTTGTTCCGCGCATATATATGCCCGAAATACGAATCCCGAACGGTGGGCTATAAGAATGCACGAAGGATGAGTTGAACAATCTAGTGAATGCATGATGGAACGACAATGCATGGGGCACCGAAAGAGAGACAGACGCAAAAAGAAAAAGAAATCGAAGCAAAAACAGAAGCCGACTGTTGACACCGATATGTTAACACCCATACTCGCGTCGACGTGTTTGACCTCTCAGATGCAATCTTGTCTCCTCGTGATTTTTTATTTCGTGTATGGCACTTTACATGCTTGGTCTCAAAGCTCGCTCGTCTTCACAGCTTGGCGATCACAACCTCAGCGATGGGTTCCTTCCAGTCTTCTCGGATCATGTCGGCAGCCTAGCCATAACAATCACAACAAAAAAAAAAGGAAGATCAGAGGTCATTAGTGTGAGATCCACTTTTTCTATCGTCTTTTTACCGGATCTCCTCCTGCCCAGAACCTCATAAATGCGCAACATGCTACCTTTTCTGCGATCATAATGGTTGGAGCGCAGGTGTGCGCGGCAGGCAACTTGGGCATGACACTGGCATCCACCACTCGCAGGCGATCAATGCCGTACACATTCAGCCTTGCGTCCACCACCGCCAAAGGGTCCGAGGCTGGCCCCATGTGGCACGTCGACGTTGGGTGGTAGAACGCCGAACTCTCCCGTTTCACATACTCCTGCATCGCGGCCTCGTCCTCGTTGGGCACCTTGTCCTCACCCGGGAAGGCCTCGACAACAGGACCACAGGTAGGGTCCCGACCCATGTGTGCGCCAATCCGGCGGATGAAGCGCATCACTTCGGTCATAACACGAACATCGAACGGGTCCGAAAAGTAGTTGGGGTCAATCAAGGTCTCGAGCTTGCCGTCCTGGACAACGTCTGAGATAGTAACCTGGCCCGAGGAAATTGGGTTCAGGAGGAGGCCGGACAAGGTGAAGTAGTTTTGGCCATCGGGGGCCGGGATGGTTCCGTGGTGGAGCACGTACGTGGGGCAGAAGATGACCTCAAAGTGCGGTGACCGGGGTCCACTCGAACGGTCCTGCCAGGTCCCGTTGGCCTTCTCGCGTGCCACAAACTCGGGTGCCACATCCTCCAAGCGCACAAAGCACGCGCTCTCAGAGGCCTGGGAAGTCAGTACACCGACGCCGTTGACCTTGTAGTCATAAATGACGCCAGGTATCTGGTACCAGTGACCACGAGCGATAGCCGTGTGTGCGTTCGAGTTGCAGCGGAAGGTGATGGGCACGCCAATATGATCCTGCAGGTTCTGGCCCACGCCGGCCAACGTGTGGATGTGGGGGATCGTTGGGTGAGCTTTGGGGCCGATGCCAGAGGCCAGGAGAATATGGGGTGATCCAAATGATCCTGCACAGAGGAGCACCTCCCTCACAGCCATCACTCTCTGGATCTCTAACGAAACACAAATAATAACCACAAACAAAAGCGTAAGAAATTACCAGCGCATGTGAAGGCATTCAAGCTCAAGTTGTTTTCGCACTCACGGTGGTTGGTATCCAGGAACTCTGCACCAATGGCCACTTTGACGCCCTTTCTCTTCTGGATCAGGACGCGCACGATTTTGGCGCCGTAGACAATGCGGACGTGTCCTCTGTCTTGTCGTGGCTTCGCGTCTTTTAAGAGCTGATCGGGTCCAAGGTAAGCGCGAGATGCACTACTTCGAACCGCATGGCGATCGATGAAGGTCTGTGAAGCGAAGCAAAGGAAGAATGAGGATGAGTAAACACTCTTTGCGTCATTCCGCTGCATATTTGTTTTGTTTCACCTGAACTCGGTTGACACCAAGAGTAGAGGATCCGTTGAAATCCTTGTTGAACGGAACACCCTCAGCAACGCTCGCACGGATAAACGCCTCTGTCGAATCGAAGAGATGATGGTAGGTGATCTGCCAGGGCCCCTCTGTGCCATGGAACTCTGGCTCGAATGTCTCGTACTGGGGTTTGCGGATTCTGTTAGTGAGGGGTCCCTTGGGGTGACCGACAGGAAGATTGGGGTCATTGAATCCCTCCGCTTTCTTGAAGTAGTACAAACACTCCTTGTAGGACCATCCTGGGTTCCCAAGCATCTCCCACTCGTCGTAATCACTGGCTGGTCCTCGATGGTACATCATCGCGTTAATTGAGCTAAAACATTGATGTGAGAAAAAAAAACGATACGTGAGCACTCTGATTATCCAGTTTGGCTTCATTCAGATTGTAGTCGGGTTCGTTGCGTACCTGGATCCACCTAGGAAAAGGAGAAGCCATCAAGCAAACAAGTAGCAAACAATGTTACTTTGCCTACCTCACAAAAAAACAAGGTGTTGCTGTTGTTGTAAATGCATAAAGAAATTTGATTGGATTTATTACCAAGCAGCTTCCCACGAGGTTGTCGCATCACTCGGCCATAGGCATGAACTTGAGGCACCGAGGTCAAATTCCAGTCGATCTCCTTGTGCCAACAACTAGACAGCATGAGTGGAGTCATACTTTTGGAGATATCGTCGGCTATAAATCAGGAAGCGAAGAGTGAGTAACCAAAACGCACATCCCCACACTCCTCAAGGCGAAATCGGAAGGGGAGGCACTTACAATAACCAGCTTCCAGAATCAGGACGTTGATGCTGGGATCTTCGGTCAATCTGTTCGCCAAAACACATCCAGCAGTTCCTCCTATGGGTAAACAGAGTAAGGCCATCATGTTAAATGGGCAAAGCATCGGTTTGAAGTGGCCTCTATTTTGAGTTTGTGGAGAAAGACAGCTTTTTTTTGCGCAATCTCCGAAGGCACTCACCTCCAAGGATGACATAGTCATAATGGGCCATGTTGTCCACGCTGGCGTTCCAGGGGCCACGGGTGGGATCCTGCTTGCGCTTCTTCGAGATGTAGGATGCACCGACGGCACCCACCACTGCCGTACCAACAACCTTCTTGTTGAAGTCTGGCATCACTTTTCTTTACAATTGTTTGGTGAGAGTGAGTGTATGTGTGAGAGTGAGTGTATATGTGAGGGTGAGTGTATATGTGAGAGTGAGTGTATGTGTGAGAGTGAGTGTATGTGTGCGAGTGAGTGTATATGTGTTCGAAAGAAGAAGAGGGTATATAGTAACGAAGAAATTGAAACGAAAAGAAAAAGAAAAGATAAAGGTGGATGAGATGGAGAAATGGGCATGATTTGCGGTCGGGTGGACTCTCCTCGGCTCGAGAGGCTATGTGAACAAAACAAAGACAAAAATCCCACCCAAAGAGAAGTATTGGATCGATTTCAGAGCAAAAAACTGCGAAGTGGGCACAGATAACAAAAAAAGTAAGCTCCTCAACTCACGAGAGACTATGCATACAATGCGATCAGTGAGACGGAGAGAATGTGTGGCTCCTCGGTTGTTCCTAGGTGAGTGGATGTGTGGGAGTAGGATACTATGCTAAACACAGATAATATTTGGTCTGAAGCGACAGGAAACTCAAAAACGAAGTGAATGTACACACATTGTTCCGCAGCGATCGTCTCTAGTGTGTTTCGTCAAAGTTGTCACACTCACTTTGGTGCGTGTTGAGGTGCACAAAGATAGTGACAAGTTGATATGCACTGACAAGGGTGAAGAAAAAAAATGGTGATCATGCATCTATTGAAGTACAGGGTGGTCAAGCCTATCCTTGGCTACATATAAAAAGAGGACACAACACGACAAGATACGCAACGAAAACAAAAAGGAAGGCATCTAGCAATTGTAGTTGGTCGAGACATCGCATCCTTCGTCAACCTTCAAGTCCTTGCTGACTGCCCTGATATTGTTGAACGACGATTTCCGCGAGAACGGTTGCTGCTGTTGTGGTTGTTGGTGAGGTCGTCGGACTCGCATCTCCGTCATCACGGTCTCCTGGCCATTTCCCACTCGCACCATGGATGCAGACAATGCCATCTGATATGCCTCTGGCGTTGCAAACTCGGCAAATGCACAAGCCTAGAAAGAAATCAGTTGATGGGCGTTTTTAGTTTCTGGTAGTACGGCTATCCATATGAGACAAGGTCCAACAAACCTTTGAGTGGACGACGTTCAGGACACGAATATGGCCAAATACAGAGAAGGCCTCGAGCAGCATCTCCTGGGTCATGTTCTCGGTAACATTGCGGATGTAAATGGTTAAAGCGTCCTTCTCCTCTGTGAATACAGATGAAGTTAATCGTGAGGATATGGCAGATAGAGTAGATATGATTGATATGTGTCTTAGTGCTTATGTGAATATCCCTACCCTGTGCAATGCTGCTCGCCGACTTCATATTCACCATACTCGGCTTTTTGGTGACTACATGATGCATAAAGTCGTTCAAGATCTAATTAGATGTGCTGTGCTGTCAACGTGAAAAAAATCCCTAAAAAAACAAATGCACCCACCACTACTTGAAGTCGCCATTCGCAACTGGAGTTTGAGCTGCTTCACAGCTAAATCCAACTGTGCAATTGCATCATCCTTGGCTGCGATAACAGCGTCTTTGGCGCGGATAACTTCGTCTTTCGCCTGGATTTGCTGATTCTTGCTCAGGCACAACTCACATCGATGCCCTTGATAGTACATCTGGTCTCCCATGGTATGTTATTTTTTGTTGGTAGATATATGAAGCTGACGAGTGGAGTGAGGGAGAGATTGGGAGTTGAAAAGCAGGAGGAAGAGAGAAAGAAGAAAGAAGAAAGAGTGAGAAAAGGCAGTAGGTGAATTGAATACATGCTATCCAAAAGTACAAAGTCCAGTGATGAGCAAGAAGGGGTTAATCGTTGGTCCTCTTTCTGTTCCTCCTCTTCCAGGGGGAGGTTCGTTGGGTGAAGACACGCTAGAGGACTAAGGAGTGACGATGGGAGTTCATGGCAATGTTTGTTGGAAAGGAAGGAAGGAAGGAAGAGATAAAAGAAAGGAAGGAACACAAAGGACATGGACATGGGCATGAGTATGGGCATGGGATGGGTGAACAGAGCGAAGGTAGAGAGAGAAAAGAAAAGAGGGGGTGTGGGAAACGGTATGACAGAAAAGGGATCGGATTCATGCAAAAAAAATAAAGAAAAACAATGAAGTGCATTCATTCGTGTTCCCATGCCACTGTAGAATGTGTCTACCCCCTAGACAACTTGTCCTTTGAAGGAGTGTCCTCAGCGAGAACCTGCTTCTGTGCATTGATGAATTGGGTGCAATGGGTCGTACGAGAGAGCAATATTATTCTTTTCATATGGTGGCAGAAAAGCAAGAGCTCCCCAACTGGGTCCTAGATGCCATATAGAAGAGGCCGACAGAGAGACAGTTCCGCGATTTTGAGACTAAGATACCATAGTGATAACTCTATCCATGAAGCATCCGCTTCGCACAGTAGGCTACCCTCGTTGTCGAACTGTCTTTCGATTCTTGGCATTGAAACTTTACAGCAATTTTCTCATCCCTAGTACTCAAGTTGAGCCCACGGCCATTTTCACCACCGAATGAGCGATTTAGCCATATCACACAGATCGTGGCACAAACAAACAAACAAAACATTCATATGGATGCAATTGGGATCAGTCTACGCCTTCCATTTGACCACTGGTATGATGCTGTAGTAATGTGTCTGTACTCCGAACACGCTCGATTTCGCCCACTCTGTCCTACTCTTCGACGCAGGCCGATGGGACAAAAAGTGCCAAGCATGAGCCAACGATGATTGGCACATCTCCTCGCCCAAAGCACCACATGGACAATTAGGGCTGCCAAGAACATAGTGAGGTTTATAAAAGCGGGTGGTTTCCCACTTTCTTTTCTTTTTCCCTCCAAGAGCAGCAGAACTACGGTTACCAGATAGTTTTGTTACAAAGCCATAATCTCACTCACTCACACAAAGTACACCTTCTCCTCCACTGATATGACCCTCTTCTCACACAACGATGACGACGTCAATGCTTGCGACCCACTCCTCACCTCCTCAGAACCACCAATAGATACATCTTCACCCGATGAAGAGGCAGAGAATGAGGCTAAATGGCTGGCACACCTCCAAAGATTACCATGGTACAAACGACCGTCAGTCGAATGGATGATGCCCTTGCTGTTTCTGCTGAGCATGACCGTCAACGCCATCGTGAGTCCCAAGGAACAACTGGCTATCCGGATCGTCTGCAAAGAATATTACGATATCTTACCTCCCGCGTCTGGGCAACTCCTGGCTTTGGACGATGATATGTGCAAACAGCCCGCTGTTTTGGCAGCGGCTGCACTTTTGCACAGTCGCGTAGGTGCTATCAAGGGCATTCTCAGTAAGACTTCTTTCCTTTGTGTTTTTGGTCGTCTGCTCTTTTTGTTGAGAAACTCGTCTAAGCGTCTAACATCCAACGCCTTCCCACAGATATTATAACAGCCGGTGCATGGACTTCTCTGAGTGACAAGTATGGACGTAAAGCGCTCATCTTGAACACTTTGCTGACCCTCATCGCGTCATTGATGCTGTCCTGGTTCATGGCCTCTGAGCGCAATCCCTTTGGTTCCCGAGTGCTTTATCTTGACGCCGTCATGGTAGGACTTACCTCTGGCAATATTATGCTCAATCCCGCTGCCATGGCCTACGTCGGTAAGTCCTGAGCGTGCGTTTGCGATTTTGATAGCATCGTTGAATTACGTTACGCTGAAAGTGCCTAGTACTCACATGCCTCCCTTAACAACAAAACAGCGGACTGCACTTCTGTTGCGACAAGAAGTATATCCATCGGATACGGTATCACAAGCTTTGCTCTTGGTTCGACCATTGGCCCTTATCTCGGCGGCTACTTGGCCAAGAGAATCGGGGCCGTCTCACTTATCAAGGTTGGGATTCTGGTCTATTTCGCCATCGTAGCCTATGTTCAGCTCCTTCCCGAGTCTTTGAGGGAGGGCAGCAAGAAGTCGCCCGCCCCATTGACTACAGAGGAAGTGTCTGACGACCCTTCTGTGCTCAAGATGGATAAGTCCTTCGCCAGCCGGCTCGTGCACCGATTGAAGAGTGCGTTCAAGACCGTTGTAGGCCCACTCAAAATCTTTGTGCCCGGCCAAGTCCCTGTCTCAGATAATGTGCCTTCAAAGTACACGCTGATTCTTTTCCTTCTGGCTGGAGAAATGTCTCTGCTGGCATCAATCGGTACGTCTATTGACAACATTGTGTCTTGGAAGGTATGTGGTGTTGATTTCCTCGATCATATTTCAAACGGACTAAACAAAACAATCTACAATTGTTGATACTATTTCAGGCAATGCCGTCAACTTTTACTCGTTCACAAACTTGGTATTCGGGTGGGGAGAATTCGAAGACGGCATCTTTCTTTCGTTCACCGGTGCGTTCTCCTTCATCACATTCTTTTGGTGCTTTCCTCGGCTCCAGTCTCTGTACAGACGCCGGTGTGGCTCCTTCCTGTCTTCGTCACCAAGTACCGATCCTTCAATTGAGGACGCGCCTACTCAAGAGCGCTCTATTTCCGATCAAGGGAAGGTCGAGTCCCTGAGGATGGACATAGCGTTCTTTAACATTGGTACTATCCTCGAAATCCTGGGACCTTTGGTCGTTGTTGCATTCTTGTCTCCCACTTCCATGTTTATTGGTGAGTATTATTCCTCTTTGTCACTTTTATTCGACACGCATGTACTCTCCACACAAGTCATGACTGAAACCTAACCTCCATTTATTTTAGGCGCGGGGATTGCAACACTGGGCAGTTTTTCTGGCCCTTCCCAAGTGTCTGTACTCACTACGCTTGTCCCTGCAGACCGGGTGGGCGGGACTCTGGGGGCGATGTGTGTGGCCGATGCTATCACGATCGCCTTTGCTAACCTGCTGTTTGGAGTCGTCTTTGCGCACACGTCGGCGACCAAGCCCTGGATGTACCTGTATGTGAGCGCATCGCTCAGTCTGCTGGCAGTGTGTGCTGGCCTTTCGTTGCAGGCGCTCTACCGTCGACGACGCATTGCCTTATAAATAATGGCTTTCAACTTTTTTCATCCTTGACCAATGATCTCATGTATTTATAGGCAATCGACACTCACGCCCTTTCGTATTATGTTGCTTTCCTTTCTCTTTTTCTTCCTCTTTTTAATTCCTTCTTCTGACGTGTGCAATGACAACCCATGATGATATATGATAATAAAAGGTATTTCTAGACGATCATTCACAAACAAACACGCAATTGCTGCCAATCCACCCATCGAATGGTATCTGAGACCATTGCGCAAATGTGCTCCAAATAAGGAATGGTCGCACATACAAAGTCTGATCATTTGTCACCCACCGCGGGCCAAGCACCGCCCGACGTGTTTGGGGTGTTTGGTGTCATGGCATTTGTGTGAGAGAGGGAAGGGAAACTTTACTTTGTTTTGCCGCCGATCGGGACCAAAAAAAAAGTCTTGGCTAAAAAACACATGGGCACTGATGCATTTGCCCACATGCATATAAATCCTTGACCTCTTTTTCTTTTTTCTCTTTTTTCTTTTTGGACCTCAAAAACCCCAAAGCAAAGGACATCGAGACGAAACCAACAAGGATCGCAAATACCCCCCCTCCTGAATGACGAATACACACCCTGGGAAACCTGGAGAGAGGGAGCCTCTTCTCGGTCACAACAACAACCACACATACTCACCTGGACAAGGCCAGGAGGCCCACACACACCATGGCCGGTTAGACAACTACTTTTCGGAAGGACTATCAGATCAAGTCTCGCCACCAACAGACAACGAGGCCATTCGGCTAGCCGCTCTCCAGGCACTGCCCTGGTATCGCCGCCCGAGTCTGTACTGGCTGTTGCCCCTAGTCTTCATGGCCGCCATTGTCCTCGGCGTGTCGAGTGGTCCACAAGAGCAATGTAAGATTCGAGGGGCAAGCCCGCGCAATAACGCAAAAGGATCCAAACAATAGAACGCGACACTCACCAGACAAAACAAAAACATCTATCCTTCGAAAAAATAGTAACAATCAAGATCATCTGCAAAAACCACTTCAGAAACAGCGATGCACCATTCGATGAAGACATCTGCAAGGCCCCTGCAGTCCAAGCTGCCGGAGCACTGGCTTTGAGCCGGATCAGAGGCCTCAAGTACACTTCAGGTAAAAATCAGAGCAAAAAAAACAAGAATGATTAACATTCTATCGCCACCCCTTATGATGACCGATACTAACCCTCCATTTGTTCGCCTGGTACAGCCGTTTTCACTGTTGGATACATCACCTCGCAGTCAGACCGCATTGGCAGAAAATCACTCATTTACTTGACCCTGATTCCAGTCATGGTGACGCAGCTTCTGATCCTATACATGGCACATCCCTCAACAACCTTGGGCACTTGGTGGCTATATGCGGATGCATTGTTCATCGGCGCTCTAGGCGGAGGATTGCTTCTCGATCCTGGCCTCAATTCTTATGTCGGTAAGTAAAGGCTTATAAAGGATCTCAACTGGCTCGTAGAGAAAAAATCCAACCTAACCCTGACCCCAATATGAACAAATAGCGGATTGTACGCCACGGGAAGGAAGAAGTCTGGCCTTGGGATATGTCATGGTTGCTCTGGCTGTGGGACTGATTGTTGGCCCCATCCTGGGAGGAACCTTGATCGAACTCACAGGCAACTTGGGCACGGCGCTCGAGATCTCGCTCGTGACCATGACACTCCTCTGCATCTATACGGTCATCCTGCCAGAGTCCTTGCCTAAACGAACAACTGAAGAACTCAGTACCAAGATCGGAGGGGAAATGTCGTTTTGGGAAAAGTTCAAAACGTTCATCAAATCGGTTTTGGATCCCATGTTGCTGTTCCTCCCTGGAAGAATCGATGCCTCGTCCGATGTGAATGTCACGCCTTCAAAGTACACGCTATTATTGCTCGTCGCTGCCTATGGATGCCTCCAGTTTGCAGGAAATGGTATGCATAGGAAACTCTTACTATTCACCGGGATATATGCCTGTTTTCAACTATGCTCAGGCAATATCTCGGAAGCCAGATTTTTGACAGGTCATTGACACTTTTCTCAATACTTCAACCTATGTCCACTAGGCCTTTTAACTATTTTCATCCCCTACACGGTAAGTCAAAAGCAATAACAAAAGGAAGTGACAACACAAAACCTGTGTCTGATCCCACTAACTAACATCATGCCCATGTGCGCTACTTCCCTCCAGAATCTCGTTTTCAACTGGACATCGAAAGAGAATGGCTACTACTATTCTTTCTCGGGGGTTTCGTCCTTTGTGGTCTATGTGCTCATCTTCCCCTTTCTCCAGGCGATATACAAACGGGTGTTCTACAAGGGTTCCGCTCAGGACGCTCATCCAGATGAAGAGCATCTGCTTCGCGAGAAAAGGAGACAAGGCGCTGCCACCGACTTGACCTTCTTTATCTTTGGCTGCTCCATCTATGTGATTGCGTACTTGATCGTGCCCCGCTTTGAGGTTGAGCCAATCATCTTTATTTGTAGGTGTTCCTTGCTTTGAAATATTCCCCTTGTACCGCGAAGGCGGCTCTGTTGACATGGCTCGAGTGATTGAAGCGAACCATGACTTAACTCAGCTTTCCCCTTTTCTCCCTTTCCTTACGCATACGTTAATAGCCTCCTTTTTTCGTGCACTGGCATCAGTGAGTGCGCCATCGTTCACATCCCTGTTGACATCGCATGTGCCAATCCATCAGACGGGCACGGCACTCGGTGGAGTCTGTGTGATGGACACGATTATTATGTCTGTTTCATCGCTGCTGTTTGGATGGGTGTTCTCCAAGACAGCCACCACCATGCCGTCGGCCATTTTCCTAGTGTCTGGAAGTATGGCGTTCATTGCAGTCTTGATCGCTCTGTACATCTGGGCGTCCTACAGACGCGCCAAGTAGACATGGATCGACCTTCTTATCTTTTTTTTATATACCATAACCATGCTCTATGCATGCGTGATCGCGTTTTTCCCTACGCGGTCAAACTTTTGCGGATAGAGCAAGAGGCCAAATTGTACAACATCTCAGTATTCATAAAATAAATAACATCAACATCACTTGCCTGCCTACGGGTCTGTCTCTTTAGCCAATATCCCCGAGGTAAGGAAGACACCGCGTCCACTGCACTCGATAACCCGTCCATACCAACGTTTGATCTGCTTAATCATGGCTCACCATACATGCACCGATGTGCCCAACTCCTTTTTATCGTTTTCTTGCTCTGCGTCCATCCTTCTGTGTGACCTACCCGGGCGAGAACGACATCTGTGCCCAGACCAACACGTGCACCTGCAACGGCAACAAGCCTGCCTGCAGCCTGCAGTTCCAGCCGGCCTGCAACCGCAAGGTCAAGACGGAAGGGGGGCTAGTCGAGACGGTGAATATGACGCACCAGGTGGCGGTGAGTTGCCCGGGCATGAAGCTTGAGGCATGCAGGGAAGGCTGTGGGGCGGGGCAAATGCAGCAGCTGCAGCTGCACGGGCGACGGATTGATGTGTGGGTGGAACTTCCCGTGGACGTATAATCTCGAGTTCCGCTTGATGTAAAGGTGTAAAAAGGACAAGGAGCCTGTATACGAGTCGAGCTGTGGGGCCAGTACGCGTTCTCCTGAGTTTAACGCCACGGCGAAAGACGGTCTACGATCAGAGGCAAGCTGAACAACACGTGTATCAAGTAGTGCAAGTGCTTGAAAGAGGGCATCGTAAATTTAGAACCAAGTTTTTTTACTTTTGGTTACCTAGTCGATTTTTTTTTGTGACTTTGACCTCTCCCATGCCAACCAACCACCTTCGTTTTTCTTGCTTTATGTCAGATCTGCGGCTATGCATTCCAACAATCCTGCAAACTCGACCCCAATATGCTGTACAGCTGCCTTGGCGGCGGGCTCGACCCGGAGCCGCTCAAGACCTGTGCCGGCGGGTGCATGGCGACCGTGAACGACCACTCCTGCCGCGACTGCACCGTGACGCTGGCCAAGGTGCGCGCGCTCTTCCGCACCGTAGCCTTTGCCCTGGTGGTGTCCAGAACAAGGACGCCTACACCAATATCTTTGTCGGCGACCTCAAAGCCTGGCTCGAGGACGTGCGCATGCGCATGTCGACCGCCGATGGTAAAGGCAACCCCACGGCCCTGGGCGACGCGGCGGCCTTGGGACAACTGCACATCAACGTGACGATGAACTTGATCAGTTGGGTGAACAATAAGCTCGACTTGCCAGCGAATATCGTGAGCAAGCTGGAGGACTTCAAGGTGGCGATGGACAACGTGGCCATGTGCTCGAGCGCGAATACCTCAACGTGCCCGGATATGGATACCTTGCTGGATAAGAACACGGCGCGCGCGCTGAAGCAGCTCAGGAAAACAAACTTGCCGGCGGATAAAGTGGCAGAGGTGGAGGGCGCGGTGGCGAAGCTGAAGAGCGCTTATGCGGGCAAGAACCAGGCGGACCTGGACAGTGCGGCCGAAACTTTGAACAGGACCTTGATCGAGTACAAGCTGAGCACGACGCTGAACAAGAACGTGAGCAAGAGCGTGGACATGATCATTCAGACCGGCACGGATGCACTGAACTGCAGATTTAGCTTTAACATTAAGAAAGCCTACGCGTGACGTGAGGGGGGGGGGGGCAACTTTCTTGCTAACTGAGAAATCGACATCTGCTCTCTTTTCATAAGCCACCCTAGGCCTCGGCACACTTGCTCTCGAGAAGTTTGCGGTGCATGGGAAGCTCGGATGAAGACGGACGCCACCAAACTGAACAGCAACATCATGGCCTTTATCAAGATGGTCCCTACCCTGTCTGCACCGTTCCTCAAGAATCTTGAAAAGTCCTTCAGCAGCCTCGGCAATATCCACGTCCTGGGCCGCGCCGTCGGCAACGAGACACGGTCATACGTGGGCGCCCTGGCGATGCTCAAAGATGTGCTCAAGAGCAACAGCGTCCTCGGTGCTGTTGACGGCAGCGCAGATCTTGTCAGGAAGATTGACACGTTTCAATATTGTATCCAAGAAGGTGGTGGACTGCTTTGTGGGCGTGAACCTTTGTGAGGGCAAGGAGATGATTGGGCAGGACTTGATCGACAAGGCGATCGATGCGCTGCACAAGGCCACCAAGGCAAACAAGAGCTCAAGCGTGAGCTACCAGGACACGATCAACGAGCTGGACAAGTCGCTAACAGGGCTGGAGGACATTCTGCGGGGCGCGGAAGACCAGGACGGTATTGGGGCGATGTGTACGAGGCTGACGGATGCGAACGTCCAGTACAAGAAGCTGCCGGATGGCACCAAACTTGGTGTCGGACTCGGTGAACTTGCTTCAGGATATGTGCATCGACACGCAAAAGTGTATTGCAGCTCTACCGCAACATAAATCGAGTCAGTGAGAAATTTGTAGTGGGAAATAAAGAGAATTTGACTTCGTGTTTGGTGGCGCGACATGTTCCTGTTTTGGACAGGGGCGCGTCAGTCAACAGTGGGAGAAATTCACTTTTTGAATTTTCACACACACACACGCCTCATCTCATTCACCTCTCCTTGCCTCTCCTCTCCACTCAGACATCCCACAAATCTCTTCCACAATCACGCTGCGTACAAAATCTGCTGCGTTCCATCCATGACGAACCCAGAATCATCTTCCCTCCACCAGGCCAAAGGTCCCACTCGCCTTCAGCTGCAGGCAGCCTGTGTCAAGGCTGGACTAGATTCCACGCCAAAGGTAAAAAAAATAAAAATATTCTCTGGTCCCCCAACTCGAACTCGAAGATGTCGAGGCACACATGTGTACTAACCACACCCTTTGTTAAATCTATAGAACGACGATCTCAAGAGAGCGTTGCAAAAGTATTGGGATGAAAACAATCAGGCGGAGCGATTCTCGCTGGAAGTCAATGACGGGCATGAAATGAACGAGGAGGCCAATGGCACAGATTTAGCCAACGTGACAACCACAAGCGTTGACCACTCCTCTACCACCACCGTTACTACCACCTCAACGGGAGAGATCAAGTCACAGAGCGCTGCTGAGGAGGAGCCTCTCGACAAAGAGCTCGATACTGAACAGATTGCCGTCAAGCTGGAGGTGAAGCTCGAAGCTTCAGTGACCGAACAAGAGGTCGTTGTCAAGGAAGCTGTCATCCAAGAACAAGCCAAGGACGACTCTGAGCGCACTTTGTCATCCTCCGCCATCCAGGTAGCAAACGAGGACATCCAGGAAGCTGTGGAAGAGACTGTGGTTGAGCAGGAAGTCACGGTGGATATCTCCATCAAGCAGGAAGAGGATGTGCCTGTCAAGGAGGAAGCGCCCGCGGAAGAAAACTCGCTCTTGCAACCTAAAGTAGAATACGACGACGACATCAAGCCAGAGGATATCCCTGCAGTTCCTGTTTCCGAGCGGGCACAGTTCTGGGAGTCAAAGGCGTCCACAACCACCACAACAACATCAACACCACGCTCGGGTCTGCCAGTGAGTAAGACGCGTCTTGCCAATAGCCAGAGGTAAGAGCAATTTTCACTCTATCTTTTTCTCAATTATTTCTTGATGATGTCTGACCATGACCTCTTTGATACTATAAAGATCACAGACATCCAAAGTAACAGCACAAAAGCGGATGAGGACAGAGGACATGGATGTGAAGAAAGAGGGCTCAGACAACAACACGAAAGAAGAGTCGCCATCCAGCTCACTCCCCACCCCTGGCACAGTGCGTAAAATGATTGGTAGGTTCGCAACCTCATCCAAGCGTAGCCCTGTAGTGGAACCCCCAGTGGCGCCCATGTCTCCTTCCAAGAAACGACGTGTCGATAGCCCAGCAACATCATCTACCTCTACAGGACCCTCCACACCTGGGCCCTCAACACCCGTACCCACAACACCCTCAAAGAACGCTCTGAAGAACAAGGTTGTCAAGATCCCAGTGGCGACTACCAAGGCCAAGAATGTGTACGCCACTCCCCGCGTTGTGGCCACTCCCACCATCAAGAAATCCCCTCCGACTCCCAAACCTTCAGAGACAGGAAAGGCGGTGGCGGCTCGTCGACAAAAGGCGATTGTCGATGCTTCTGAGGGGCGGCCAAGGAGAACTAGCGCTCGACTTGCGAGCGCGCCTCTTGCTTCATCCACCACAACGACATCGACTTCAACTACTTCTACGACAACGACGGCAACAACAACATCCAAATCGGTGTCTGCCGAGACAATCAACCGGCTGGCCACGCCCAAGAAAATGAACGCTTCTGTGATCTCGACCACAATCCCTGCATCGTTCGCGGCTTCTGTGGGGCCTGCAATTCCCACACGGCCTCGGGGCCCAGTCTTGTCAACGGCGTCCCGAGCCGCACAGCGATCCCATCGCAAGAAGGACTGAGGAGACATATACAAGACTTCAAGCGAGATAGCTCAAATACCAGCAATATGAAATAAAAAAAATATGAAATTGCGAAAAATTAAAGTTCTCGTTTGTGTGTTTTTGGGCCTTTCACACGTTCCCTCACACAACCCCAAATGGATTCGCAGCTGGCAGCATTCGAGAAGTTCAAGTCATCAGGAGGAGGATCAGGAGGGCGTGAACATCGGCATGGACATGGGAACTCTCGTGAATCGCGGGGTCATGGTGCTAGGGATGATCATTCAGGACCCGTGCCTGATCTTTATTCCATCCATCGTGGCAAAGTGGTCCGTGTTGAAGGTATTACCAAGGACCCAACTGTATAATCCCCACCGACTGATCAAAGGACCAAGGCCCAAGCATCATGGATCAATCTTTGATGAAAAAGGGGAGAAAGTTCGCATTAACATATGTAACTTTTCTTTACTTGGCTTCCTAGACTATGGCGCGTTTGTCCAGATGCAAGGGTTCCACAAGCACGGCCTGGTGCACAAGAGCCAGGCCAGTCGGCACTTTACCGAGAAGATCTCTGATGTGGTCGAAGTGGGCGACTCTGTCTGGGTAAGGATAGTAAAGAAGGCATACAAAGAACCTACGACATATCTCTGTCATATCTTTGACGCATGTTATTAATTGAGTTGCTAAAAAAAATGTAATAGGTCAAGGTCACCAGTCTGCAGGACAACAAGATCTCACTGTCAATGAAGCATGTTCAGCAAGGAAGTGGCGAGGACCTCGGTAAAGAGTACCCTCGGATCGACCCTATTTGGTCCGCATTTTGGCAATTGCATATCATGAAACCATTAAAGCTCACCATCTCATTTACATGTATGACCTGTGTCACTATTCATAGACCCTAATCTGGTCCAACAGACAGGCGAAGAGGACAAGAGGCGAAGCCACGCAGGGTTCGTGGACAAGGCCCCGATTGCAATCGAGCAAGGCGGCGTGTTGCTCAAGACGGTGTGCAAGAAGTGTGGTGCGGCGGGACACCTGGCGACCGAGTGTTTCTCGGGCGGCGAGAAGTTTGAGCTGCTAGGGGACGAAGACGATGGTGAGGTGGATATGTCACATGGATCTTTGTCCAGGGACAAGGATAAGAAGAAGAAGAAGGAGAAGAAGGAGAGCCGCGACCGAGATCGGGATCGTGAGAGAGACAGAGACAGAGATAGAAAGGACAGAGATCGTGATGGCGATCGTTCCCGACATGACAAGCGAGATCGAGATCACTATTCCTCGAGCCACAGGAAAGAGAAGAGGGAACGATCGCGGAGGTAATTATGTGCTACGCATGGGCTGTTTACTAGGAAGTTTGTATGCTTTCTTTATTGATGTTATTGACACTATTGACATTACTATTGCTGTAGCCCAAAACGAAGATCTGATAGCTCACGATCCAAGGTGGAGAGCGTTGAAGACGCATTGGCCGTGATGAGAGCACGCAAGGTGAGTGAGGAGCATCTTGCTGTTGTGTTCTCGATGGGATATATCGACAGTGGATGCAAATATGATGACAGCGTTTTTTAACCATGTCCTGTCCTCTCAATTCTCTGCCAAAGCACAAGAAACGGCATGATCGGTCAAGATCGCGCTCCCGGAGCATGTCGCCCCGCCGGAGATGAGCCAAAAAAAAGCTTTATCTCTGAGGCGGCCCTTAATTTAAAAGATAAAATCGCAAAGATAACAAAAAAATCAATCATTTGATTTCATATCACAAAAAGCGGGGTGTGGAAATGAGGGAGGATGGACAAAAGAGAGTCAGTGTGTGGGCGTGTGTGTGTGTCGTGGGCAGATGATCACCATCGAATCATTGTCTGCAATGGGGAAGCAAAGATGATGTTGACTGGCAAAGTGCTTGACCATCCACCCTTCATTCCTGGCCCTGGTCCCTTTTTGTTACTGCTGCGTGTGGTGTGTGTGGGGGACGGGACTGTGGAGAGTCCTTTTTTTATCAGTCTCACAGTTCGGAAATCCG
This sequence comes from Podila verticillata NRRL 6337, assembly GCA_000739165.1. NCBI lineage: Eukaryota > Fungi > Mortierellomycota > Mortierellomycetes > Mortierellales > Mortierellaceae > Podila > Podila verticillata. Next base: position 1,007,669 of record KN042417.1, on the reverse strand, counting down.
AGGCCCTCCTCACTCGTTCATTTTTTTTTTTTCCTTCCCTTCTGTCTTCCTTTTCCATCTTTTTTATCCCTCACCTTCCTAATTTGCTTTTCCAATCTTCACTTTCCAAATCATCCTTTCCATTCAGCATCGTTCGTTCACATTCACATTCACATTACACACACTCCACAGAGCAGAGCACCTGCCTGCCATCATCATCCATCCCATTTCTCGGATATTCTTCAGCCTTGATCTCGCCTCCTCACAACACCACCTTTGGACCCTTCCAATAATCACACCACACACCACACACCATACCACCAAACCACACTACACTGCAGTCAAGCAACTTCGCACTTAATCAAGCAACTTCCCACTTAATACTATGTCCCTTGCAGAAACACAGTTGTCCCCGGACCTTCCTTCGAGCCAAGAGACGCCTTCGGAGGCTGCCATTTCTTCTTCGTCCTTGTCTTCTTCCGCAGCGAACCACATGGACAGTCATCACAGCTCCAAGCCTACTTGCTCATTATCATCATCAACATCTAATACTACTGCGACGACGACAGCCTCGACAGCCGTGTCATCGCAATATTTGACTACCACTACCGCTACCGCTACCACAGCATATGCATACTCGTCTCCTTCCAGGGGCCCATCCTCCAACGCTTCATCGTTAAAGCACACCTCCTCCATCATCTCGCCCAGACCCATTTCATCCTACTACTCTTTGCCAGGAGCAAGGGGAACATCGCCACCTTCCTCGTCCTCGTCGCCTTCACTGTCTGCAGCAACGACATCTCTGCTGATGCTCTCCTCCTCTTCTTCCTCGTCAGAAAGATACCATGCATCTGACCAGGCCATCAAGATGGAGGAGGTGACCTACTCTCCTCAACAACCAAACTACTCTCATCCTTACAACCACTGTAATCAGGGACCTCGACGACAAGAACAGGATGATGACTACAAAGGGGATTATGTTAACGAGGGCCAAAGAAGCGATCATGGCGCCCAATCTTTTCCTCATCGGGAACAACAAGAGCGTTCGTCATCGTCGTTGTCGGATGTCCATAACGGTTATGAGGATGCTGAGATGAAAGATGGATCAACAGAGCCGACCTCAACTTCCACTCCAGCAGCAACAAAAGCAACTCTAGCAACGACAACGACAACAACCACTTCTGCTCCTCGTACAAAATCATCCGCCTCTGGAACACCCAAGGTAACAGCCAAGAAGCGCCTGGCCTCACCTGGCTCGCCCTCGACCTCCAACCTGGACGGGTACATGTCGTCGACGCCGTCCCTGCCTGGGATGTCGATGACACCCTCGCCTGGATTGCGCCCCCAGTCTGAGATGGGGTCGCCTCGATCCAAGACGGTACGCAAGGAGCAAAAGATTGGGGTGACGGCAACCAGCTGTGCCAACTGCGGCACGACCACGACACCGCTGTGGCGACGTGCGAGCAACGGGCAAACGATCTGCAATGCATGTGGTAAGTCGAAAAAGAGAGAAAAAAAAAACAGTCCAAAAGGACCAATGCTTTTTTTTTTTTTTTAGAGATATGGTATCTTTTCATTTTGGAGTTGGGGTGTTTGCAGAGGGGAATGAAGGGATGAAAGAGGAGAAAAAGAAGCTTGTTTTCTTGCTCTGTGTTTGTGTGTGTGTGTGTGCATATTTCTTTCCTTTTTGATCACACAAAAGAACGAGAGAGAGAAGAGAGAG
>KN042417.1:856367-1005807 GCA_000739165.1 Podila verticillata NRRL 6337 | reverse complement strand
GATGGATATGTTATCAGTCAGCATGAGTTGTGTTGTCAGTCTCCCGATCGCATCGCACATGTGGTCCATCGAGGTGGTAGTGTGTATGGTGTGTGGTGTATGGTGTGTGGTGTAGGGCTTTTCTATTAGAGTTATCTACTCTTTTACACTTTCAAATCAACGAGAGCGAGAAAAAGTGAGCGAGATTAGATGGAGAAAGATGACTGGCGAATGAGGAGAGTGAAGAGTGGTGGTGGAGAGTGAAATCGTGCAGAGACAGAGACCGCCAAGGTGGGGTGGTGCCTGTGAGTGAACAGTGCAAGAGTAGGAGTGGGGTACGTTACGGGTAGTACAAAGAAGAGAAACCATCGCCGGGGTCTTTTTTTTTGAATGTTCACTTCATGATTGGAACTCAGTGCACGGTGGGAAGAAGAGAAGGAGGAGGGCAAGTTGGATCGATGCGGATCGATGTGGATCGGTGTGAATGGGATGTCCGATGAAAGACAAGGACAAGGACAAGGGCAACCACAACCTCAACGAAGAGGGGCGCAAGGACATGATTGTCTGGAGAACGAAAAGAAAAGAAAGAGGATCAAAAAAGACAGATTGATCACACGCCACGCGAGAGTGGGGAAAGGGAAGGAGAGGGGGAGTGAGAGACGGGGAGGAAAAAAAAAAGAGTCAGACGAGAAAATAAGAGAATCGAGATGATGCGGGGATAGGGGAGAGATGGAGAGCGACAAAGTGAGACATGCACACTGTGCACTCACAGTCTGTGCCTGTCTGTTCCGTACAACTCGAGAGAGTGTGTGTTGTGTGGTGTGTGTGTCTTGCTTTCTTTTCTTTCTTTCTTCTTACCAAGGGTGTCTGCCTTTTTCTTTTCTTTCTTTTTTTCTTCTCTTTCTTGTCTTTCTCCTCTCCACCTTTTCCTTTTCTTTCCTTCCTTTCTTCCTCCTTCCCTCCCTCCTTTCTATCCAAGCACTCCTTCTCTCCACCTCCACTCTCTCGCTCTCTCTCTCTCTCTCTCTCTCTCTCTCTCTCTGTAATTTATCACTCTTCACTTTGTACATTTATTACTCTTATACCCCACTCTTACTCACATACATATACCAACAACTCTACTCTCTCCTCCTCTCTGCTCTTTTTACTTGCTCCAGGCTTATACTTCAAAGCAAGAAACCTCACGAGACCCCCCTGGCTCAAACGAACTCCTGGAGGAAAGAAGGTCGACGGCACAGGAGATGAAGGCGACGACATGGATGACACCACTTCCACACACCCAAACACAGCCTCTTCGTCTGGAGCCATAGCCCCCGAAGGATCTTCCGATAGCCAACACAACACTACTTCGACAGGAGAAGCACATGGGGACAAAACAAACGACAGCGAGTGTGCTGGATCCTGTCCAGGAGACGGAAATTGCAACGGAACCGGTGGCGCCTATTCCTGCGCAGGCTGCCCTTCCTTCAACCAACACCAAGCCAACCGACAGAGCCTTGTCTGCGCCAACTGCCGCACCACAACCACACCGCTCTGGCGCAGAGACACAGGAGGCAACACCATCTGCAATGCCTGTGGACTTTACTTCAAGCTGCATAACGTCCACCGTCCCGTGACCATGAAGCGAGCCGTCATCAAGCGCAGGAAACGTGTCAACCTCCTTGCATCCTCTCCTCCTCCTCAAGAAGAGGGAGCTCAGGATGCGACTCCGCCTGCAAAACAACCAAAGCCCCGCCAGCCGAAATCCAAAAAGGCCGCAACTGCCTCCACCGCTGTCGATGCCATGCCTACTGCATCCGATCTGGAACCAAGCGAGAACCAAGGCGACAAAGGACAGACTCCAACAAAGCGACGCAAGCTCCAGAACACTACCTCGCCCAAGCCTGTGCCCAACATTGAGGACTTTATCTTGCCCAAGAGAGCCGCCAATGGCCAGACAGAGTGGATGCCCAAGGACTCGCATCACCACCACCATCAACACCGTCGCAGTATTTCTCCGATTGAGAACATTGGAAATGCCCACGACAAGGATCACAGCCACACGGAGCATAAGCATAGCCATGAGGAAGGTCATGAGGATCACAATCACGATCATGACCACGGTCACCACACCCCCCGCGCTCAAAACCACGAGTCCTCCTATTCTCAACCCTCAAGAGACGCCCATGCACATATTAGAGAGCTTCCACCCTTGCCTCTTCCCCAGGAACCTCGGTATGGACATAGCATCTACCACGGACAGTACCATTCGTCACCCTCTATGGCCATGTCCCGCTATCCTCCCATGCACCATCCTTCGCCACCCAGGATATCGCACCCGTCCTCTCAGCCCTACTCGTCGTCGTCGTCGTCGCACTCGCACTCGCATTCACAAAACTCGCCCCACCACTCTATCGATTCGAGATACTCGCCACCCACTCATTATTCGCGTCCAATCAGTATGCAAGGATACCAGGCACCATCCATTCATCACCGCCACGGCGACATGGACGACAGTATGCCGACTTACTCACCCTATTCCTCTGGATGGAACCAGCGTCTTCCCGGTTACGCCACCGTGTCGTCGTCAGCCAACACTCGCCTTTCATCCACAGGTGTGGTGCGGTCCTCCAACCCCGGCTCACCCCCACTGTACCCACGCCCAGTAAGCCCCAGCCATCCTTATCCTCATTCGCATTACCGCTCCTCGGGCTCTGCACATGCGCCTCTCCAGCCAGGACATGGATATCATCGCCAGAAGCTTCCTCCGCCGTCTTCGTCCTCTTCCAATTCCTACAGCTCGTCGTTCCACCACATCCTCAACCCCGTCAACAATGACGATGGCAACAACAACGATCGCGAGTCAGCACATCTCCCACCCATCTCGATGCCTGGCAATAACAACAACAACAATAACAACAACAACAACCGGATGGGCCAACACCCACTTCCACGAGCATCCGAGATTATTCAGCAGGAGAGCTCACGCCATTCACAGCACAACACACACCACTACGACCAACACCAGCGCAGGCCTGCGTCACCGACGGGTTCTAGTCCTATGAGTGGAGTGGTGTCAGCAGCACTGTCGGCTGCATCCACTGTGGCGGGCATTCCTGTGACCAACACAGACATGTTGCAACAGACACGCGAGGATCTGCAGCGGGAGGTGTCTCATCTCTCCATGCTCTTGGGACGTGCAGCAGCAGTGCTGAATGGGCTGGATCAAGCGCTTGGACCCAACGGAGGATCGAGTAATACGGGCTTGAAAGGTTCATCTTCGCCGCCGCAAACACCACAGGCTCACCAAGGTCAACCAGTCTCACCTTCACACCACTCCTCGTTATCGACAGACATGAAGACCAACTCGGCGCTGGCGAGCTTGATGGCACTGAGCGCGTCCGGAGGGCCAGATGGCAAGAACAACTACAACAACAACAACCATGACGACTCGTCATCCCATGGACCTCCCCCTCCACCGCTGTCATCGTATCGCCAGCCGCTGCAGTACCCGCTGCCTAGACGCCGTGATCGGGACGAATAGTTTGCGTTTGTTTGTTTTTGTTTGTAGCTCACATATTAAAAAGCATAAAGGAACGAAACTACTCTTTGTCCTTCTAAATTCGTTGTTTTTAATTGATACTCTTTCGTTAAGCAAGCTTTGGAGAGGGAGGTGGGGGACCATTAATAATTACACTCTTTCCCTTTCTTTTTTTTTTTTTTTTTACGTGGATGGTTGATCATCGCTTGTGGAAGACGACGACGACGACAACGATGATGCCTGGCTATGGATCCTGAGCCCGCGTGCGGCAATGTACGAGCGCGCGGCGCCGAGGTGGATCTTGCCCGTGTCAATCATGTACGCCGTGACCTCGTCCACCGACACGGGTGGCGTGCCTGCCGAGATGGCAATGTTGCGTGCGTGCAGCGCCATGTGCCCACGCTGGATCCCTTCTGTTACAAGCGCGCGCAGCGCAGCAAAGTTCTGAGTGAGTCCTGTGGTCACCATGGCCTATATATGGCATTGAAAGCGGTTAGTTCTAAAAAAAGCACAATGCGAAAATATATACAAGACGTCTTTGTGTGTGACACACTTACTATGGCAAGTTGTTTCGAGTCTGGGTATTTCATCACGCCGAGCGAAAAGGCATGGACCGGGTTCGTGCTCAGCACACCGCCTTTTGTCCCAACCATAATCGGCATCTCGAGCTCGCCGCAAAAGACCAGCGCATCTTGACCCTTGAATCCTTGCCGCATCCGCTCCTCGTCCTCTTCAATCCAGTATCGTGTCAGAGACTTGTACGCATCCCCTCGGTATATCCGTGTCTCGTCCTCGTCGCCCTCAAACTTTCTCTTGCTCCCTGTGCCTGACAAGGAGGATGGAGTAGGAGGCGACAACCCGGATGACGACATGGATGATCGCTCTGAGAGCGACCCAGCACCACTAGCCCACGCATGGGCTCCTGCTTCAATCGCCCGCCAGTCCTGCCCCGTCGCCAGGGCTACAGCGTCAATCCCGTTCATGATCCCCTTGTTGTGTGTGGCTGCTCTGTAAGGGTCTAGATCCGCCCACTCGTAGGCTTCCAGGATTCGGACCGCAACGTCCTTGCCCGGCAGGGACTTGTAGCCCATGTGAGAGAATGGAAGGCGGAATGTGGACTATGGTGTGCAGATCAAGAAAGATCAAAGACATTGATAATTATCAAAAATCAGCGGCGCTCACATCGCTCTCATCACATGAAAATAACATACATGAAAGAATGAATCGTTTTTTTACCTTTGCAATACGATCAACGTTCAGATTACTCAAGATCCGGACTCCCGCCCGCCCGCCGCTGAGCTTGGCCAGGTACGGTGCAATCCCCTCCGCCACCGTGTTGGCACAGTTGGCGCCCATCGCATCGCCTACATCAATATGCAGATGCACCACCAGCCACTCGGAGCAATGCCCAGTATTACCCTCTCCATGTTCCCTCTTAGGCACCTTGTGCGGCGAGATCACCCCGTGCTTGATGAGCAAGTCCTGGCCCTGGAAGCCTTCACGATTCGAACGACGCCGGATCCGGTGCAAGGTCACGCGCTGGACCCCGCCGCCGCGGAGGACCATGTTGGTGCAATACTCGTTGGCCTCGTCACGGATACTGGACTCTTGGTCCTGCATCTGTTGCACCACTTGATCCATGTCCCCGTCGGCAATGTCGAGCAGTTGCACTTGGGCAACAACCATGTTGCGCTCAGGCGCCCAAGCTTGGAAACCTTTGTAGGAAGAGATGGTCTTGGCGGCACTCGAGACGGCAGCAATGACTGAGGGCTCTTCAATGGCCATGGGTACGACTAGAGGGGAGCCGTTGATCGTGAAGTTGAAGGCAAGACCCATTGGGAGACCCAAGGTCCTACGGTTTAATACAATAGGTGGTACACGAAGGATGGAAGCACGGATTAAGAGAGATTCAAACCAAACATCAAAGTCCATTCCCCAACTAGGGGGTGTCAAACCCTGACATTTTGCGTCGCATATTTTTTTTGGTTCACGAAAAATGCGTCCGCATTCTCCTTTAAGATGCGTCACATAAAATGCACCAGGAGTGACCCTGGTGCATGGAGAAATGCGGCAGCAACAAAAAAAATGGACGTATTTTTTTTTGCTGTGTAAAAAAGATACGGCCGCATCAAATTTTGCAAGTGTCAGGGTTTGACACCCCCTATTGTTACGCGTTCAAACAAAAAAAAATTGAAAAATCTTACCCGATGCAGTTCTCAATCATGTTGTTGGCGATCTGTTCGTCCAGTCCGTGCACAGGGAAGGGTGTCCCTTCCTGCTCTGTCGCAATGATGGCATCGAGCCGAGCATCAAGCGAAAGGTCGCCCTCCAGCAGTCTGCCATTGGGCGATCCGATCATCCGGCGCTGCTCCGTCAGATCCGAGATCACGGTGGCCTTGCGCTCCTTCTCGAGCTGCTCGCGGCGCTCTTCCTCTGTCATGACTTCGTCTTCTTGGTCGAACAGAGGATCCTTTTGTTCTTGTTCTTGTTGTTGCTCTTGTTGTTGTTGTTGCTGTTGGGTTGATCCATTCGCTTGTTCGTCTTTGTCATCATCGGTAAAGTCGAGCAGTGTTTTTTCTCCGAGTTGATCGGAGTTGACGTCTGTGGTGGCGCCAGGAACGTTCGGGCTATTTGGTCGCGAGTCAATGGAGGAGAGGGCTTCAAACGATTTTGCTGTGGTCGTTGTGGTATTTGAGGTTGATGTAGAGGATAGTGGGGATGACATGGAAGGCAGGATGGAGGTCATGGTCAGGGAGCGGTGCATCGGTTGGCCTAGGTTGGGCGTGGATTGGCCTGATGTCTTTGCTGAAGTCTGGGCCGAGGCAAAGTTTTCGAGCGATGAAGGCTTGGCGAGATAAGGGAAAGCGAGGCCCAGCTGGGTACGCCTCTCCTTGATGGTCTTTTTGTAGAACCCTGACCAATAAGTGTGGGTGCGGATAGCCTCCGCCTGCGAGTCGGAGGTGGTGGGTATAACAAGTGGTTGGGGTTGAACAAAGTGCCTTGGGGGGTGTAGTGGTCGTGGTTGCAGGTGTGCTACACCAGTCGCACAATTCGCTGTTATACCATTAGTCAATCCATTGATGGTGGCTCCGTTAATAGTCGTACCATTGATAGCTGTGCCCTTGGTGTAAGGAAGTGTCTTCTTTTGGATGGCATCATTCGACCGTTGTCTCGTGGTGGGCATGTCAGGAGCAAAAATGTGGGTAGAGTCGGACATGTGGGTGGAAGATGTTGGCTGGGATGGAGCTTCTTGGATAGGCATTTGAGGGAGAATAATGACGTGTTAAGGCTTGCGTGGAGAAGCAGAAGAAAAGAACGGACAAAGAGGTGGAAGTCAAAAACGAGAAATGGGATGGGAGGATGCCTCACTTTAACGGATAATGGGAGAGGCACTCTTTCTATTGTTTCATGGCTTGGTCGGAGTGCATTTGTTTGCGAATGGTCCGTGGTCAGTCTCTGGTATGAGGACGAGAAAGCCAACAAAAGAGAGTGCGAGAGAGAGAACAAAGAACGTATGCAAACGGAAAATAACAAGAAAGCGACAATTGCGTATGAGGACGAGATGCAGAAAAGAGGAAAAACAAGAAGAAAGAACAAAAAAAGCAGATGAATGGGAAAGATGGATGGATTGAATGGAAGGGTCCTTGGAACTGCCGCCGGAATCGCCCTCCTCTCACCCATCAGCCGAACGTAGCCACAAGCACGAGAGCAGAGTGACTGCTCTCTGCACGGATATGTGGCCAGCATCCGATTTCGGGTGCGTAGAGTGTGCCGTGCACCAAAGTACACTCTACGCTCGCCAACAATAGAAGCCACGAACGAAGTGGGTTTTCGCTCTTTGCCAAACATTTGGACGAGGATTGTCACCTGGTCTTTTGTTATCTTGAGTTCTGAAGCATGCACTTCTCCTTTGATGAGTAGCTCAAAACATGTATCGCCGTGACTATTTTGCTCATTATCCATTGCTGTGATCGGTCAGGAGCGCTCGACTCTGTCGTCAAGTTGGTTGTCAATGGCCGAGTGAGATACCATCGCGCTTTGAACGCAAGCTCGCAAGATCTTGCGTACAAAGATTGCCACCAAGCCAAAACGCGTGACCGTGAAATTTATCCATATGGGAGAGCGAGCTAAGCCACATTGAACAACAACCTTCCCCTCTCCACCGTTTCCGCCATTCAGGGCCACCTACATATTCCCTTGGAACCCATTGTGAAGCGAACCAACCAGCCTCCATCCGTCTCCAACAAACCATCAACTTTCTTGACCAACCATCCATCTTTCCCCCCGGGTCTCATATCATCAAACACCCCTTTCTTATACACAGCCTGAATACATAATGTCCTTCTTTTCACGCTCCTTCCCTACCTTGAACCGCCTCAAGCAACTCGCATTCCGTCCCAGGGGTGTCGAGGAGTTCTTTGAGGGCGGCAAGTCCATCCCCACCGAGAAGTCATGGACCGGTAAATGCATCCACATTCTTTTCTCATGGAGGAAAAACCGAGTGCGATCACTTTATAGCAATTAATTGCCCACAGCAGATCAGGACCTCGGCATTGCAAACCAACACCCAATGGAACATACACACTAAACCCAATGACATGTCAATAGGTCGTGCCTGGAGAGCTAGCGAGCTCAGAGTCAAGTCGTTCGATGATTTGCACAAGCTCTGGTATGTTCTCTTGAAGGAGCGCAATGTCCTCGCTGCCCAGAAGGAGGAGGCCCGCCGGTTCCATATTTCCAAGCAATACTTTTCCAACAAGGGCCGTCAGGTTAAGGTATCAACGACTATCCTCCCACTGTCTTGCTTGAAGTGGCAGTCCTGAACCCGATGATGAGTCGATCTAATTACCTGAAAACTAACCTATTGATCCGCGTTTATGTAATAGTGCCAAAAATCAATGGCAAGGATCAAGTTTGTGTTGAACGAGCGCCGTTTGGCCTGGGTGGAGGCCTCCAAACTCCAGAGGTTATCCAACGCACAGGAGTCGGCTGTCAACACCAAGATCTCGACCCCATCATCGACCTCATCATCAGCAAAGGAGACCGCAGGATCCGTCTAAAGGGATCACAGGAGGACAGGGCAATATAGACTTACACTATGGAGGAAACCAAAACATATCCGGATGTCCCAAGATGTTGAGGGCCTCAAATTACTACATACTACAAGGCATTGGCAATAAAAACATAACCAAATATCAGCACTCGTGTTCGTCGTTTTGATCCCGGTGCGGTAGAATATACTCAACGCATAGCATTGACATACGGTCAATGAACACTGTCGCTCTATGTCTGTCGATGATCGACATGAACATGTAACAGGCTAAAGACTCTCCGAGTCATGTGTACGCGTCTCTGTGTTGTGCCATCCCTCAATTTTTGTCAGATTTCTGGCTAGTGGGATCGCGGTGTTAACATGCCGCCTTGAGCTATCTTTGAACTGCCTGCCTGCCATGGAGGTGTCTGTTTCTCTAACTGCACAACTCGCGAGTTCTCTAACTACACGAGTTGAGCGTTACGGTGGGCTTTTTAGTCGTCCAACGGCGCAAACCAGAACCAAACAAACTACACCAAAACAGATGCATTTGTCACGAATGCACTCTCAATCCAGCTTCTACAGCTATCCAATTTCTTCCTGCAAAGGACACCGCAAAGCAAAAGGCTGCTTCTCTTCAACAGAGTATTTACTACTTTAATGTCAACGGTTCATGAGTGCAATATGCATCTATTTATTTTTATTTTTTTGAGCTGAAAATCGGGACATTTTCCGTAGTTAAACCTGTTCCTAGCGAGATCCCACGCATACCCTCAATTCACTTCAACTGCCTTTCGGCCGCAAATAGCAATGTGTAGCCGCAGTGCTCCTCCGGGATATGCATGAAAACGATGTACTGTACACCATTATTCCTCCAGGAACGTGTCTGCACCCTGGACCGCATCCTGGACCCACTATTTTTTCCCCTCTCACTTTTCTCACCCAGATATATTCATCTTTCCTTGTCACAGGCCAAAAAAAAAAAAAAAAAAAAAAAAAAAAAAAAACATAGAGAGCGTCGCAAGGGCCCCAAAACAGAGTTCCGGAAGGAAAGTCGTGTGTGTGTGGGAATGGATGTGAGCTCTCATTGAGTCCTTTTCCTTCTTTCGTTGTTCCTTTTTGCTAGTTGGCTCCGCCCCGACCAGGGCTCTCTTCCCGTTGGCTGCTCATTTGGTCTTTTTTTTTCTTGCATGTGTATTCGCGATGGTATTGGCAAGGTAGATACCCAGGTATACAAGCGAATGTGTGTCGGAGCAAGAGCGAAAAGAAGACAGTGAGAGAGAGTGAGAGAGAGAAATACGTGGAAGGGTGGGGTGGGGAGATCGAGACAAAGCAATAGATGCGACTCCAAGAAAAGCGAAACAGATGAACAATTGTGGTTTTTTAATTTCCACTGCGGCTCATCGCCCAAAAAAAGCAACGTGGTTTGGCAAATGTACCGAAAGGAGGATACCTCGTAAAGCAGGCTGGTATTCGATGCGTAGGGGTTGTTCGGATGTACAGGCTGGTATTCGATGCGTAGGGGTTGTTCGGATGTACAGATGAACAATAGCCAAGATGACGAGGCCAGCCCTAGTCAAGATGACCCTGAGACACGATCGATAACTATTTCATTGCATCAACAGCCCTGCCATGTCTTGCTTCATACATGTCGGGATGCGCCAGCGGGAAGAAATCCTAAAGTAGCCAGTGCCCAGTGCCCAGTTGAGAACAAGTTCGGTGTCGACTGCTACTGCTCTCAGCTCTCTCTGTCTCTCTCTCTCTCTCTCTCTTTCGACCAGTCTTTTGTTGGTGTTGTATTGATTTGTGTTGTATTGATTTGTGTTGATTTTGTGCCACCATGGCCACAAATAGGAAATGAAATGGGATAACGATTGCCGTCGACCAAAATACCTGTGTGCCTGTCCTGTGTGCCTGTCTCGTGTGCCTGTCCTGTACCTGTGGTGCAGGCAAGTGGGCGGTGGACAAATGAGACTGAATTTCCTCTCTGCTCCTTTCCTTCTTTCCTTTGCCACTCCAACTCCAGACGGCGTTCCACAACAAATCTTCTTTGCCTTCTTTGTTTGTGGTCCTTTTCTACTTCTACTTCTTCCTGTTCTTGTTCTTGTTCTTTCTTCAACCCCCCACCCACCTACTCCAGGCACTCTTCTTCCATCACCACTCTCCATTCGCACACGAACCCCCATTTGCCACCGTCTCCTTCCTCATACCTCTCCCTCCATTTCTCATTTGCTTCTTCATTTTACATTTATTTTCTCATTTCTTTCATTCTTGTTTCTTTTTGCATAAACTTACTCAGCCCGACTGTATCATATCTCATTCCATCGCCACATTTCAGACCACAGGGGACTCAACACTTCCACACTTCACCCACCATGAACAGAGACGGACCCATGCAGATGCACAACCCGAGGGTAAATTATGCAACAGCCTTGCCATTTCGATTGGTTTGCCCGTCTCTCGCATACTCGCTCTTCCTTTTCTGTGCCTCTCCCGTTCTGTCTGTCAGTCCTTCGGAGTACCATTTTCAATTCGTCCAAACCACTCAACACCCTACTCTTTCGTGTTTTTCTCTCTCTCTTTCTTTCTACTTGAATAGCAAGGGCCCGGTATGCCTCCTCGCCCAATGAACCCTGGGTTCAACCTCCCTCTTCGGCCAATCCCTCCCCATGTAAGCGAACCTCGTCCAAACAGGGAGCAGTAGGAAAATACACCCTTTCGTCATGATAGACCTCTCCATGACTTGAGCCCCCCTGCTGCCTTACTATTCCGACTCAAATGGACAAGGATCACAGGAACCAAGGAAGAAAAACCTCAAGACGAGGCTCCATCGTGTGATGGCTCACGGCTCTGGATACAACAGACTGCCAAATCGCACAGCGCACAGCAATAGCATGGCTCTCTTCCTTCCTTCCTCTCATCGTACTAACCTAATCCATTCGTTCCTGAATTCTAACCAAATCACTTTAGCTCCAACGCCCTCCCTTTGAGCAGCCCATGCTCCACCCAACTTCAACAAACCCGCTCCAAGATCTCGTCGACTCGGAGCGAGAATACCTTAACGACCTAAAGATACTCCTTCAGGTAACAATAGGGCGAAGTAATCCAAGCGAGGGGTCTTTGCGAGGGAGAGGTAGAAACTAGATTCTGACTCCTCTTACCTCTTGACTCTTACCTCTTTTGCGTGTTCAAACAGCGTGTCTCTGCTGGATGGACTCAGGACGACTTCCCACCCAAGGAGGTCGACACAATGCTGCAGAACATTGAAAACATTCATATGATCAACCGTGAACTGTGGAAGCGACTGGACGAATTACAGGACAGTCCAGAGCCAAGCCAAGGCCTGGGCAAGGCGCTCATGTGGTTTGTCGATGTCATGGAGGCACCCTATTCCAACTACTGCCGGGACCACGAGCCCCACCTTGACAATTGGCCCGAGATCATCAACAACAGCAGACTGCAAAATATCCTGACGGTAAGACGCGCGTGCTCTTGATATTCTCACGACCAAAGGAGAGCTTGTACTAAATTACAACCAACCCTTTGTACAGGAAATCGCCGCTGAGCAAGTCCAACATGTTACTCTGGACTCGTTCTTGATGAAGCCCATTGATCGCTTGCACTACTATCGCCGATTGTACATGGTACGTCAGAGTATCTCATTGCTACACCTTCCATTCAAAAGTCGAATTGGACTAATGCTTCCATACCTTATATTATAGCGTCTCTTGGATTCGACTGAACGTGGGAACCCAGATTTTAATGCATTGGAGGCAGCTTTTATCAGGATCGACACTATTCTTCGGTTGGTGACGATAGATGTTCCAGGGACATCTCGCCATCCTGCGTCGCCAGCACTGTCGGGAATATCGAGCATGTCTGCCTTGCGCAACGCTCTTCCTTCACCACCCATCACAGGCCACGATCCAAAGTCGCCCGGCTTCCCACCTCAAGGACGGCGACCCGATTATCCAATCTCACCTGCGCTTCCACCATCGCCTCTCTCGCCTGGAATGGGACCTAATAATGGCCCCCAGCAACCCCACTGGTTGGCAGCGATGCAAGATATGGAGCGCACCCTGGATACGTCTAAAGTTCTGGATCTGTTCACGATGCAACCCAAGGTGAGATATTGGCCTTTGATATTTTCTTGCTCTTGCCCTTGTGTTTTCTGTGTGTAAAAACTGAGCCCTAACGATTAACATTTTGCAATGCGATAGGCTTGCTCCCTTTCACTGGCACTTATTGAGCGATATGAAATCATTAGAGGCAACTTTTCCTTCTCAATTTCGACCGATGGCGGGCCAGAGGACCGATTTGACGATGGACATGTGTTGTTGCTGTCTGACCTGTTGCTGATGTGTAGGCTAAAGACAAGAGAAGAAATGGACCAGAACCCAGAGGGCAACTTTTCCTCGTTCTGGCTACTCTTCCCACCTTTGGCTATGCGCCATGTCTTTGCTAATGACATCACCCAGGACGCTCGTGGTAGGTCTTCAGAGTTGGTCAAGAGTAAAAAGATGTAAAAGATGTTGAAATAGCAAAAATGCCGATGCTGATAATGACCCTAATCCTATATCCTCTAGATCCGACTTTGGAGCTGACAATCGTGGGCAGAGTCAAAGCCAGGGTTCACATTCCAGAGGACGCACTCAAATTCAGATGGATCGACGAAGTGAACAAGGCACAGCACATCGACTCATCAAAGGCGCAACCTCCTCAGGGACTGAACAGGAACATGACCCAGACACGGCCGATGATGCGGCCCATGTCGCCCTTGTCGCCGACATTTGGCAACGTGGGTCCTGGCCCACTCTCACCAGGTTTTCAGGGACAAGGACCCCCAGGGGCTCCCGGGATGATGCAACACCGACCACCGATGCAGGCCATGGGTGGTCGCCCTCCTATGAACATGAACATGAACGGCATGCCATCTCCTGGATTCAGGCCGAACGGGCCTGGCAGTCCTATGGGTGGCCCTATGGGTGGCCCTATGGGCAACCCTATGGGACGCCCCGGCATGATGCACCACCAGTCCATGAATGGACGTGGACGGCCCATGAACCGCGCAATGGTAAAAAACAAAAACAAGCCTGTTTCAACTTGACCCAGGATCCACCTGACGTCGCCTAACATCTTTCTATTTTTCTTGTATCAAAATGATGTAGAGCATGAGACGAGCCAATACTACGGGTGGACGACCAGGTGCTCCTAGAGGTCGAGTTCTGGGTCAGGGCGATGTGGGAGCCGCCAAGGAGGTCATGTTCAAGACCAAGCCCTGTGATGTCTTCCAGTGGCGCGACGATCTCTGGGACCCCTTGGTGGAGGACGACGACTGCTATGTCGAGCTGCGTATCACGACGGCGAATCGGGTGGCGATGGCGGTGGAGACCTTTGAAGGCGGGCAACTGGTGCTGAATGCCTGGATTGTCGAATCGACCACCTTCCGGCGAGCGTCCGAGACGGATATTTCAGTCTCGATGGACATGGGCGCCAGTGTGCAATGGTTCCTGGTGGCGCTCAACAATATCCGAGAAGCGGACGACTTTTGCATTGCGTTCCAGCGGACAAAGGAGAGAGCCATGTACGACCCCAGCTTGCAGAAATCGACAGCGTCACCGGTGCTGTCGCGTGGGGACAGTTTGGCCTCGACGGTGATCCAGCAGGCGGTCAAGCGTGAGAAGCCTGTCAAGCAGACGCTGTCGAGCATGTACCCTCCAGCCGAGTGCAAGTTGTTTCTGCAGGGCGGGGATCACGGGCATTGGATGAGTCTGGGCAACGCGCGGGTGGAGATCAAGATGGAGCAGCCGTCGGGCCATGTGCGGTTGTTTGTGGGGCTCGGGGCCAAGAAGCGGGTGCTGGACAGTGTGATTGTGCAGTGCGACTGTCTAGAGCTGGTGGGGCCCAAGAAGCTGGCTATTACGCTGATGAACCCGGCGGAGAAGATGAGCATTATCTACATGCTGCAGTTTAAGGACGAGTTGATTACGACCAAGATCTTTGAGGCCCTGAGCCTTAACGAGAACGAGTAAGTTCTCGAGTATATCGTAATAATAAATCGATTGCGACCTTGCGTTTTGTTTGTCTGTGAGTACTATGTATTTCCCGGGTAAGAAACAGTGGGCTACGTGAGGTGGTGTGTTTCTTTTGTAGATGTTTGGAAGAGAGAGGGAGACAGAGAGAGAGAGAGAGAGAGAGAGAGAGAGAGAAAGAAGGGTGAAACAAAGTCATCAAAGCGACAAGTGTACCATGGCTCTCATGGGAACAAAGAATAACAAAGTAAATCTATTTTGCAGGACGCGGATCAAAGTTTTTGCAGCGATCCAAACTGCGCTGAGAAGAATGATGCTGGGGTAGGGAGAGGGCGAGTAGGGAGAGTAGGGAGGGAAGGAGAGGGGCAAAGGCAGTGGCTAAGAAAGGAGGGATGGACCATAGCCATCGCTGTGACTATTGCAAACTTGATAGGGAGAGATATATTGCATTTTGCAGCGCCGGCTTGCCTTTCTCGCAACGAAAAGCCAAAGAAATCATCAATGTGGGCTGTCTTTGTCCGACAACCAAAGCCAAAGCCAAAAATGGCGCACTTTAGGGCGAGTCCATGTGCTCAAAATTTCCCTTTCTTTGTTCCTTTGGCCTTGAGGGCGATGTTTCTGTTTAATGACAATCGAAAGGCTCTCCTTTTTTTTGCTTTTGCTTCGGTGTGACATCCATTGCATCCTCGTCAAGTCCACACCCTACGTGCAAAGTGCCTACACTGCCCTTTGCTAGTGCTTTTGCCTGCCTTTTTTTCATTCCTTCTTTCCATTGATCTATATTGATACACTGTGCTGTTCTTACTCATCCTTGGGATTCCTTGGCGTTCTTTCTCGCCAACCACTCGCAGTGTCTATCAGCAATTGATCCGTTTCACTTCTGGTTCTAAATATAATCCATACTTCCCTCACGTCCAGCAATAAATACTCGCCTTGCACCGTCTTCCTTCTTGTTCTCACACCTTTCCCACTTTCCTTCCTTCCTTCCTTCTTTCGTTCCCTTTCTCGATCACCATCGACAGCCTCATCCTTCCCACACAACTCCCAAGAACAAACATGTCCGGTTACTACCCACAAGGCCAGCCTCCTTACGGCTACCCCCAACCTCAACCCTATCCTCCACAAGCCTACCCTGGCGCCCAGTATCCTCCACAACAGCCTGGTGTCTTCCAAGCACCTCCCGTTTACCCTCCCGCTGGCTACCCTGGTGCTCCTCCTCCTCAATACAACCAACCACCCGCCGGCTACCCTGGCTACCCTCCCCAGCCTCCCACAAGCTATCCTCCTCCATCTCCTTCAGGTTACCCCCAGGACAAGCCCTCACACGAGTACTCGCCCTACCCTCCTCCTCAGTCTCAGCCTCCAACCCAAGAGCCTCACGCCGCCTACCAGGACGCCAAGGGCCCTGGCTACAACCCATACCCACCTTCGATCCAAGGCTACCCAGGCCAGATCGCCGTGTGCCCACCAGGACCACCCAACTCTGGCGACTCGAGAGATCCTGAATTCTGGATGCGGGCATATCCTCCTCCCCCATACGGGCCTAGTGCACTGACCGCAGAACAGATGCAGATGTGGCACTACCATATCAACTACAACGGCAACCAAAAGCAGAGCCTGGCGCAGGTGCAGGCACAGTACCCAGGCGCAGGATCGATGACCGGAGGAGAGAGCCAAGGATACCAGCCGGGACAACAACCTCAGTACCCTCCTTACCAACAACAGCCTCAGTATCCCCAGTATCAACAACCACCACAGGAACACCAAGAACAGCAGGATGGTGGCAAGAAGCAAGGGCATGACTGGATGAAGCTCGCCGGTGGAGCAGCCGCAGGCGGCATTGCGCTCATGGGCACCAAGAAGCTGTTTGAGAAGTTCACGGAGAAGCCAGCGCACCATGGACACCACTAAAAAGATATTTGTTGAATAAAAAAAGAGGCTCAAACATAAAAGCCGTAATGCATTGGAGATGGCCTTGTGTACGCGCAGCAGATCTTGCCTTGGTGGCTCTGCACTTTTGGGCATTGGCCAAAAGGCGATGTCATACGGGAGCCCACATAGCGAGGATTGTATCCCAACGTCTTTCTCGAACTGCCTTTCTTGTCTTTTTTCTCGCCGAATCTCCATCTCATCCTTCTTTTCCAAAAACAAAATCTCATCACTCTTCCATCCCCGATTCCTCATCCCTCATGGCAGCCTTTCCTCTGCCAATCGAGTGCCTCCAACTCATCATCACCAACCTCGCCATCAAACGCGAACTAAAAACCCTTGCTTCTCTCTTGCGCGTCAGTAAGCATGTCTGTTTGGCCACGCTGCCCATCCTCTACAAGGATCCTTTTGTCTGGTTCACGCGCTCTGACCAGGGCCAACAGGACTACCACCTCTTCAACTCCTATGATGCCATCATTCCTGTCGTCCGGCTTCTTCCCGCCTCTGTCCCCAATGATTCGTATTCAGGTCTTGTCCATGCAATGTATGGAGATGGAAACGTTCTTGAACTCCCAGAAGCAAGCACCCTTAGAGATCCACCCATAGCCGACGACGACGTCTTTGCGCCATCAACTTCACGACATTGGCCTATTGACTATCTGTCATATGTGTGTCACGTTAATACGCAGGATCAGGATGGCACGTCCGTCCTGGCTAACTTTGTCGTCTACAAGGAGCTGGCGCCTCGGCTAAAGTCATACGTCGAGGATCACAAGCTAACTGAAACATATGCTGCCATGGCCGTAAACACAGGTCGGCTCCTGGACCTGACCTTCATGAAGGAAGATCCCCTCACATGTGAGCACCTGACGCTGAACATTCATCGCGAGGCAACATGGGCACTCTGCAGTCCCATCCTCGAGCAGTTGCAGAGCATTGTCATCCCACTCTCTGACATTGACCATTACTTTAGCTCGATCTGTCGACTGTCATCCTTGGCCAGTGTTACCTTCAGGCTGGACGAGCTGTCTGATGTCGACGAACACTTGGCAGGACAGATGGACACAGAGGAGGTGAAGAAACTTGGCCCATGGCAGGCGAAGCGATGACAGGACCTTGATACAGCTGTCGAGTTTGTCAGAGGTCACACTGCCATGTTCCCTGGTACTCTCAAGCAAACTCATTGTCCTTGTTGTCCCGTGCAGAATCATAACCAGTTGTGCCCTGCAGCTGTCTTGGATCAGATGATTGAACTTCTTCCCACCCTCATCGACACGTTGGAGCTTGTCAACAAGAACTGGAAACAATTTACTGCCAAAGCCGAGCACACCAATCTGGATCACGTCAAGACAATTGACGTTTGGAGACCCCTTGCCACAGAGTCATATGGTCAATTCAAGGCCAAGCCATTCCTTCACCGGTGCCTGTCCCTCCGAAAGTACAATATGATCAGTCTTGGGCCAGACAGTTTCAAGTGGGCCGTGAGGGATCACTCCAAGGATCTGGATCTGGATTTGGATCTAGACCTGGATCTCGACAGGGCACGACCAATTGTGCTTCCTTTGGAAGATGTCAGTATTCAAGCGCACAAGGGTCCATTCGGAAGTGAGGTTGATGACATCGGATTGGGTTTTGGTGCAACCCTCAAGTCATTTACAATCCAAGGGTATTTGGAGCAGATTCAACAGACTGAAATCCAAAGCCTCGCTATCGGTCATTGATGGAGGATGCCAGTTCTCTTGCGGCTTTCTGTCAATCTTTCATCGAAAAAGCTGGTCTTGGATCCGGATTTTCTCTGTTACTGCCCTTTGCTCAAGGTTCTCACCCTATTGGACCATAAGGCCACATATGACTTGAGCGAGATCAAGGTTGGCCACCCAGCCCATCTTCCTGAGCTTACCAGTCTTGTGCTTTCTGGCTCAGGGGCATTTGCTTTCCACCCAGACATACTGCACAGCACTAAAGAATTAAGAAAGCTGACGTTAGGATCAGACGCAAGCTTCCGAGTTACTATCATTCCATCTATCCAGGATATTGATCGGGATGACCACCAGGACACCGTTCTGGAGGCCAATACAACAGCCTCAGCCTTATTGATCCATCGCCCCAAGTGGACCTGGCATTGGCACCTGCCCAGCTTGAGCTGTCTCCATTTGACTGTTGAGTTTGTGTTCCACTTTCAATTCAAGATGCTCCGAGGCACACCCAACCTCCGCGAACTGTACCTTTGCTTCTATTCGACTGCTCACCCACTGGAACGTGTCCTGACCAAAGCTGACTTTACTGTCTTGCAACTGCAGGATCAAGGCCAGGATGGCGATGATGCCCAGGGCAAGCCCATTTCTCCTCAAGATCTGAACGACAGTGTTGACTTGTGCAGTCAGCCCTTTCAGATCCTCAGCATCCTCCACTCATACCTGAAGATGGTGAACGAGAATAAGACACTTGGATCCAGGTCAAGAACAGCACAAGAGAGAGCTGCCTTTGAGAGGCCACTTGCTGACCGGGATCTTGAGAACTATCGCAAGATGCTTATGGGAAGAACTCTCCACTGGGCCAGGCATATGATACCTGTGTGTCCTAACCATCCGGATGGAAGCTGCCCGGAGAAGAACCACCTGGAACTTATCCCAGCCGAGGCTCAAAAGATCGAGGCACTTGTCAACCAGGCTGGTTTGCAACTCGAGTTCGAGGCTGCTTTGGCAGAGCTGCGAGTGTTGCAGGCTCGAGAGTGGCAGGAGGCACAAGACTTGAAAAGGTATCGACTGGAGCACCCTGATCATCTTGTGGTTCCTTCACTCAAGAAGCTCGAGCTGTTTGGCTGCTGGATCATGTCTGATGAGGTGCTTGAGATCCTCCTGGGCCGTGTGTTCCACAACATAACAACGCTGGAAGAGTGTCTGACTGAAGGTTACAGCTGGGACACATTCATCAGGGTGACTCAGTCAATGCCATGGTTGACATATGTTCATTCTCTGCATGTTTTGGATGCTTCGCTGAGCAATGAGTACAAGATGCAGCCCTACCCACAGGGCATCAACCTTCCATTTAAGAACGATGCCAGGACCAGGGTTCGTTACCAGTTTTCGGGTAACCAGCGCTATATCGTGAGTCCCAGAGGTGGTTCTGAGGAGACTGAGGGAGCTTTGGAGGAGTAAGAGCCTGGATTAATACAGCATGCATAGCAAATTAGCAACAGGGTGAAAAAATTAAGAATACTGTAGATAAGAAAACCTTACGTGGGTGATGTGTCTGAATTTGATGCGATCTGAAAATATTTTAGGCCGGAAAATGAGAATAATGGGTCAAAGAAGGAACTCTTTATTAACTGGGACAAACACAAATTATATGTGTCTGTCCCTCGTTTAAACGCCACCAATATATCGCATAACTCTCCCTCCCATGAGAGGACAAAGTCCGAGTGTCTGTCGACTATATTGGTGGGCTATGGCCTTCAGAGGGAAAAATGTAAACCTCTATCATTATGTATGTGCTTCGTTGAGGAAAAAATAGAAAACCTCATATTTTATAATGTGTGGTTGAGGAAAAAAATAAAACCTCAAGAGGTGCTCAATGGCATTGTTATGGTGAGAACCATAATTAATTAGGTTTGTGTGGAAAAAGTCAAGCTCGACGTAAAAAACCACTTCTGAGATCGCTCAGATCTTATAAATTATTGTCAGTGGACTTTCCCGCAGGAATTGCTTACCGCATATTTTGTCCGCAGAAATTGCATGCCGCATATTTTGTCCGCAGGAATTGCATGCAGCATATTTTGTCCGCAGGAATTGCATGCAGCATATTTTTTCCGCAGGAATTGCGTGCAGCATAATTTGTCGGACAGAGGGTACAAAAATGTCGTTCCACTCCCCTTATTTTCGGACAGAGGGTACGAAAGTGTCATTCCACTCCGCCCATTTTCGGACAGAGGGTACAAAAATGTCGTTCCACTCCCCTTATTTTCGGACATAAGAATAATCTTAATGCCTTTTGACTCGTCTACTTTTGGTAGAACGGTTCACTCAGCTCCCTTCATCTGACAGTTGAGTACGCCTTACATTTCCAGTTCCGGATGCTACAAAGCACACCCAACCTCCGTGGGAGGAGGAGGAGGCCCTGAAGAGGTACCACGTGGAGCACCCCAATCATCTTGTGGTGCCCTCGGTCAAGAAGCTGGAGCTCTTTGGCTGCTGGATCATGTCTGACGATGTGTTAGAGACGCTGCTGGGGCGAGTGTTTCGCAACATGCAAGAGCTGAACGACTGTCTGAAGAGGGGCTACAACATGGACACAGTTGCCAAGGTGACACAGTCGTCGATGCCGATGCTCAGGAGAATGCATGACCAAAAAAAAAAAACGAGAAGCGATGGTTTGTACTTTTGACAAATACTGTCAATGGTGCCATGTGGATTGTTGTGGCATGGTCGATGTGGGGAATGGTCCGTGAACTAAGATTGGTCCTCGAACCTGCCTGTTACTTTTTTTCTTTTGTTGGGGCGACGTAAATGATGCAGAGCTTCGTTCTCGCGAAAAAAGTGAAAAAGTGAAAAGTAAATTCCGAATTTCATTGGGTGGGCGATTGCAGTGCGTTACGTACACGGCAACCAATAAAACCCCAAGTTTACCTTAACCTACCTCTTTTCACCTCGTTTTGGAAATCGAGAAAGTAAAATGGTAAGAACCATGCATGAGTCCACCCGTGGGTGTCCAATGACATTCGAAATTTACTTTTCTTTTTTTCACTTTTTTTGCGGTTGAACGAGGGTCTGTTGAACGAGGCTCAGATCAGAATCAAGGTCGAGGATGAGGGGTTGCTCTCGACCAGTTTTTTTTTTGTTCTTCTCTTGTGTTGCCATCAAAATTGTTCAAACACTCTTTGATTAATGAATCGGTTGTTACTTTGCAAAGGTTTGCTCTTGCGCCTTGTTCGCTCGACCTCCTAAAATTTTTATATGCTCCGCATCCTTTTCACCTTTCGAAAACTTTCCTCTTGCCTTGTTCGTGCTCCTTCTGACTAGACAGGAAGGTAGCCATGATCTGTAAGAGTGATCTACTCAACATCCACAACCCTAGTTTACGCTTTGGTTTTCGCGTTTGCTGTTGTGGAGGTGTCGATCTGGTGAAATCTTTATGGAGCAAAACTTGTCCTCCCCGCAAACCTACAGACAGAACGGAAAACAGACAAAGTAAAATAGTATTGCAGGCAGGCTTCTTTTTTTTTGGTGCTTTTGTTGTCCCAGTCACGTCACGCAACTTTTGGCGCCATCATCTCCGCTCTTATGAAGAACTATGGGCTCAACGACCGGAAAAAACCCCCTTGGTCGTCGCCCATCTTCATGGAGGTCCAATCAACAATCGACGAGAATGAGTTTGAGGGATGGTGTTGTTTGATTTTTTTTCAGCTAATTCTCCCAAAAGAACTCAGATGTTTCCAATCCATCGTGTTCTGTCTCCAAGGCCACACAGTGTACCGTAGTGGAGCTCTCCCGCTCGCTTGAACAAGTACGCAAAGCATGATGTGTGTTTGTGTTTGTGTCTGTGTGTGCATGATGCGTGGAATTCACCCAGGCGAAGCATTTTGTGAGAACGCCCAAAGCGCATCTGAAAAGCGAAGTTGAATTTTTTTATTAACATTCAGCGTTCTTTTCCTTCACCCCACGGCGTAGACATCGGAAATGACAACGAGCTCGTCTCTTCCAAGGATCTGAACTGCAGGATCGACTCGCACAGTCAATCTGCTGAAGTCCTCGAAAACATCCACTTGTATCTCTTTACAGTGGATGCAGAGAGAAAGGGAGGGTCCAGACAAATGCTCACTGCAACTTGGCCCGACGAACAGCTCTCTGCGGAAAATCCTCTGCGCATCCGCGAAGGCCTTATAGGCGCGACTTTTGTGTGGAGAATCTCTAGCCTTGAATACTCAAATCCTCCATATGGCAACTGTTCTGAGGATAACGGTCCGACGTGTGTCCCTGAGATAGTTCAAGCGATCGAGAAACTAGCCCACCGGTATGGTCTGCAGCCTGAGCTCGACGTGGTCCTTGCTGAGCTGCGCGTGTTGCAGGTTGTCTGTGTTGAAAAGCGTTTACTACATTTTATTTTTTAATTGTTTTTTTGCAGTGAACGCGACCACGGTGGAGGCAGAAAGAAGTGCAAGAACAAGACCAGTAGTTGTAAATGAAGCAAAACAAAACAAAACAAAAAAGGCACGAATGACTCTGGCTTGTCTTCGCAATGTGGATCTTATGGAAGTGACTTCACATCTCAAGAAGTAGGATTCCGTTTATGAACGATGCCAAGACTCGTGTTCTCTGCCAGCTCTCGGGTGAAGCATGCTATTATCGGAATGCCAGCGATGGTTCTTGGGAAGCTGAAGGAGCTTTGAAGGAGTGAGGGAGACTGAAGCAGTCTTGGCGGAGTAAGAGAAACAACAAAGTGAAGGAATCTCATCGCCGGTCCATCGTGCTCAGCCTCCAAGACACATCAGAGGCATGTACTGTACGCATCTGCGGAGTTTGCAAAGTCGACACATTTGTCCATAGGGACTTTTCCCAGTCCGTGCACAAAAGACGAAAGGGTATAAATATATCGATATTAAAGCATCGGTTTTTTTTTTTTTTTTTTTTTGGGTCGCCATACAGCATTCTTCTCTTACATCTTCAAAACAAATTTCATTGTCCAGCTCAATCACTCTGCCCCCCATCCATCTCATGTCTGACGCATTTCCAATCCCACTCGAATGCCTCCAACTCGTCATCACCAACCTCGCCATCAAACGCGACTTAAAAACCCTCGCCTCTCTTTTGCGTGTTTCTAAGCATGTTTGTTTGGCGACCCTGCCCATCCTCTACGAGGACCCTTTTGTCTGGTTTGCCCAACGTGATCAAGGCCAACAAAACATTTATAGAACTCATACCTACAGCCGTGCTATCCCTGTCACTCGGCTCCTGCTCACCTCTATCCCCAAGGAATCGTACTCAGGTCTCGTCAAGGCCATGTACGGAATCAGCGACGCGACCGAGTTCCCAAAAGACATCACAAATGCCGTGGAGGATCCGCCCGTGGCCAACGACGAGAGCACTTTGCTGCCTTTGGTCTCGCAGCACTGGCCTATCAACTATCTGTCTTACGTTCGTCACTTTGACACTCAGGACCAAAATGAACAATCTGTCTTGACAGACCTTGTTCCTCACGTAGCGCTGGAACCTCGGTTGAAGTCATATGTCGAGAAGCATAAGCTGGTTGAGACGTATGCCGCAACCGCCTTGAATCTGGCTGAGAATGAGGGCACCTGGTACGGCAACGAAGAAAGCCCGACCACAATCCATTTCCTTAAGCTGGACATCAATCGCGAGGCAACCTGGGTACTTTGCTCTCCCATTCTCGAGCAGCTGCAGAGCATCACCATCCCACTCTCAGACATAGGTCGTTACTTGGACTCGATCTCCCGCCTCTCGTCCCTGTCTATTGTCATCTTCAAATTAGACGAATATTGCGATGTCAAAGAGATTGTGACGGGTGAGGAGGAGATTAGTAAGCTCAGAGGCCTGAAAGAAAAGCGTAAGCAAGACTTGGAATCTGCCGTCAAGTTTGTTCAGATGCACACAACTATGTTCTGCACCCTCAGGCAAGTTCTCTGCCCAAATGACCGTTCCTCTAGCATGTACGCTGCCCAGTCCTGCCCTGTGGAATATCTTGACCGCATGCTCGAGTGCCTGCCCTCCTTGATTGACCCAAAGGAGCTTGTCAACAAGAATTGGAAGCAGTTTGTCTCAAAGACCGAACAGACCAACCTGAAATTCGTTGAAAAGATTCATGTCTGGGATAAAGAGGCCATCAAATATTACCAGCAATTCAAGGCCAAGCCGTTCCTCCACCGGTGTTCGTCTCTTCGAGAGTATCACATGATTAGCCTTGGGCCAGACAGTTTCAAATGGGCAACGCAGAAGAGCACATCAACGGGTCTACCGCCACTGGAGGTTGTTTCGATCCGTGATATTGTTGAACCGTTTGGAAGTGAGCTTGACGATATTGGACTAAGCTTTGGGGCCACAATCAAGTCGTTTGCTATCCAATGGTCCCGTCTGATGGATGGACAGACACGGCTGAGTCAAAGCCTGGTGATCGGCCGTGGATGGAAGATGCCACTTCTTTCGAAACTCGAGTTCACCCTTTCCATTGACAGACTCGTCTTAGACCCAGATTTCCTCCGCCACTGCCCATCACTCCGAAGGCTCACTCTGGGTGATAGCCACCAGGTTTACAATCTGAACGAAATCGAACCGAGCCGACCAACACATCTACCCAAGTTGACCACACTTTTGCTTTCTGGATCTGGAGCACTGTCATTCCATCCCGATACACTATACAGTACCAAGGAGCTGAAAGTCTTGTCTTTGGGAACGCTGAATGAGTCTCGGCGCACATTGCTTCCCTCTTTGCAAGACATGGATCAGGACGACCACCAGCAGGACACCACTATGGAGGCTAGCACATTCGATTTACCGATCCATCGCCCCAAGTGGACTTGGGACTGGTACCTGCCCCTCCTCGACTCACTTCAACTGACTTTCGAGTTTACGTTTCACTTCAAGTTCCAGATGCTCCAGGGGACACCCAACCTCCGCAGTCTCTGTCTTTCTCTCTACTCGACAGGGCATCAAGTGGAGCGCGTGCTGACCAAAGACGACTTTACCATCTCGCGACAACAGGATCGCGACGAAGACAACGGCAACAATACCAACAACTTCACTAACAACAGCAAAGGAAACAAGCCAACCGCTTCACGTCCTGCCGCTCCCAAGGATCCGAGCAGCAGACTCGACTTGCACAGTCAATCCACACAAGTTCTCAGTCGTATCCGTTTTTACCTGAGCTGTCTGCATGCCAACCGGATGCATGCAGCCATGCCACAACAACCCCGTCATCCGCAACAAGTGCCGTTAACGGAGCAGCAGCTTCAGGAATTCCGCGAGGGAGTTATGCTTTGGGACAGGTTTTTTGAAGAACTGGATGTGTGTCCCAACCACCCGGATGGGGACTGTCCTGAAGAGAGCCCAGAGGATGTGGCCAAGGTGGCTCGGACTCTGGAAGAGTTTGTCGACCAGGCTGGATTGCAGCCCGAGCTCGAGGCGACCCTTGCGAGACTGCAAGTGTGGCAGGCAAGGGAATGGCAGGAGAAGGAGGATTTGGAACGGTATCGAGCCGAACATCCTGAGCAGCTGGTGGTGCCGTCGGTCAGGAGGCTGGATATTTTTGGCCACTGGACCATGTCGGACGAGGTGCTGGAGATTATGCTGGGACGCGTGTTCCGCAATGCGCGAGAGTTGAGGGAAAGTATGATGGAAGGCTACAGCTTGGACACACTTGTGAGAGTGACTCAAACGATGCCGTGGTTGGAATATGTTCATTCTGTCAATCTATTCAACCCAGCGTCTCTGAGCGACGAGTATAAGCTACAGCCCGATCTGACGGGATTCGTGAGGAGGCCCCCGTTTTTGAACGATGCCGCAATTCGCGTCCGCTACTGTTTTGTGGGCCATCAGAGTTATTATCGAAGTGCAATTGATGGTACTCAGGCAACCGAGAAAGCCTCGGTGGAGTAGTTTGTGTAGAAGTAAATAATTGGCAAGAATAATCATTTTAAGCTTTGCTGTACTCCTCGCTCCTTCTCTCTCCATACCAGTCGTCATTTTTAGACTTTTAGACCACGCAATGCCGATGGCCAAGGATGTGGATTTGGGCAAGGCGGTTTGTGTGTTTGTGTTTGTATGAGTGTGCATGATGTGCGGTATTCGTCCGTGGGCGAAGCAGTCAGAGTGCAAAGATCATTCTCCTCTTCCATCTTCAACAACCCATTGCATTGTCCCACTCAATCCTTCGTCTCCATCCCTCTTATGGCAGCATTTCCGATGCCAATCGAGTGCCATCACCAACCTCACCTTCCAACACGAACTAAACACCTTTTTTTTCTCGTTTGTGCGTCAGTAAGCATGTCTGTTTGGTGACTCTGCCCATCTTCTACGAGGACCCTTTTGTCTGGTTCGTCCGTGACCAGGATGACTACCGCTACGGCTTTTCTATCCCCATCATCCAGCTTCTTTTCGCCTCAGTCCCCAAGAACTCGTATTCAGGTCTCATCCAGGCAATATACGAAATCGGAGACAGGCCAAAGCTCACAGAAGATCCGTCCACGGTCAACGACATCAAAAATAACCTTTTGCCACTCTCATCTCAATTCTGGTCTATTGTATGTTCGTCATTTCAACACCCAGGACCATCGTGGCTTCTCTTTCTTGACGACTCTTGCTACGCGCATGGAGTTGAAGCCTCGGTTGGCATCATGAGTTGAGGAATACAGGCTGGCCAAAGTATATACCACCACCGCATTGGACCTGAGCTGATTTGCGAATAATCTTGGCTTACCTCGACTACGATCGATTACCTGGGGCGCAATATCCATCGCGAGGCAACATGGGCACTCTGCTCCCCGATTCTCAGTCTGCTGCGGAACCTTATCATCCCACTCTTGGAATTTGTCGTCCCTGGCTCTCCGCAACGTTCAGGCTGGGCGAGGTGAAAGACATCATCAGAGGCGTTCCGGACACGTTGGATGCAGACGGGCTGATCAAGCTTGGCCAGCGGCGGACAAAGCCGGCAGCAAGACCTCGAGGTTGCTGTCGAGCTTATGAGAGTGCATTCGGACATGTTTCCAGGGACCCTCAGGCAGGTTCTAAGCCCACATACCTATTGTCGCGATATATTGGTGGCGTTCGCCGAGGGACATACACGTGTAATTTGTGTTTGTCCCAATTAATAAAGAGCTCCTTCTACGACCTATAATTCTCATATTTGGTCCAAAACTTTTCACATTGTACAGTCGTGCTTTAAGGGTGTCTTGAATCAGATGCGCGCGCTCCTGTCCGCCCTACACACACATTAGATGACTTGATTGGCAACAATTGGATTGACAATGCGAAGTGAAGTTACGTTACAGATTTTTTTTCGTAATGACCGACTCATCTTTCTCCTCGAAAGCACATTACTAGTCTTGGATCGGCTATTTTCATGTTGGCCGTGCATTGAGCCCCCTTCAAACAACGATGCGGGGTTGGGGCAAGGAAGTCCGCAATGGAGAAGCAGATCAGGTCAGAAAGCACACATTCGTTATAGAAAGACAGAGATGTTTATTATACAAGTTGGAAGTAAATGAAGGAGAATGATTCGGATGGTATACATAGAAAAAAAAAGGAAGTTCAACTGTCGGGCTTTGAGGACTCGCTTTTACATCTTATGGGGAGAGTTGATGATCAAGGCGAACAAGAGGCCAGAGACGGCTCCGGCGGCTGGGAGAGTGAACACCCAGGAGCTGGCAATCAAGCCGAGGATCTTCCAGTTGATGGACTTGAAGCCGCCTCCGGAGGAGAGACCGACGGCAGTGGTACTGCCAGTAATGCAGTGGGTCGAACTGACGGGCAAGCCGAGCTTAGAGCAGGTCAACACTGTCAAGGAAGTGCCGAGCGAGACTGAGAAGCCACGCGAGGGCGACATGAAGGTGATGTTGTTGCCGAGGGTGGCCATGACACGGTAACCAAAAGTCAGCAGACCAATATCGATGGCAATACCTCCGTAGGCCAACACCCAGGCGGGGACGGGGGCGTTGGCAACATCGGCGTTGGCGTGGGTCCAGACGTAGTAGATGGTGGTCAGAGGTCCAATAGCATTGGCAACATCGTTCGATCCGTGGGCAAAGGACATGAAACAGGCGGTCAGGACCTGAAGGGTGCAGAAGAGCTGCTCGGTCTTGCTATCGTACTTGGTCGACGTGCTATGGATGTCCTCCACAGCTTCAGAGTTCTTGGTGATATCCTGGTTGAGGCCGGCAAAGAGCGTGTTCTTAATCTTCTGGAAAAGTCTCTGGAACATGTTGGGGGGCTTGACGTCGTCCAAAGCGACCAGGTCGCTGTTGGCATGGCCGTCGGCCTCGATGCCAGAGTCGTTGAAGGCCTTCTCCTTGCTTGACAGTTCCTCAATGTTCTCGGGGGCGCGGGTGCGGGTGGAGACGGCACGGACGTAGAACGAGTGGTACCACTTGAGGGGCTCGTCTTCCTCGAGCTTGCGACAAAGGTAGACCTTGAGGAAAAAGTGGCTCCACAAGAAGATGACAAGAGCAATACCAAAGGAGATACCAATGATGGCACCGATGGGGAGCGAGGAGAGGCTAAGGCCAGGGGAGCCCTTGAAGATGATGTAGAAGACGTTGATAAAGATGGTGACGCCAAAGTAGAAGGGGAGGGCGGTCAAGCCGCGCTTGAGAGAGTTTTGGTGTTGGAGGATCAACCAGCGGGTGAAGACAAAGATGGCGGCAGTGACGGCACCAGCGATAAGAGGGGAGATGAGCCAGCTAGAAAAGGAATTCAAATATAGAAAGCGCGTTAATATATGTACTGCAAGCAGTGTACCATATGATGAATGTGTGTTGTTTGATCTGCTTACCTGAGAACAATCTTGCCAACGCCAGCCCACTTGACAGCACCAAAACCGAATCCTGCAATACCAGCACCTGTGATGGCACCGACGATACTGTGAGTGGTCGAGACGGGCAAGCCACGGGAAGAAGCGAAGAGAACCCAGGAAGAAGAGCCGACCAAGGAGCAGACCATGGCGAGCATCAGGAGCTCAGGCTGATCACTGAAAAGGTTGACATCGATCAAACCGCCCTTGATAGTGTCGGCGGTCGAGGAGCCCATGAGGAAAGCACCCAAGAACTCGCAGACCGAGGCAATGAGGACGGCCTGCTTGAGATTCAGGGCACCCGAACCGACAGCGGAACCGAAGCTATTGGAGACATCGTTGGCACCGATACCGAACGAGTCCATGAAGGCAAAGATCATGCCCAAGGCAAAGAGAAAAGTGTAATCGCCCACTTCCATCATTTTATCGAGAGTGTCTAATGTGGATGAAGGAGGATCGAGGTGAGAGAGAGAGAGAGAGAGAGAGAGAGAGAGAGAGAGAGAAGAGAGATCAGGTGAAAGTGAAGGTAGAGATGAAGGTGCGAGTGCGAGTGAGAGATGAGAAGGAAGGTGAAGAAAAGTGGATGGTGCAGGTGGGCTGGCAACCATTTATATGAAATGTCGACGATAATTGACGACCACAAATACATCACAGGAGCAGAGTAACGGGGAGCAGGAGCCAACTCAGCGAGACTCTCAGTCGAAGTTTCGTTTTCCTCGGGTTTGGAGCTAATCACAGACGGATCTCCGTTCCTGAAATCCTCCTTGCACTCTCTTTTTGGCGTCATACATACATGCCACGGTCCAAATCCGGACAAGTGCTGCTTTACTTATCCTAGGTGAGTGGGGAGGATCCAGCTGGAAAAGACAGCTTGTCTGATCTATGGCGGAGGACCAATGGAAAAGTGAACCCCAGGGGGAAAGGAAAAAAGAAAGACGTCTGTCCCTGCTGACTCTCCATTGGCTGGAGTGGGACCAAGTCAGCCAATGGCAGCTGGGTTAACCCCCATGCGGAGGTCTGGTTGGCTGGATGGTGAAGATTGCCAGAACAACCACCTTGCTTTATAGAAGTATGTACGTAAAAAAACGATACGTACATTCAAATGAGACTCTTTAGATCTCTCAGAAATTTCTATCGTTCCTTGAAGCAAAGACATTTGAAGATACTCTTGCTCTTTTGGGTAAAACACACCCATGCCAAAGTGAAAAGCACCCTAAAAAAGAGACTGGAAGCCACATTCCTCAGACTTCTTGGTCCATGAAGCTCACTCCCTCAGCGTATCCATGGCCTTAGAGAGGACCATGTGTGCAGATTCTCCGCGATGACTAGACCAGCGGCCAGTGTCACATCGGTGGACAGTGCTCAAGAACGATCCATCCGCACCGAGTTTTCCAGATTTGTCCTTCAATGACACACAACGTTGCTTTTCCTTCGGCTAAAAACAGAAGAACCCTCTTGTCACCCCTGCTCTCTGTGTGTTCGTTTTCGTAGTGCGATCTGAGTCGATAGAGAGTGTCTAACAAACAAAACATTAAACAAACCAAGCTGTTCTCGCACCATACGAGGCAGATCAAACCAATGTAATCGCTAAAAAGGCGATTTCTGCGATGCGATGGAACAAATTTCTTCATGGCAGACGTATGTGTATGTTTCATAAGTAAAAAAAAAAAAATAGACGCAGCACTATGGTACTCCTTTCTGATTTCTGGGGTGAAAAGGAAGTAATTGGCAAATGACATGCGGCATGCACCGTTGGCCCTAGAAACTCGGTAAATATTCATAATTCTCTAAATCGGACGGTGTAAAACCATTCTCAGACATGTTGGTGGGAAAAAATAGGGAGAGACCAACAAACGCACATTTTTAGACATAAGAGCTGCAAATGTGCAACAGCAAAGGGGTAGGAGGACTCAGCCTTCAACTCATTCGTTCATCGGACGCATGGTACTTGACTCGCATAATACGCCGCGCGAAACAGGGCCAGGTGCCGGGTGCAAGATCTACTTTTTTACATTCTATTCTCAGGATTACCTATGTGTGAGCGTATAAAGCGTGCGGGGCTCCTCACCGATCTATTTATTTTCTGCATCATCGGTAATACTCTTGCCTCCTCCACACCACGTATACAACAGGCACACACCATGAAACTTTCATTCATCTTGTCAATTGCTGCCGTGATCTCTGTTGCCTTGGCACAGGAGCAGCCCGAGAGAAACACCATCGCCAAGCCCATTGATTCGTCCGAGAATGTCAGTACCAGCCACAACCGCGCCTTCACAGCTTGGTCGTCCCCCGGGTACAAGGGTCACAGGCAACAAAACAAAGGCACCCGCGGCTGCTATAAGATGGACGGCGGCGCCGTCGGTAGCTTTGAAGGTTCGGACGACTACCAGTATGGCTTCTACAACGATGACAGCTGCAGAAGAAAGTTCCT
This sequence comes from Podila verticillata NRRL 6337, assembly GCA_000739165.1. Lineage (NCBI taxonomy): Eukaryota > Fungi > Mortierellomycota > Mortierellomycetes > Mortierellales > Mortierellaceae > Podila > Podila verticillata. The sequence continues at coordinate 974,368 of KN042417.1, read as the reverse complement.
GTTTGGTGCCAGCTCTGCTTCCATTAAACGGATTGATCCAATTATATACCCTCGCTCGGTAAAGATCTGGAAGAACGACGGCCCCCCTCGTCTCGATCCTAACCAGTACACTGCTGTATTCTGGACCCGCTCCCATTTCGGTGGTGAAAGAAAAAAGTTTACTGGCATGGGATGTTATGACCTGGATGGCAGCACCATCAGGTCAATCCAAGGCACAATGCGGTACAAGTTCTACGATGGACCACGCTGCTACGGTGGCCGTGTCGCCGAGTATGTGGGGCCCAAAAACAACATTCGGATTTCTCCAAAGTCAGTCTACATCAACTGAGAGAGAGTTAGAGACTCGCTCACTTTCCTTCCTCTATCTCTAAAGAAGCAAAGTTTATAAATACCAAGCGATGGGTCTCTCCAAAGCTTCACGATATCATGTAATAAAGCGACTCTATTTTTTCATCCTTGACAAAAAAATGATCTCGCGTCTCGCTCCATCGGTCGACAGTCACGACACGTGAGAGCTGCGAAGCCTTGGCGTTTTCATGCCACATCGCATTGCTCCACGAGGCACAAAATCCTCCCTTCTTTACCATCCACTCGAAAACGTCATTCATCAACACGACCGTCATCATGCCCGGGGAGAAAATCGAGAAATGTTTCCCAAGGCAGGAGCTCACCGACAGAGCCAAGGTGGATTTTGTGGAGTCGACGCCCATTCGCTTTTACATTCGCACCGCCCAGCAGGTCTTCAAGCAGGTAACTCTCCTTTATCTGCTGTGGACATATTGCTCCGCACCTTTTTGGCACCCTGCTAGTTATGCTGGGTGCGACCAGGGACCCTCACTCACCTTTGACTTCTATCTCAGGCAAGGATATACCACAACGAAGGCGACTTGCAGACATGCTATATATTGTACATGCGATATGCCAAGTAAGTTGTTTGTCGCGCAGCAACCACCGGCTCGAACTTTGTACTACCAGTCAGTCGTGTACTTACTTATATGCTTGTCATGCTTTTTAGTCTTGTCATCACAGAGTTGAAGCGGCATCCAGAGTTCAACGCTCCGGAGAATAAGGCTTCCATAGCCGCCTTGAAGAAGGTTAGAATGCAAACGACACACCGACTTGGACATTTGTTTGAACATTGGACTGCTACTCATCGCTATCTCGTTTTGTTTTCCTTAGGACGCACTGGTTGCGATGAACGAAATTGGATACCTGAACCCGATTCTAGACAAAAAATACGATGATTACAAGGAACACCTCCGGAAGAGAGCAGAGAAACAACAGCTGGCCCAAGCACGAGAGGCAAGTCTGCAAAGCGAGGCTTCGAGGCAACAGGAGCGTCTCGCAAAAGATCAGGAACGGTTCTGGGCGAACAATCAGCCAGCACAGGATTGGTCGCTTTTCAAGGCTCTTGAGGGTGTCCCTGGCGTCAACACAACTCAGCCGCACCACCAACATCATCACCATCAACACCACCAAGAAATTCAAGAGGTATGAGCGAGTTTGAGAATCAACGTCGGACTACATCCTTGTTGATCTTTGGAGTGATACATGGAATACTTATCAAAGCATGGCCTCCTACTCTTTCACTAGTTTCAATACCCAGAACATGTCCAACGTCAACATCAAAGTCAATGGTTCGTTCTTGCCTACCTCATCTGTCAGGATTTGGATCAGGAACATTTTTTGACACCTTCTTAACTGGATTTTCTGCTTCTTGTCCATGTAGGGCAACCCCTACGCCGACTATTCGCCAGCAACCCCTCATCCCAACGCCAACAGGAACTCCTCCAGCTTTGCCTCGGAAACCTGTGACAAACAATGCGCCCAAATTGCCGCCAAAGATATTTGAAGACGACGTTCATGGTACTCCTGGATCTGTTTTTACTCCGGCGACTGCAATCGCTGGACCTGTCTCTAACACACGTACTACTGTCATTTCTCTTCTTAGAATTCTCGCAAGGATTGAGGACGATGACTGTCCCTCTTAGACTTTTGGACCGATTCTTGAATATTGTGCGACCCAACACAATTAAGAAGCTGGAGACATGTGGCATTTTGGCTGGCGTATTGGTACGAACTCATCAATATCGACAGGATACTTCCGAGCGGCTGCTGCCATGGCACTGGGGAAACCTGACATCTCAACCTCTCGTCTCCTTTCTTACTGCTCTTTTGTGATCGCTCTAATAGTCACGGAACAAGTTTACAGTAACCACGTTGATCATTCCAAAGCAGACGGCGACATCGGACACTTGTTCAACAACAAACGAGGACGAACTTTTTGAGTTTCAGATGGAAAGAGACTTGATGACCCTTGGATGGATCCATGTAAAGACTTGCGCTGTACTCTCCATTTAAGGCACATTACAGCAAGGACATCTAACCTTTAACTTGACTTTTTTTTTTCGCCTTAGACTCATCCAACGCAAACGTGCTTCATGAGCTCGGTTGATCTTCATACCCACTGCTCCTATCAACTAATGCTTCCTGAAGCCATCGCCATTGTCTGTGCGCCAAGCCATGAGAAAGAGTAAGTTGAGCCTGTACACTTTATAGTGTCTCCATTCTTGCTGGAAACTGAATAGCTCGCCATTCGTTCTTTTTGCTTTTACATACACTAGTTATGGTGTCTTCCGGTTGACAGACCCGCCAGGACTACAGGTCATTACCCAGTGTCGTCAAAAACCACTCTTTCACCAACATCCGGGTGAGAACGACATCTACACTGTAAGTATGCATGTCGCTGGCTGCATAATTTTCTTTATGCGTTGTCCCTGTCGACCTTTACGCCCTTTTGCCTCCACTCTGTTCTCTCTAAAATAACCAGTTATGTGGCGCCACCTAGACCCAAGAGATCTTAATATATGGTTCGCCCTAGGATGTTTATCCTTGTCTCTTTCTCACGCACACACACATGCACTCTCTCCTTTTCTCTTTTTATATAGGATGCCTGTGACCAGGGCCATGTTGAGCTTGTGGACTTGGATCTAGACATTGTAGATCTTCGCAGCAAGTAGTTTTTTTGTTGCCCATCCAAAATAGATGTGCTTTTATGTTTGTGTGTACTCCTCCAGCCAACTCTCAGCCCTTCATCCAACTGGCCTCTGGGAACCTAGGGCGTGTGGCGAATTGATCGAAGTATCGACGGATGTTGAATTTTGTGAGATCGGTCGGTGACTGGTTCAGGGCCGTGGACCTTGGACTGTGGAGAAAGAACACTTTGCTGCCAGTCCTTTGGCGAAAAATGCGGGGGAGAGAGAGAGAGCGAGCGAGTGGTAGTAAGAGCCAAAAAAAAAATGCACAGAGGGAAAAAGAGAGAGGGTTGATTTTTCCCACGGGGGGAACGAGAGGAAAGGGAAGCCACAGACGCAGCCTCCACTCGTATTTCTCATCTCGTTTCTCTCTCTCATCCACACTCTTTCATCACTCTCCCCACTCCATCTCATCCTCCTCATCCTCTCCTCATCTCATAATGTTGTCCTACGCCGCCATGCGCCGTGTCACGGCCTCGCCTGCCTTCAAGCGTGCCCTCTCCACCTCCAGACCCGCTCTCCAGGCCGCCCAGGCCTCCATTCCCCGCACAAAGCTGTTCATCAACGGCGAGTTTATCGACTCCAAGACCAACAAGTGGATTGAGCTTCGCAACCCTGTAAGTTGGAGAGTAGTCTTGCTTGCCTGGATTCTGCCACGTTTTGTTCTGCTTTCTCATACATGCCCATCCATATTGGACACCCGTTCACCTTACCTAATAGGCCACCCAAGAGATCGTCACTTTGGTTCCTGAGGCCACCCCTGAGGAGCTCAAGTACGCTGCCGACTCCGCCGCTGAGGCCTTCAAGACCTGGAAAAAGACCTCCATCCTCCACCGCCAGCGCAAGATGCTCGACCTTCAGCTCTTGATCCGCGACAACATGGACAGAATCGCTCACTCCATCACTCTCGAGCAGGGCAAGACCCTTGCTGATGCTCGTGGTGATGTTCTCCGCGGTCTCCAGGTCGTCGAGTCTGCCTGCGCCATCCCCCACATGCTCCTCGGCGACAACCTCGAAGTCGCCACCGACATGGACACCTACACCATCCGCGAGCCCCTCGGTGTCGTTGCTGGTATCACTCCCTTCAACTTCCCCGCCATGATCCCTCTCTGGATGTTCCCCTTGGCCAACGTCATTGGTAACACCTGCGTCCTCAAGCCCTCCGAGAAGGACCCCGGCGCCACCATGATCCTTGCCGAACTTGCCCAGAAGGCTGGCATCCCCGCTGGTGTTTTGAACATTGTCCACGGTGCCAAGGACACCGTCAACTTCATTTGCGACAACGAGCACATCAAGGCTATCAGCTTTGTCGGAAGTGACCAGGCTGGTCACTACATCCACGAGCGCGGCTCCCGCAACGGCAAGCGTGTTCAGGTAACGTGAATATAAAAATATATACATATGCCATTGCAAGATGCCCGGAGCATACAAACTAACCCAACTCTCCCTTTAAACTTGTGTTTATAGGCCAACTTGGGCGCCAAGAACCACGGAATCATTATGCCCGACGCTAACAAGAACCACACCTTGAACCAGCTCACCGGTGCCGCCTTCGGTGCTGCTGGCCAGCGTTGCATGGCTCTTTCCACTGTTGTGTTTGTTGGCAAGGCCAAGGAGTGGTTGCCCGAGCTTGTTGAGCGTGCCCAGAAGCTCAAGGTCTCGTCCGGCTTTGAGGCCGATGCTGACCTCGGTCCTTTGATCTCGCCCGAGTCACTCAAGCGTGTTGAGCGCCTGATCGACTCTGGTGTTAAGGAGGGTGCCGATTTGGTTCTGGATGGACGCGGCTTGAAGGTCCAGAAGTACGAGAAGGGCAACTTCATTGGACCCAGCATCTTGACCAACGTCACCACCGACATGGAGTGCTACCGCGAGGAGATCTTTGGACCCGTCCTTGTCTGCTTGAACGCCGACACCTTGGACGAGGCCATTGAGATCATCAACAAGAACCAGTATGGTAACGGAACCGCCATCTTCACCCAGAGCGGTGCCACTGCCAGAAAGTTCGCCAATGAGGTCGATGCTGGTCAGGTTGGTATCAACGTCCCCATCCCTGTCCCATTGCCCATGTTCTCCTTCACCGGCTCCCGTGGCTCGATCCGTGGTGATGTCAACTTCTACGGCAAGTCTGGAATCAACTTCTACACCTCGACCAAGACTGTCACTGCTCTCTGGCGCCACGAGGATGCCGATGCCCACGTCTCGGCCGTCAACATGCCCACCATGAAGTAAACACTGCACAGTCCATCCATTCACTCACTTGTATCATAATAGAATAAAAACTGTTTGTGCACAGATAGCAACATATCATCCGAACCGGGAAAGGCACTATTGTTGTGAAAAAAAGAACGTTTTTGTACATGTCAGCCTCACTTTCGCGACTTTGCTGAGTTCATAAACAGTGCTCTGTTTTTTCTTTGCTTTCTTGCTTTCACCTACCCCCCTCCCCATTCTTTTTCCCACATTCCCCTTCCTACTCCAGAGCTTCTCCATTAAGTTTCATTGTAATCCTCTTACAACATGGGCTTCCTGGCTGCAGACCCTGTCATCATTAGAAAGGCCCTCATCGCCGTGGACAACGTCTCCTACCTGACCAACTTCTCACAGGCGGGCTGTGGACCCTGGGACCCCAAAAAAGATGCACAGGAGCAATACGACTATGTAGTCGTCGGCGGTTAGGAATAAAGGCCCAACTTTGAATTATTACCACGTAAGACCCATGCAGACAAACTAATGACCAAAAACAACATTTTTCTTGCGATGATAACGTAAACAGGAGGCAGTGCCGGATGTGTGCTTGCGACTCGTTTGGCAGAAGACCCCAATGTCAAGGTCCTCATCCTGGAGGCTGGCTACTCGGATGACGTCCCCAGTTCCAAAATCCCTTCAGTATTCCCGTTCAAGTTTGACACGGACGCCGATTGGGGGTTCCGTACAGTGCCACAGGAACACGCCAACTCCAGGGTCATGATGCAGCCCCGCGGCAAGGCTATTGGCGGGACCAGCACCCTCAACGCCATGATGTACCACCGCGGCCCTGCAAGCGACTACGACGAGTGGGGCCAGCTGGGGAACCCAGGATGGTCCTACAAAGAGTGTCTGCCTTATTTCAAAAAGTCTGAGGGCTTTAACGATCCCGAGTTGTCTCCAAATCATCCGCAAGGTCCTTCCACACAGCGACTTCGCAAGCCAAAGTACGAGACCCACGATCCAAAATATCATGGCACCGAGGGTCCCTGGCAAGTGACATTCCATCACCTCTACGGTGTCTCAGAGGGTTTCATCGAAGCCAGCATTGCAGAGGGTGTGCCGTTTAACAAGGACTTCAATGGAGAGTCGACTCTGGGTGTGAACCGGGTCCAGACCTTTATCGACCGGCACGCTGTCCGCAGTTCACTCTCACGAGCGTTCCTCAAGCAAGAAGGAGTCGTGCCTGGAGGAGGCAAGCGAGGCACGATCCGTGTTGTCTATGGCGCCACCATCAGCAGAGTCTTGGTGCACACACGCAAGGGTGTCAAGGTCGCCTATGGTGCCGAATTTGTTGACCATTCACACGGTAAATGTTGGACCTCCCCTGTAAGACTGAGATCATTGAGCTTTTGCCCTTTTTTCTTTTAGCTAACAGTTCATGTTCGACTATTTAGTGACACGTCGCGTCATGGCTGTCCGAGAAGTGTTACTCTGCGGTGGAACCTTCGGTTCGCCCCATATCCTACTCGCCTCGGGGATCGGTCCCGCCCCACAGCCCCTGATCCCACATATCCACACGCTCCCGGGTGTCGGTGCAAACCTTGCTGATCACCTTGGTCTCAGTCTCATGTTCAAAGCGCGCCATCGCTGTGCAACCATTAGTGGCGACTTTAGCGCAACACAGTTCTCAAAAACACTGCTCCAATATGCCTTTCGCGGCTCTGGCGCGATGAGCTCCCAGGTGGCCGAGGCGGTCAACTTTGTGCGTCTGGAGGACATTGCGCCCGAGTTTGTTGCCCGCGAGAAGGCCAACGGGACGTGGCAGGACCGGTCTAGCGGGCCAGGGTCGCCCCATTTGGAAATCATCTTCGCGCCGGCATACTCGCGCAAGCACTCCACGATCCTGGCGCCCGATATGTGTAATTACTTCCACATGGTCGCACTGCTGATGAACCCGTGCTCCGCGGGCACAGTCAAGGTCACGGCGACCCAGACGGCGGCCAGGACCAAGACGAGCACTCGGCTAGGTGAAGGATCGAATCGGATTCAAGTCGAGACGATAGTGGATCCCAACTACTTTTCGGACCCGTTCGATATACGTGTGATGGGCGAGGCGGTCAAGTTTATGCGCAAGCTGGGCAAGCGGCTGCACGACCACCCGGACTTTGGAGGAATTGAGGTCTTCCCGGGTGAGGCAACCGTTCCGACGGGGGACGACCGGGCGCTGGAGACGTATGCGCGCGAGTATGCAGAGACGTACTACCACCCAACGTCGACGTGCCGCATGGGACCGGCAACGGACTCGCTGGCGGTGGTGGATGCGAGGCTGAATGTGCATGGCATTGAGCGTTTGAGGGTGGTGGATGCGAGTGTCATGCCCAAACTGCCGGCGGCTCACACATGTGCACCGACGGTGATGATTGCAGAAAGATGTGCCGACATGATCCGCGAGGATTGGGGCGACTCTGAGGTTGCGGTTGCCAAGCTGTAAGATTGGACATGCACAGAACGATATATGCGTGCCCATCTTAAAAAAAACCTAATAAAACATATGTTGCAGAATTTGGTCCGCCTTTCAAAAAAAGTATCATGGTGAAGTGTTTGTGACCAGAGAGCCGTCTTTTGGGAGGACAGGTGGGTGGAGATACCCGCATACATGAGATGTATATAAAGCACAAAGGGTTTACGTTCCTGTCTTGATGAACCTCATTCCTCCATCACATTCCTCATCTCATCTCATTCAAATGAACAAGGACTCCTTTAAGGCCGTAGCCACTGCTGTCGCTGCTGGTTTTGGCCTTGCTGCTATCGCCATCCATGCCAGTCAAAGGAAAGCAAAGACGGGGCGGGAATCATGGAACTCAAAGATCGATTCGTTTGAATACGACTTCGTGATCGTTGGAGGTCAGTGCTTCGCGCCATATCTCCCCCCTTGCGAGGTATATTCTAATTGTGTTTTATGGGACATACAACAGGTGGTACCGCAGGATGTGTTCTTGCCGCTCGCTTAACTGAACAAGACCCCAGCGTCAGTGTACTTGTCCTCGAAGCTGGAGAAGGTTAGACACCAGTTTTCCCACACACGTTCATGTCCTTCGAAAACCATGGCCTCGTTAATGAAGGTTCTTTGGTCACCACTATGTAGACATGGACAAAAGCTGGAATATCAAGGTACCACTTTTTCTTGCGCAGGCATACGGGACTAAGCACGATTGGTGCCTAAAATCAACACCCCAGGCCCATGCCAACAACCGGATCATCAAGCAGGTTCGCGGAAAGATACTGGGTGGAAGCAGGTAAAATGTGGACGTGAAAGCAAACTTGCGAAATCTGAGGAATGTTGAAGTTGATATCTTTTTTTTTTCTTTTTACATTTATAGCTCCATCAATGGAATGATGTACACTCGCGGACCTAACGAGGACTACGACTATTGGGCAAACGAGCTCGGTAACCCGGGCTGGTCCTATGAAGAGGTCCTCCCATACTTCAAAAAGTCGGAGCGATTCCACGATCCTGCTTTATCAGCAGATCACCCGCTCGGACCTCGGACCAGTAGAGTGTTCCGCCCTGAATACGATACTTTTGATATCGAGTACCACGGCACCGAAGGGCCTTGGCAGGTAACATTTCACCATTTGTTCAAGTCAGCCGAGGGATTCATGCGTGCAAACGAGGCGATAGGCGTTAGACGAAACCTGGATCCCAACGGTGAATCCATCCTTGGTGTGTGCAGAGTCCAGACCACCATTCAGGCAGACGGAACTCGAAGCAGTAGCTCGAGAGCCTTCTTGGGGGATCCCAAGGTTGTTCCTGGAGGTGGCAATCGTGGCACTGTCCGCATTGTCACCAAGGCGCACGTTGAAAAAATCCTACTTGAGAAGAGGAATGGCGTGCAGACCGCTGTCGGGGTGGTTTTCCGGGACGAGCGCAATGGTAAGGATGCGTTTGCCAAAAAAAAAAAAAGATTGAAAAAGTATGATTTGGATACTCATTCTTTTTCTTTGCCCTCACTTGCCTCAACTTTAGTGCTGCACAAGGTTCATGCGAAACGTGAGGTGCTACTCTGTGCAGGAGTATTCCATACACCCATCATTCTGCTCACTTCTGGCATTGGTCATGCAATCCACGAATCCATCCAGGTCGTTCAACCATTGCCAGGCGTGGGTCAGAATCTCTCTGACCATGTTGGCTGCGGCATTATCTTTCAACCTCCTCCAGATTGCCACACCATCCGCACCCATTTGTCTCTGAAGGAACTTGTCAAAGCTGTCTACAACTATGCTCACCGGGGCACAGGCCCGCTGAGCAGCCACATCACTGAAACAGTGACCTTTCTCCGTCTCGAGGATATTGCACCCGATTTTGTCGCCCGCGAGAAGGCGGCCGGCACTTGGCAGGATCGTGCCAGTGGTCCTAACGCGCCCCATATCGAACTGATGTATTGCCCAAGCTACTTCAAGTCCTCGATGGAAGGTAACTTACCAAGTGACACCTTCTACACGATCACACCTGTGGTCCTGAACCCAGTCTCCAGAGGGAGTGTGAATGCAACCGTTCGACAGTCAGTCAAGGGCCAGGACGGACTCTGGTTCGACCCTGTGATCAATCCTAACATTTACTCGGATCCGTTCGACATGCGAGTCATGAAGGAGGCGATCCGATTTTTGCGAAAACTGGGCAAACACATGGAGACCGAACCAGATCTGGGTGGCAAGGAATGGTATCCGACCGAGGCAGTCGCAAGTAGTGATAATGATGAAGCCCTTGAGGCATTTATCCGTGAGGGTTCGGCTAGCTTTTTCCATGCATGTGGAACATGCAAGGTATTGCCATGCAAGAGTTGTGGAACTGCAGACTGGTGAAAGAAAGAAGAAAGGCTGATTTTCTTTCTTGTTACTTATTTCATAGATGGGCCCAATCACTGATCCCATGGCAGTTGTTGACCATCGTCTGCGGGTGCACGGTGTTGACCGACTGAGAGTTGTCGATACAAGTGTCATTCCCAAAGTTATTGCTGGTATGGAGGAACGATTTTATTTTTTCATTCAAGCGGCAAAAAAAAAAAAAAAAAAAAAAAGGCCCTTTGCGTCTAACTTCATTTCTTCTCTTCAACAATCTTAGGCCACACTTGCGCCGCTGTGGTCATGATTGCCGAAAAGGCAGCAGACATGATCCGCGAGGATAATACCAAGGCTAGCGCCAAGGAGGAGTGAATTTTCTAGTAGACAGTAATAGATATAGAGAACTCCGAGAACAACAAACATGTTTTTGTGTCATGCGTGCACCTGCTAGATGTTTGCAACTTCTTAAAGTCGATCGTGGACGCAAGCCAATGGCTTGAGGGATTGTTGGGAAGACAAATAAATGGTCGCCAATAATGATTCGCCACACCTGTACGCAAAACACGAAGACGAGTAAACATGGGAGACATTGCGATGGCGACTGTAAATTCTGCCATCCTTGGAATGTGTTTCATTGCTGACGGAAACTATCCAAAGTCCAAGAAAAATTGCTTATGAAGGAATAAAGTCAGACGTTAAATATCCGTATTTAAGCAAATATATGTGTTATTACTTAAGTACATCAATAAGTTATTTTGAAACCGTTTCAGTTATGTAATTTAAGAGATTTAGAGTTAGGGAATCTGAGAGTAAGATAATTTAAATATGTGCCAAATTTTCACGAAAATAACTGAACATTGACCGAAACAGCCAATCATCTGGCTCGCTTAGCTTGTTCAAGCTCGCTTAGCTTAGTCGGTAGAGCGTTGTGCTAATAACGCAAAGGCCGCAGGTTCGATCCCTGCAGTGAGCATTCTTTTTGCCCTCCTATCCTCTGGTTGGGTCTTGTCTTTTGCTTGAGTGGGGTCTCATGGTCTCGGCTTCTTTTCTTTTTTGGATCCGGGGCCGAAATGGCCCCAGCACTGGCCATTTTTTGAGACCATATCCAACGTACCATCGTGACATGAGAACACTAGTGCATGTTCTCTTGAGTCTGGACCAAGACAACACTGTTACCAATTACGTGGAAAGAAAAGAACAAAAGAACAGCATCACTCTGGCATTGGACCAAAATTTTGGCTCGAAATTTTATTATGGAGAGAACAGTCAATGGTCATAGTGGTCATAGAAATGTGCATGTTTTCTTGGTCCTGTCTGTCTGTCGAACGATGAATGTGAAAGCAACCAATGATAATGGTTTCCGCCTTTTGTGTTCCTGTGCTTTGCAATGGAACTTGGGACCCTGTTTAACAAGGCCTGAAGGATTGATGTATCCATTTTGAATATCGTATTTTTTTTTTTTTTTTTGGGGGGGGAGGGGGGTAAATTAACTCAACGAGTCTTATACACACAAGGAGTACGACTTTGAAGGGAAAGGAGGCGAATATGCCATCGTTTTTGTACTGCTGGTAAGGATTGTTCGAGTAGAGTGCTTTGGTCCTGGGATCAGTCTTGCAATTCATTTCACTTGCCAAACTAGGGTGTCAGAATTGCATGCCTGGAATTCCCGCCTGCTTTTGTTGAAGCATTTCTACATCTTATTCGAGAGAATTCCAATCGCTTGGCCTTTAGGCAATATAGAGCGACTAGAGTACTTGAGGGTTGGATTGATCAACTTTGCGACATTTTCCTCCAGTGCTATTTTTACAGGTGCGAGACCAGCTCCTGCTCTTGGTACCAAGGTTGCTGATCTAGCTCGATGATACTGCACCAGTCAATGGGTTGTTTGCCAAGGGGTAAGAGATCGCACTTTATTTTTGTTGGTGCGGGTTGAGCTATTTTTTTTTTATGGACCCATAACTCTGAGTGCAATTTCAGTTACTATTGATTTCTTGGCAAACTTTCCATGGTCTACTTCTTATTGGAAACCGATTGACAACATGCGAAGTTTGACACTTATACATTCATTGTCTGTGTTCGTTTTCGATGATCAAGACACAACTGAAAGTGAGTTGCAGCAAAAGACGATCGACATTTTGATTCTCAGGATGCTTTTTGTTTGCTTGTTTGTTCCATTGTAGTTTCTGTACACATAGGAGTAATATCCTGTCTTGAGATACAATGATGGAGTATATGCGATAGCACCTTTCGGCTAAAACAGGTGACAATAAAAGGTTCTGAGTGTCTAACCCCTCGCGTGAGTCATGAGAATCTATCCTTTAACTGTCGCCAAACAATGTGTGCCTAAAAAAATTATATTTACAACAACTGAAAATTTGAGGAGTGCCGAGGACACTCAGACTTGAGTTCATTATTCGCATAGAAATCTGGCAGGGGAGTCTCACCTTGTACGTCTTGAATCTGAATGAAGAATGGATCGGCTTTGATATCCCTGCCATTGAGCGAGCATCTTTTGTAAATTCTATCAATACTCTATGTTCCATCTTTCAAACGTACAGACTCTCATGGATGTCTGCAACAACAACAAGGATGAAGTAGCCATAGTAGCCGTGAGTCAGATGTCATTCACAAGATCTTCTCGGACCTGTATCACTATTCCATTGGAAAGTACAAGATGCATGTATCATTTAGACTGCATCGCACCAAAATGCCAAAAACTAAGCATACATGGAAGTTCAGTCCCAAAGTGACCATTGCCAGCCATCAGTCTGCGAGGATAATGAAGACATGCTCGATATTTTGTTTTTGTTCGAGACTCAAGAGAACATGCACTAGTGTTCTCATGTCACGATGGTACGTTGGATATGGTCTCAAAAAATGGCCAGTGCTGGGGCCATTTCGGCCCCGGATCCAAAAAAGAAAAGAAGCCGAGACCATGAGACCCCACTCAAGCAAAAGACAAGACCCAACCAGAGGATAGGAGGGCAAAAAGAATGCTCACTGCAGGGATCGAACCTGCGGCCTTTGCGTTATTAGCACAACGCTCTACCGACTAAGCTAAGCGAGCTTGAACAAGCTAAGCGAGCCAGATGATTGGCTGTTTCGGTCAATGTTCAGTTATTTTCGCAAAAATTTGGTACATATTTAAATTATCTTACTCTCAGATTCCCTAACTCTAAATCTCTTAAATTACATAACTGAAACGGTCTCAAATAACTTATTAATGTATTTAAGTAATAACACATATATTTGCTTAAATACGGATATTTAACGTTTCCCGCTATTAAAATATAAGTTATATCTATATGTTGATTCGCCTGATCTTATTGAGGGTAAGGCAAAAAAAAAAATTACCTTGTATTTAGATCCACTCTCGCTAACTTTCGTTCACAAGCACACATTCTATATCTTTTTATCAGAGTCTCGTGGCCATATGACCTTTTCACCCTAGTCGCGTAACAGATCCAGGTCAACTCCTTCTCCAAAGAGCACAATACATTTCAAGCATTATTTTTTAATATTTTTATTTGTCAGTAACAAAAAAACTGAGGCGCACTCTGCGTATGGTTGTTGGTATCTAGCACAAAAGCGGTTCATGAGGCCCTATCCTTTTTTGCCTTCTATTCTTTAATGGCATCCACATCCGGCACCGACAGCCGCGCGCGCCGCCATCTGCATCTTGGCGTTGCCGCCCTTGGGCACGCGTGCCTCGAAATCGGCCCTGATCGCCTCTGCAAAGCCCGGCTCGATCAACACATCCAACCCGGTCAGCGCCAATCCCTTTGCCGAGCGCAGGGTCGCCTCATGTGCCACCTCTGTCTTGGCCTGATCCGTGAACTTGATTGAGTGGTTCGAGACGGACAAGTCCAGCTCGCCATTGAGCCCTACAATGTTGTACACGGGGTGGATGCCTGGCACGTAGTGGGCCACGTTGCCCATGTCGGTCGAGCCCGAGGGCGCAGCCTCCTGCATCGCGCGCGGCATGTACTTAACCCCCAAGTCCTCGGTGTATTGGGCGTATCGGCCCGCGAGGAGCTCGTTGTGGGGCATGGGCTGGTACTCCATCTCCTTGGTGATCTTGACAGTGCAACCACTGGACTCGGCGGCGGCGTTCAGGATCCGGACAACGTTGTCGTGCAGCTTCTGGTGATCGGCTGCGTTGGTGGCGCGGTAGAGGATGTGGCCTTCAGCGTACTCGGGGATGACTGTTTTTATTTTGCACAGAAGAGAGAGATTGATGATTAATATGTTGCATTTTACGACGCCATTTTTTTTCCTCATATTTGATGGAGGTTTTTTTTGTCGACACAAACGTACTGTTGGGTGCCTGTCCGCCGTTGGTGATGATGCAGTGGATGCGGCTGGTGGGGGCTGTCTGCTGGCGCAAAAGTCCGAGGGCGTTGTAAGCGGTGACAAGGCCGTCCAAAGCATTGATACCTATTCGAGTATATTCAAGAGCAAGAAGGAAGGAAAATTAGTATCATGGTCTTGCGCGACAAAAGAAAAATAAGTCTTAGTCAGATGTTGAAAATGTTTACCTTCCCAAGGCGAAGCTGAGGCGTGGGAAGCCTTTCCAAAGAACTCAGCCTTAAATCCTCCGACCGACAGGATGGTGCAGTACACAATATCGGCGGGCGATGGGTGGGTCATCATGCAGGCGTCCAATCCGTCGAATGCTCCCTTCTCAATCAATGGAATCTTGCCTCCAGTCGTTTCCTAGTAAAGAAAGAAAAAAAGGAAAAAGGAAAAAGGAAAAATGGAAGCATCGCTAGGTTCAGTACACTTTGTTCCGTAGAACAGTCCAAAAAAGAAAAAAAGTTACACTTTTTTATGTGTTCTGTCGTATGACATGAACCATGTAAGTACCTCAGCAGGGGTTCCAATGATACGCAGTCTGCCGACAAGGTTGTGCTTCTCAAGTGCGGCCTTGACACCAATCGCGGCAGCGAGACCAGCAATGGCAATCAGATTGTGGCCACAGGCATGGCCCACGCCGGGCAGTGCATCGTATTCGGAGCAAAAGCCCACGGTCCGGATGGTCTCGCCTCTGGCAGCAGCTTCAACGGTGGCGGCCGACTCGTACTCGGCCACAAAGGCCGTCTTGATGTCATAGGCGTGGCGGGTCACCTTGAAGCCTTGAGCCTCCAAGTAGTCGGTCAGGATCTTGTGGGCAAAGACTTCCTCGTAGCCAAGCTCGGGGTTGGCGTGGATCTAACATATGAGGGGAGAGAGGATAGATAATCAGATAAGAGGTAATTACATCTCATGAATGTGAACTATAGTGGTCAATAACGACTAAAGCCATACCTGCAGACTGATATCGCGGAGTGAGGATGAGCTGTGATCAATGGCATGCTTGACATCGTCGTTGTACTGTTGGATTCCTTGAGTCATTTTAGAGCAATGTGGGTTGGAGTGGAGGTTGGGTGTTGGTGAATTAGTGGAAAATGTGGGAGAAGAAAGTGAACAGTCCGTCCATATTTAAACCTTTTTTTCTTCTCTTAAACTAAGATGGGCGTGTATATGCCGTGGGGAAAAACAAAGCCATGTTTTGCATGAATGGGTGTCGTGTTGATGGGATCCTAAACACATACAGTATGTACCTCTCTGCGCAACTCTCACCTACCACTCACATTGATGCCGCAAAGGAAAGAGAGTTCTTGGTCAACGGTGAAGGGGTCATCATCGATCGGCACTTTTTATGGTCTTCATCCGCAAACGCAAATGTCATGACAAAGACACGAAATAAACGAATAAACGTTTTCCCGGACCGTTGAATGGCTCACAAGCCACAGATTGTGCAAAGGAGACAGACATCAACACTAAATCGGCAATGGTTTTGTTTGGTGGGCAATGTTCTCCAAGGGCGCCCACAAAAAAAAGGTAAAATGAACGTTTGGATATCTCTTTTACCCCACTGTAGTTTGAGTCTCATCTTCATTTGCATTGGAGGGATAATTGTCCGGATTGCAGTTGTGTTGTGTGAGAAAAAAAGTGAAAACCCAAAAGAGGTGTGATCATGACTGGACAGAATAACTTTATGAGTAACTTTTTTCTTTTAGGTAGGCGCACAGCGCGAAAGCAGATGAGAAAGATGTGAGATGTTGTTTGCAAATAGAACGTAACTATGGTATAGATCAACAAATCCTAGATTAGGGGACGCTTTAAAGCGACTTGAAGGTTTGCGAGGGATCCCAGCGGTTCTTGGTGGTGCGCAGGGTCTTGTAGGTCGAGTCGTCGTAGCACTTGCGCCAGTAGTCGGCATCCTGGAGATTCTTGGGGCGGAGCTCGTTGGCGTAGTAGCCGAGGGTCCAGGGCTTGATGGCCTCCATGGTCTCATCCAACCAAGCCTTGTTCTTGGCATCCAACTCGGCATCGCCATTGCGCTTCCAGACAGAGTAGACGCAGAACGAGTAGGAGCGGTCGTAGCCGAGAGCGCTGCGGGTAGGGGCGTCCCAAGTACCGGTGTTCAGGGCCATGGACGACAGAGCGGAAGGAACCTTGTCCCACTGATCGATCAAGACCTGCTGGAGGCGGGGATCCAAGGGAACAGGGAACCAAACATCCTCGGCATAGTAGGCCAAGTCGTTATCGGCCCAGGAGGCATCAGAACCATGGATGACACCAGCAAAGTCGGAAGGCTCAGAGGTGGCAAAGTTGGTGGGGATGGACTGGTACCACTTGGTGATGTCGTTCTGGGCGGCAGTGACCTCGGATGAGGTGTTGAAGGGAGCGGCCGAGACCGAAGCAAACAAGTACTGCTTGTTGTTAGTGGCAGGGTCAACAACAAAGACAACCTTGTTCTCGAGGGCCTTAGGGGCGACAGGGTCGAACTCGCCGTAGAAGCTCAAGAGATCGTTTGCCTGGGGGCGGTCAAAGATGGCGAAGACCTGGTCGATGGGGACCGACTTTTCATTGTAGGTGGGGACCAAAGTGGGGGTCTTGGCAATGGGCGAAAGCTTGAGGTAGAACTTGGTGACGACACCAAAGAACTGGCCACCACCACGGACAGCAAAGAACAGATCCTTGTTGGTGTAGGCATCAGCGTAGACGGTGCGGCCAGAGCTGGTGACAATGTCGAAACCAATGACATTGTCGACACCAGCACCATAGAGACGAGATCCGATACCCATGCCTCCCTGGAGCAAGAAACCACCGACGGTCACACGGGCGGTGTGGGGGCCAGGGAAGGTGAGACCGTACTTGATGGTCTCGGTGTAAAGCTCGAGACCAGTGGCGCCAGGCTCGACGGTAGCGGTGCGGGCTTTGGGGTTGATAGTGACTTTGTTGAGCTTGGAGAGATCGATCAAAACAAAGTCCTGGCGGTTGTTGTCAATGGCAGCCATGTTGGAAGAGTAGCCAGACTGGTATCCACCCGAGCGAGCAGAGACGCGGAGACCAAAGGCCTTGGCAGTCTGGATGACGCGGGCGATGCCACGGTTGTTGGCCTTGGAGGGCTTGACGACGGCAAAGGGCAAGGCCGACTCGGGGAACTCCTTGGGGGTGATCAGGTTGTTGAAGGTCTTGAGCGACTGGTAGTAGCTCTCCTTGTTGCCGAGATCGCGGAAGTTGATATCAACGGCGGGGATGGGGAAGGAAGGGGCAGTGTAGGTCTGGTAGCACTCAGTTTGGTTGGTGGCATCCATGGCAGCAGAGGCGACAGCGGCGACAACTGAGAGAATACAGAAGGTGAACTTCATGGTGGAGGAATTATGCAAAGATTGGGTGGGGTGGCTGGGGGGAAAAAAGGGAGGGTTGGGTAGGGGATGGAATGGGATGGGATGGATGGGAGGGGGAGGATGTGGTCAACTGAAGAGAAGACACGAAGGCACGGAGTAGGGCGAGTAAGGGGAGTGTGAAGATTGACTGAAGAAAAAAAAAGAAAAGAAGAGGAAAAAAAATCATGGCAGATCGCCTTAAATAATTGCCGTTCCGTCTCTTCTCACCCACTGTTCGATGTCCCAACGCCTTCACAGAGACTCCGTCGCTTTGGCGAATCACACAGTCGTTTATTGTTTGTTGGATCTGAAAGTAATGTAAAGTAAAAGTAAAGTAAAGTTGTAAGCTCCATCCTCACCTCCTTTCTCTCTCTCTCCCGCTGAGTGGGTACCCAATAATTGCAGTATTGCGGTGTACCTGGGGGCGGGTTGGTTCCTTCTTTCCACGTTTGCTCTCCTCACCCTCGATTTGCATATGCGAAATAGGCGGGCAGATCCTAATACGGTATGTACAAGTGTACCAAGTGTACTGTGGTGTACTGTATAGTAGCGAGTCGTGAATCTGTACAGTAGAGCATTCGCTTTCACAGCCAGCATTAGCATTAGCATTTGCAACAGCAGAAAGATAATGCAGCAAATATAAATGAGAACCAAGAAAGTTGGGTTGCTCTCACTCTCATCCATTCTGTGTCCATGTAGGGTGGTTGGATTGAGGGTCCGTTCCGTTTCGGAGCGTTCGAAATGAAGGTGGGCACAAAAAGAAGGCAGAGAAAAAAAAAGAACAAATACAAGGACAAGAAAGTAAAAAAAAAAAAAAAAGTGGGTAACCGGGTTCACTTGCGCATTCCTGATATTCCTGGTCAACCCCACAACTCGAGAGTAGTCATCGAACGCAGTTGTTCAACAGTACACAGGTGGATTGTGGATCATGGATCATGATGTATCATAGATCATAGATCTTGGCCCATAGTCTATGCCAAGTGGTCTTGACAAAGCTTCATTTGGGGTTGGTGTCACACTTGTTATGTAGAACGTACTGTACTTGTGCTGGTACAAATATTTGTAGAGTATCTTTTTCTCGCTTATCTTTGGAGTAATTACGAATATCTTGGCGTCTCGTCTTAGTAGGCCTACTGTGATCTGCAGTCTGCATCGCGGGGTAGAACAACATGGAAAAGAGTATCAGGAACATGACCCTGCATCCGCCTTATTAGTCAGTGAAAGCAGTACCTTTTTTACTGCTTCTTCCAGGGCTCCTTTGGCAATAAAAGCTGTATGCGGAGGATATTTGGGGGAGCAATGAACATCCGCCACAAGCCTTTTCTGGGCAGGTACTACCTTTGAGATATTGGCGATAGAAATAGAATCGCCAGGCAGGGTGCATTTCGGGCAACTTCACTCAAGTCGGGTACATTTCTCGTCATAGTGCTTGTCTTTTTTTCAAGCGGAGCAGGCGGATGGCGTGCGAACAAATCACAACAGGCTGTGAGAGAAAGAGTCATGGATGCCACGTTTTGTAGCAAGCTAGCCGTTTATGTAAGCTCTTGGAGGGAGGGGAGAAAGGTAGCCCTTGGCAAGTAGCTTTTTGTCGAGCGCAGTCCCTAGATGACGGCTAGAATGCAAAAGTGGTACCTGGTAATCCAAGACAACGCGTCCCACTAAATAATTTCTGCCGCTCTGTTGACACGAAGGTCTGTGATGGCGACAAAGAAGATTGGAGTCGAGTCGAGTAAATAACGGCTGTCTGTCTGTGTCTGTGCCTTTTCTTTGCGCCCCTCTCTGTCATCGTGTCGATCCCCACCTCGCTCCCCAACCCCTGCCCAACTCCTCTCCATCAGCCTATCGTCGGACTCTCCCCTCATCTTTCTCGCCCCTTTTTATCTCTCCCTTTCCTTCAGACTTCTCCGGAAACCTACATTGTGTTCGAGACAGGGATTGATTCGTGTCTGACCGAGATTTGACTTGTTCCTTGCTTTCCACAGCGACCAGACCGACCGATCTGTATCTGGCTTGTCTGTGCCTGAGCAAGCCTCGAGCCAATAGGTCGCACTTTTCAATCTCGTCCTGGCTCGATCTAAGCTAGTGGTGATGGGAACATGTCCACCCATTGACTTTGTTCGTTTCGGCCTTTTGTTCTCTTTCTGTTTACCTGTTCCCACTCCATATTTTTGAACAGTACTAGTCCTGAAGAGGAACGAGTCTCCATTTCGCAATGCATCTCGAAATCCACTAGATCCATCTACATTATTCCACTCTCATCACATTCGCAAACGAAAAACAGACCCTCCTCGATATCTCCTGGAGACAGCATCAAATAAACCCTCAACATTGAACACTACACATCGCCTCGTACATCAGCACAGCAATAGAGGACACATTCTAAAGAAGAAGACAAAAGATGGCCTTTGCGGTGGCTATGGAGGATCCAGAAGGGTTCAAGCAATACTTGACGACTCTGATCATCACAGCTGCATCGGTCGCATGGCTATTTTTACTCCTAGTCAGGCCCGTCGATCTGAAGCTGACCAAGTATCGCAGGCTGTTCAACGTGGCCATGACTCTGCAACTACTCTTTGCCACATCGCGGAACTTGTCAACATTGCTACTCTCCTCGGTAAGCAAAAAAGTCCATTTTGGGCCCACCATACAGAAATACCTGGGTTATTGCTTCCTTCGAAGCATGAGCCCTTCCATCCTTCCCCCCAGCCTTTCTTTTTCTCGTCTCCCTTTCCTCCAAGATGGTTAGTTCGATCTCCACTCTGAACCGAAGATAAGGCAGAACAAAACAGAAGAGAAAGAACATCAAACCAATTAGACCAACACTTTTCGAAAGAGCCTAATCCGTTTTCAGTTAAATATATTTTCAATCTCCCGCAAAGATCAGTGGAAATTGGAAACAACATGTCGTTGTCAGGTCTCGATAATTCTTACTCACCGCTGACTTGTCCTCGTCCTCGTCTTCCTCATCATTGGTTTACTAGGACTACGCCATGCCTTGTAAGCTGATCGCCGTGGTCGGCGGAGCACTATACCCAGTAAGCGACATGTCAGGAAACCAAGAGGTCTTGCTTGCTCTCAAGTAGACCTGACCTCTCTGTGAACTAACCTCCACCACTTCTCTGGTAGCTCTTCGCCATCTGTGCAGAATGTGCATTGCTCATCAGATGCCGGTCTTTTACTCGATACCCAACGACCGTCACACTCTGACAACCCCCACCTGGATGCTGCGGCTCTCACTGTGTCTCTGGCTCGTCGCAACAATAGAGTCTGAAGACAATGTTCTCGGCGAGGTCTGCGAGGTCTTACTGAATTTTGAGCTTGCAGCCATCATGCAGTACATCAAAATTTTGCCCAAGTGCGTCATTTTGTTCTTTTTCTTGGAGCAGATCATTACCTTGCATCGTATCTCGAGAGGGATTCAGGACAGCAATAACCACTGGCGGCGACTAGGACTCATTAACTCGAGTATCACGTTCTTGGTGATTGTGTCCGGAATCATGGTGGAGCTCATTGCCATCAGTCAGCACGATTATCGTGAGTTCCCTGGCAACAACGGGGATGATGGATCCATCCTTGAGGCTCTCGGGTTGTTTCTAACACATATTTACACTATTCGATATTTGAACTTTTTTAGTGCTTGTCACGTATTCCATGGTGAATGTCTATCAGGCAACTCTGGTCGTATTCATTGTCGAGGAATGAGTGCTGCGAGATCGCGACCAAGAATATTCGTCGTGCCATGAAGCACAACAACCACAACTGGAACGAACGTATTCGCAAAGACAGACCACTTCATACTGTTACTCGGAGGGCTCCTTAGAACCGCAGGGCTGGAAACAGAGGCCCTCATCCTCAACTTCATCTCCGTTGGACGCTTACGTTCTCGTGGCCCTGGTACGAGAGCGATCGCTTTTGAGCAGCCATTGCGTTGTCGATACGACTGAGCAAACCAAGGATCACTACTCAACGTTGGATGAGATCTTGTCTGCGCCAAATGAGCTACAGGATCGCAGTGGAACGCCAGTTACCAGATGACATATTGTACATACCACTTCTTTGTAATCGTTTACGTGTACCTTTTTTTTCTTCTTTGAAATGATCGGCGCAACCTTTGGGGGTTTGGATCTCCAGCACGGGTCCTTGTGATGGCATGAAAGATAGATAGTCAGTGCGGCAAGCAAAGGTTTGGAGTGATGCTCTGTTGCACTCTCTGTTACCTTTGTTTGGGGGATTTTTTTGTGACCCAATGCAGCCTCCCACTTCTTGGCGACACGACATATCGTCCACGACCTGTGGCCATCGTTTTGGTGTAGCGATGGATGGATGGATGAGGAACGTTGAAGAGTAGGGTGTGGGAGAGTGAGAAAGTGAGCGAGTGAAATGAGCCCTTGCTTGTTGACAAGGGAAGGCAGGTGGGAAAGGACAAGATGCGCGGTATATCGACGCGGTATGAAGACGAGGAAGATGATGGACAAAGCAGAAATGAAGTGCACGCACACCCTTTTGTGCGCTCGTTTCGTTCGCTTCTCTATGGCTTTCTCTCTTCTTCTCTCTTTCTTCCCTCTCTTCTCTTTCTGTGCCTTTCCTCCACCACCATCTCGACTTGCACACCCACTCATTCCATCCATCCATCCCCATCCCCATCCCCATCCCCACCCCGACTCCGTCTCGTCTCCTTCGCCCTCTTTTTTTTTCTTTCCATTTCCATTTTTGTGCCCAAGCACAATCAAATAGATCTCACTCTGTCTGTCTGTCTGTCTGTCTCTCTGTCTCTCTTTCTCTTTCTCTCTCTTCTCTCTCTCTCTGTCTGTCTCTCTCTTTCTCCCACCTTACCTTCTTTACTGACTTTCAATCTCGTTTAGCACCTCCCTTCCTCTCTTCTTCACTCTCACAGAACAGAGTTCAATCGCTACCTTCTCCTTGCTTCTCGTTCTTCATTCATTTTGTCCACCTGTTCAGCATCCATCCAATCCATCCATCCATCCAACAACAACAACCCATAGTCCGGCTGAGGCATAATTCATTCTTTTCATTTCTCTCGTTTTGCATTTCTTATTTCCGCAGGCCATACTTTGTTCGCTCAGCTCGTCTATAGTCAATCGCAGGCCTCACTAATACCGGTTCGACACCCATCTATCACTCGAGTACGCCTACACTTCAACCCGTCACCCCTCACAACAATATTCCAGCATTCTGTCTCAACAATCCTTACAATCCATGGCACAGTCCCAGCAAAGGAAGCCGGCCTGGGACAATGATCGTCTGATAAAGTAGGTGTCGCCTCATATGCCTCATGACTTATATGCATTGGCTTCAACGAAAAGGGAAGGGGTTTCTTCCTGACCTAAACGTGTTTTCCTCAATTGGGCTAATTGGACTAGTTGGACTATGAACGACCAAAGAATGGATGGAGACAAAATGGAGAGTTGAGAGTTGGATCAGATTTCGATAGGTTTTTTTTTTTTTTTTTTTTTTCAAAAGCCTTGTGTGCTTGTTTGGTCTGCTTGACTTTGGTTGCTTGTTAGGAGGACCATGGGCAGGCAGGTTTTCGTCTGTTCGTTTTCTATCTCCCTGCAACACTTGCACTCGTGTATACACGAAAAAGAAGAGTCCTCACACATCCCCCTTTTTTGGGAACACAAAGAGAGTTGATTATTAGTTTCCTTCTGTGTGCTTCTTTTTTTTTTTTTTTTGTCTCTTTTTCATCAATCTATCCCTCCATGGCATGGTTCATGAGATATGAGATGGGGGATGAAGCATCGTCAACCCTTTTCGCTGCCTCATTGCCTCATTCTCGTTCTTCATGGGGAACCATGGTTCATGGTTTGGCCACACACAAAAAAAGAAGAGAAGCCTACAGGGGAGAAGACCTTGGAGATGAATTTTGAATTTTGGCTTCAGGGGACGAACGAGAAGGGCCATCAACGATGAGAAAAGGGAGGCAAAGACACTCAATCTCTCTCCACCCACGCACCTTACACACCTCACACCACACACTCAAACACTTGCACACTTCGATGGCAACAAAGAACGATGAGGAAAAAAAGGGGGCCAGTCGTTGTTGGCTGCTCTTTGTTCTTTGTGGTCTCGAAGAACGCTTGCCTTGAGAAAGAAAGAGAGAGAGAGAGAGAACACTTGCTTGCTTACAGGGTTATGATGCCAACTGGAATCCTCTCATTGGCGCAACTCTGTCCCCATGAGTAAAGAGAGTAGAGAGTGAACGAGAAAGAGAGTACGATCGCAGTTATATCCATGGGAACCCTCAATAAGAAAAGAGGTCCAGCCAAATTGAAACTCACTCCACCCACCACCCCTTCATCTCCTACTCTTCCTCTCTTCCACTCATCCACTCATCCACTCATCCACCTATCCATCACTATCGTTTTTAATGATCATACATGTAAATACATATGTATCTAAGGAAGTCGAGATATTCATCTCTCATCTCGTTATCTTTCACTCTTTGAAAGAAGAAAAAAAAACGGAGGACAGGTGCAACGACAGAGAGACAAAGAGAGACAAAAGAGGCAGAGAGATTGAGAGAGGGAGGGAGGGAGTATGTGTGTGTGTGTGTGTGAGTGATGTGTGTGATGTGGAAAAAGAGACTGAGAGCCCACAGAGCTCATTTTTTTTTTTATGATCACATATTTTCTCTTTTTTCTCTTCTCTCTGTCATTGTCTTTGTCTTTGTCTTTCGTCACTGTTCTCTCTCTCTTCTCTCTTTCTCTTTGTCACAAGACGTTCGCGATGGAGTCGTTGAATTAACAAAAATGCATCATTTACTCGACTTGCACAATTAGCTTATATATCCACGATTATTGTGTCAAGCGAAACTTTCACGCTTCCGCATCTGCATTCGCTTCAGAGGCACAGCTAGGTCAGGATCAAAAGATCGCTTTCGACACCCCCGAAGGATTCCTCTACGAGTGGTTCGTCGTCTTCTGGGACGTCTGGAATGCTGGCCAGCCCCAACTCGGAGTTGTACCCAACAAGGATGCCGTCACTTACATGGAGGTAAGACTCGATCAAGAAAGAGCGCCCCCTCCATACAGCTTGATCCGTATCAAAGCTCATTGTCTAACATGTCCATGGTACATCATTTAGCTCAACAGGATGGGGATGGTGAGACCGCCTGGTCAATTCCAAGGGCAGTTCCGGGCCCAGCAGATCCAACAGATCCAGCAGCAACAGCTTCAAGTTCAACAACAAGCTCAAGCTGCTCAACAACAGCTACAGAGCCAAACCAATCAGCAACTTTTGGCGCACAACCAAAAGCAGCTTTTGCACCAACAACAACAGCAGTTTCAGCAACAGCAACAGCAACAGCAACAGCAGCAGCAGCAGCAGCAACAGCAACAAGCTCAGCAACAACAGCAACAACAACAAGCTCAACAACAACAGCAACAACAACAAGCTCAACAACAACAGCAACAACAACAAGCTCAACAACAACAAGCTCAACAACAACATGCTCAACAACAGCAACAGCAACAGCAACAATTGCAGCAGCAACAACAGCAGCAGCAACAGCAAGGCCTCCAAAACCACTCAGGTGTGGCTCAAAACAGCATCCAGTCGCCACATACGGTCCACATGCAGTCACCCCACCCACAGCATCAACAGCTCCAACAACCCGGAACCGTGTCTATGCATGCTTCTCCTCAGTTTGCCGCTGCCCAAGCCAACCAACCAGGCGATCCTGTAAGTGTTCGAGATAAATCAACTTTTTCGAAGCAAACTGTCCTTCCTAACTTTGTCCCGTATTCACCTAGTCTCTTGTTTCCAATCCCATTCAAAAGAGTCAAGCCCAGCAGATTAGAGGACAGTAAGTTTGGTCGCGTGAACAAACACAACATGGCGCCTTGATTCGCAATGCTGATGCCTAGTTCCATTTATTTTGCCACTTCAGGGGAATGATGAGTCCAGTACAAAAATCGCAGTTGCTGAAGCAGCAAGTTCAGCAGCAGCAGATGATAGCACAGCAACAACTTGCCCAGCAAGCGCAACAGCAAATGATCCAGCGACAGCAGATGCAGCAACAGCAAGCTCAACAACTTCAACAGCAACAACAGCTTCAACAAACTGGACTGCCTCCCCAGTTACCGCAAGACCAGCTACGGAAACAAAAAGTGATGGGCGCTAGAGGACCTGGGATGCAGGTACGCGACGCGCGAACTGGTGTCATGAACGATCAACACAAAGGCTAACCACCGAGTTTAAACCACCTCAACAGGGAGATCAAGGATCGCCTGGGCCAAATGTTTCAGACCCGCAAATGGAGTCACCCCAGGACAGAAAGCGCGTTCGAAACAATTCTGTAGGGGCATTTTCACCAGTGATAGGTCATGCAGTACATGCGACGCCGTTGCAGCACCATGCTTCGCTGATGGCCGCTAATGCTGGATCGCCTAGTATGGTAGGATCGCCCACTACGCCAAATGCCGCCCCAGCTGCAGTCGCCCCAGAAGCTCCAACCAAGGGTAGTCGCAGGAAGAAGGCCGTGAAGAAAGAACAATCGGTCGATCCTGCTGCAGAAACATCCGCTGCAAGCAATACACCGACATTTAATTCACCCAATCACGCTCCGGGTATAAACGGTTGGACTCAAGGTAGTCCAAGCATCCCTCATATGCAACAAGTCCAGCAGCAAGCTCAAGCTCAAGCTCAAGCTCAAGCTCAAGCTCAAGCTCAAGCGCAAGCGCAAGCTCAAGCGCAAGCGCAGGCCCAGGCGCAAGTGCAGGCCCAACAAGCTCAACAGCAGCAGCAGCAGCAGCAGCAACAACAACAACAACAACAACAACAACAACAACAACAACAGCAACTGCAGCAGCAAGCTCAGCAGCAGCAAGCTCAGCAACAACAAGCTCAGCAACAACAAGTTCAGCAACAGCAAGCTCAGCAAGCTCAGCAGCAACAGCAATAGCAGCAGCAACAGCAACAGCAACAGCAGCAGCAGCAGAACCAGCAGCAGCATCAGCAGCAACAACAGCAACCCCCAACACCCTCTCTGCCCAATCAACAGCTTCAACAACAGCAGCTGGCTCAGCAACAACAGCAGCAGCAGTTACAGCAGCAACAGCAGCAACAACAGCAACAGCTCCAACAACACCAGCAACAACAGCAACAACAGCAACAGCTTCAACAACAACAGCAAATTCAAATGCAGCAACACATGCAACGGACTCAGCAGCAACAGATGCAGATGACGGCGATGGGTGGTATTGCTTCGCCACTTCGCCCTGTGATGGTCAACTCCCCAAACAGACCACCTATGCCTGTTCTCGCCAATCCAGGAGGAGTTTTACCTCCAGGCCTCGGCCAAGTTCCAGGAGGCATGCTGACACCCCAACTGCAAGCACGTCAAATGCAGCATCAGCAACGCATACAGCAGCATATGCAGATGCAGCAACTCCAACTTCAGCAACAGCAACAAGCTCAACAACAAGCTCAGCAACAGCAACACCAACAGCTCATGATGCAGCAAGCCACCCCTGGTCCTCAGACCCCACAGGAATCCTCTCAGATGAAGGTAACCACCAACCCAACCTGATAAACGAAGGATAGAGAAAGTGGAAGTTTGGTCACCTTCAGAACTCTCACACCCGTCTTTGCTCAATAGGAATTTGCAGGATCACCAGGATCCCAATCTGGCACACCAGCACCTATAATCTCGCCAGTCTCCGCTGGGATGGAAAACATGAGCATGAACTCGGGTAGCGTGGACGAGCTTGGACGAATTCAAAACTTGCTGACAGACGACAGTGGCTTCCAGCACATTGAAAACGACGGCCTTCAGATGGAAGACATGGGTGTAGATGCCTTTGGCAACGTGAACCTGCTGCTGGGAACCGAAGGTAAGCATTAGGAGATGTAGAAGCTTTTTTCCTTTTTATTTTTTAGTCTTCCTTCCGATTGACTTTGTTCTTCTTTCATCAGAAACGCAAATGTCGACCTCGCATAGCCTCTTGCAACCCTTTGGCAACTTGAGCGGACACGGCCAAAAAATCAGCACCTGTGCATTTTCAAACGATGGGCAATGGCTTGCCAGCGCAGGTATCGACAGAAAAGTTTTGATCTGGTCTGTCTACGATAAGGAACTCAAAGCGACCATTGATGGACCCGAAGGACACACCGGACCTATCACAAATGCCCGTTTCAGTGCAGACGACCGTTTACTCCTCGCCACAGCCTCGCACGACAACTCGGTGCGCATCTGGGATTTGACTCCTCTTGCCCATGGCACCGGCCCAGTCAAATCTGTCCAGGTCCTAAAGGGCCACAAGATGCATGTTACAGCGGTGGATTTTTGCCCAGGAGGAAGCAGCCGCTGTGTTTCCTGCGATGGAGATGGCGAGCTTCGTCTATGGGATTTCGTGACAGGGCATTGCGAGCGTGTCATCCGGATGGTAAGAGGCAAATTTGTAGACAGCATAGTAGGCCTCTGTCAGACCCAGCCTAACTCTTATGCACTTCCCCCAAATAGTCGGCGAAACCAGTGTTCGCCCCCAACCCAGTGCGATACCATCCTCAGAACCCGAACATTGTGGCGGTAGCCACGGGCGGCACCCTTTACAGTGTGCAAATTAACGACCAATCTGCATCACCACGACCCATTAATACGTCTCACAGCAAGAAAATCTCGACTTTGGATTGGTCCAGCTCTGGCCATTTGGTCACGGCATCGGACGACCAGGTCTGTGTATGGGATACGACCCAGGGCAATAATAGCACCCAGTGGCGAGTGGTCGCCAGTCAGCAGTCGCAAAAGATCAGTAGCTGTGCGTTCCTGAAGAACAATACGGGAGGTCCTGTCGGTCGAACCACACGACTTGTCTATGGTGATTATGAAAAGATTTGGGTGTGGACCCTAAACTCGGGCGGATACCCGAACAGTGCCCCGATTGCCGACCCTCAGGCACATCCCGGCGCGGCGGTCACAGCCCTTTCGTGCACGAGCGCTAATCTTGAAGGAGAAAACGCATTGGTCCTAGCGAGTGCTAGTGCCGGCAAGGACAACAACCTCAAGCTGTGGCGTGTCGCTGCCTAAAAGCTGTTTCGTGCCAAGGAGGCACGATCGAGCAACGAGCACTTCACTTACCCGATAATTA
This sequence comes from Podila verticillata NRRL 6337, assembly GCA_000739165.1. Taxonomy (NCBI): domain Eukaryota; kingdom Fungi; phylum Mortierellomycota; class Mortierellomycetes; order Mortierellales; family Mortierellaceae; genus Podila; species Podila verticillata. Next base: position 945,478 of record KN042417.1, on the reverse strand, counting down.
TTTATGTCCAATTGCACTTCCATCAACTCCAATTGCATCCGCCTCGCTTCAAGCTTAATTTTATACCACGATACACCGCTCCTGATACACCACATCACACACACCATTTTTTTTTCCGTATCTTCATCCCACATTAGCAGCGTTTTCCCTTTGCTCCCTTTTCTGTTTTGTATACATAATTTGCTTCCTTCTTTTGTTTCAAGTCTTCTAGCACTCACTTACACCGTTCGCTTTTTTCTTTTTTTTTTCTTTCTTTTTTTTTTGGACCTTTTTCTTTTTTTTTCTTTCTTTTTTTCTTTTGCTCGAAAAGATTCGTGTACACAGCCTAATAGAACATCTTGTCGATCATCTGGTTTGGTATTATATGTTGTTTTTTAATATACAAAAAAGAACGAGGCACAGCCATGGCTGTGAGTGTTCGAGGGTACTATCCCAAATAGAAAGTAGCCGAAAAAAAATGAGCTTGGTGGGGGTTGGTGGTATCTTGAGCCTAATTTTTTCCTGGTACCAAGAGTGTTAACGCACCATTTCCAACCACCAACTCAGCAGCATCCTTCCTTGGCCTTGCTCTGAGACAGCTGGACACGGCCAATCATGGCCGCTTCGTCGGCAGTCCGATGTGAGTGCTCTTCTTCAGTCGCCATGATCTCTGTCAACAAGAACTTTGCTGCGTCCTCAATGTTGTTGTTGTCCTTGGCCGACGTGCCAAACCTGAAAAGTGAGAAGGGTCAAATGGAAAAGTGTCAGTCAGGCTGCAACGAAGTGGAGTTATTCTTGTTTTTTTTGTGGGTGAAAGTCATTTAAAAAGAAGGCAGTGCTCACCACTTCAAGAATCCATGCTCTTCACAAAACTTTTCCATCTCTGCTGGGTCCAAGCTAGTCGATGTTTCATCCTGAAGATCCGTCTATCGCACGAAGGATGAAGAAGGAAAAAACAAAATGGTTAACGCATGCCGACAAAACAGATTCAGGGTTGGCACAACATGCAAGGCATATTCTTCCTAGTTACCTTGTTGGCAAGAAGTACAACAGGAATAGGTCCACCGCCCCATGCTGATGGTAGTGATACTTTTGAGTCCAGATCTGCCTTCCACTTTGTCACAGCTTCGAATGTCTTTGGCCGTGTCACATCATACACCACAAGCGCAGCCACAGCTTCTTTGTAGTATACCTAAGAGAGTTATAAAGGAAAGAGTGGTTGTTTTAGTAAGCAAAAGCACTTTCGGGTCTTTGGACCTCCTCTACTCCTCCAGATCTAATGATCTAATGTCTCGTAATCCATTTTTCCACGGCTGTGCTGTCCATGCACCCCATGATATTGCCACAGACATCCTTGGGCCGTCATCTCACCCTCCTTGTCAAGAAAACAAGGCAAAAGAAAAACGCCCAATAGCATAAGTTCCTTGCGCCTTGGTCCTTGGTCCTTAATGACTGTCCACAAGTCGTCCCGGTTATCGGATGGTTCCATGCGGTGTGTGAAGTGTGCGCACGCCGGACCAATGCTGTGGTATGTCACACCAACTCTCTTTTTTAGGTTTCGGTTTTCCAGAAGGTCTCGTCCATCCAAACAATGACAGTTACAAACTGCCCATACAAGTCATGCCATCCTCTGCTTTGTGTATCGGTTGACATGAGTTTATATGTTTCGTTGCTTACTCGTGTCATGTTGCCGAATCGTTCTTGTCCTGCAATATCCCAGAGCTGCAGCCTGACCACTGTATCGGGCGACCACTGGATTACTTTGAGTGCAAAATCGACACCAATCTAATACGGCCACAGGAAGTGAACAAGTCGTTAGGAAAAATGCTCGATGTACATTTTTCATTCGGATATGTAATGGCATATGTAGCAGAGATAGCCACCATACAAAGGAGATAATACTACATGCACACTACTTCTTTCCCTTGTGATTGCAGCTCATGGTTATCTCCTTGCTCGCACACACACACACACACACACACCCTATCTGCACCACTCGTACGTTCTTTGTGTGGCCTTGTGATTCTCTTTTTCTCTGTGTCAGTGACAAGTCGTTGTATGATCTAACCAAAATGTCATTTCGCTCTGAACCCAACCCTAATCTCCCTTTCACTCCTCCTGCCAAGGAAAAAAAAGGTAACCGCACACAGCTTCTTTGTTGCCCTTTGTTTTCCGGCTTTTTCATTTTTTTGTTTCCTTGCGCTGTTCACCATTGGTTCCTTGTTTCCAGTTCCTTGTTCGAGAGACACGGCGAGTGATAGGTGACGGCGAGTGATAGGTCCGATCGCCTATCTTTCCATTGATCCTTTCCTTTGCTTCTGGCCCTTGTGATTTTCTTTCTCAACTCCAAACCTCGTCAATTGCTTTTTTGAAAGAACGAAGTAGCCAAGACCAAAGACACCCAAAAAAAAAAAGCGCGCATGTTGTCTTTTCCTGGGGTATTTGAAGCGCCGAACGAAGGTTGCTGGCTTATCCTGCTCTGCCATAGCGCATATTCTTTTTGAGTCGTTCCCAAGGAGTCTTTGTGAAAAGGGAAATGAGGTTAACTTACAGTGGACTTGTAGTTCATGGAGAAGATGTTGTGAACATAGCGCTTGATAATGGAGGTCTTTCCTGTGCCCAGGTCGCCGATGACCAGAATCTTGTAGAGGTACTCGCGAATCTCGGTGGGGTATGAACTGTCGTACATTTGGTGAATGTGAATACAGGTAAGTGTTCTATGAAATATATATGTCCGAGGCAAGCTTTGTTGATGAGTGGTGTTGAGAATGTATGAGCGAGTGAGTGAGGAGTGTCGTGTGGCCTGGTCGATTGGGAATGTGTTTGGGGGTGGATTATGAAGAAGAGGAAGAAGGAAAGGAAGAAAAAAAGAAGAGAAACAATGAAAGAATGAAAGAATGAGAGAATGAAAGAATGAGTATGAGAGCGAGTGTGAGTGTGGGTGGTGTGGGTGTGTGCTCGTGGTCGACCTGCCAAAAAAAAAAAAAAAAAAAAAAAAAAAAAAAGTTGGCAGGTCATACCACTCACCCTTTTTTTCCACACTCTCTTTTCTTTGTTCTGTTCATCCGAACAGGCTACAGATCCGCAGCGAAGCGGATAGCGAGTTCATGAGAGTGTTTCTCAGCACGCTCTCCCTATCTCTCACCTCTCACTACACAACACAACGCAACACAACAGAGCAACACACGCACATCAACATGAGTAACACGTACTTCGGCACTCATACCCAAAGTGCGAAACCACCTTTCCTTCTTTCTTCTTCTCCGGGCATCCACATCCCAAACACGCGTTCCCTTGTTCCTTGTTTTGCATTCCGTGCAGTTTTGACTTTTGGCCTGAATGCTGCACGCTGCATACATGTGCACTGGAGAGCGAAGCATGTCGGCTCGAACTGATCCAAGGGAGCCACCTGCACGTCACCCTGCCACATCCTCCACCCTCCTCCTCTCTTCTGCTCTTGCATATCCATTTCGGACAAAACCTCATCCGAACAATGATACCTTATCATTCGCAGTAGGAGAGGTGACCATCCCGATGACATTGTTTCCAAGGCATTCGAGAATCGCTGTCTTTTTGGTCAAAATAAAACATGATCGACGATAAATGACGAGACGAGCCACATCATCGTGAAAGAACTCTCCCTCGTCATCTTCTTTTCTCAGCCTTTGTGGATAAATATCGAGTTGGTTGTTACGCTGCGCTTCTTTGGAAGAAGTTCTGTGAAGAGGGTCACGACCATGGATGTTGTTCACAGTTGCACAAAATGTCGCCATTCTTGTTATGTTTGTTGTATTTTTTATTTTTTTTACAAACAATGGAGGGGTTGTTTTTTGTTTAGTGTGTGTTATAGACAAAGGACTGCGGGTTTCCATCAACGTTTGGTGTGGAATCCGTATAGCATCCACTCTTGCTCGTCCATGGATCCAATCCCCGCCGCAATGTTTACCGTCATGGGCTCAAAGGGCTCGGGCACCCGTCGGTACTGCCGTCGGTGCGGCTGTGGCTGTGGGCCGTTCTGGTGCCAGCAGAAGGCATTGTCCGTCGTCGGACTAGTGGACAGGAACTTGGTCGCCGTGGAAATGGAAGTTGTGGTCAGTGCAGGCACTGTCCTTGGCACTGATCTTGTTTTTGTTGGTGTCGTCATCGTCGTAGTTGATGGTGTCGTGTCTAGAGTAATTGGTGCGTCTTGAACCAAGCAACCCGACTTTTTCTTCTTGGACTTTCTCTTCTTTTTCTTCTTCTTCTCCGCCGCGGCGCTCTGGGTGACGGCGTCGACACAGTCACCGATAAAGACCATACTGTCCTCGATATGCACATCGTCGTCGTCCTCGCTCTCGGGGGCCGTCGAGGTAGCGTCTTCGAGCTCAGAGTCTGAGGTACAGGGGCGAGGCGTGTCGGGGCGCTTGACGTGGATATTGTGGCCAAAGTAGTCCGCCCAAATGCCCAAGGAGATGTCATCATGGTCTTGCTCTTGGCAGGTTTCGTGGATATAGACGAGGTTGTCGATGACTTGGCTATGAATCTGTGCTAGTGCCAAACCTTCACCTTCGGAGGAGACATGCTCGATTTGGCAATCGTAACCTTCCTCCTCCCCTTCCTGCGCATTGTCCTCAGACCCGCATTCAATAGTCTTGCAAGGTCGCACAGCCCCGTCCTGCGTCTCCTCCATCACATGAGTTGCCACCAAATCCTCCTCTTCGAATGACTCCACAGCCGCTTCCTTCTCTTCTTCGCATGGCTCGACAGCCGCTCCCTCTTCCTTTGCACATGAATCGATAATCTGGTTCTCCTCATCAAGAGGCGTCACCTCGCAAACCTCGCTGATGCTGCAGTCACAGTGCCCACAAAGACTCTCCAACTCGGTCTGGTCCTCGTCCAGGTCAAACAAACTCTCCATCACGACATCCTCCTCCTCAGAACCCAACTCCACCTCGCGTTCATCCATCGTTTCCGTCGTCGTCGTCGTCGTCGTCGTTGTTGTTGTCTTCTTGGAATCTGCGCGGATCATCAGCACAATGGAGCCAATTTCCAGGACCACCTCGGTGAGAGTCCACAGGATGCGGCAGTACCAGCCCAGGATCCGGCCCAGCAGCGACTGGGGCTCTTGGGGAACGATCCAGGGGAAGATGAACATGATGACGACCAAGGCGGGGTCTTGTTGTGAGTAAGAGCCGCTCCGTCCGTGGTGACTTGAGGAAGAGACGGCTGTGCACCGCTTGCGGATCCGAGGTGAGGAAGGCCGAACTGGGTGGTCAAAGATCAGGTACCTTGTAACGTTGAAGAGGTACATGACGGTGGCCAGGGCCAAGGGGACACACTCGGCGATGCTGCGGGGGAGCATAGTCTGAATGCTGTGGTCGGCTGTTGCCATGAAGGAGGAATTAACAAGAGGTGGCAAATAAGAGAAAAGAAAAGATTGTTGAGGTTACAAAAGAAAAAAAAAAAAAAAAAAAAAGAGAGAATGGACCAGAAAAGTGAAGGAGACACGGAATATTTATCCAAAAAAAAGAACAAGTATGCACAAACACGTTGCACAAGGACAAGGACGGACGAGTGTGCTCAGTTTTGTGTTTTTGTCTGTGTAGCAATGGTGTGGAAGACAAAATGGGAAGCAGAAGCAGGACGGAATACAAGAGAGAGAGAGAGAGAGAGAGAGAGAGAGAAAGAGAGGGAGTGTGTGAGTGAGAGTGAGAGAGAGTGTAGAACGCCTGATGCCTTTGCTTTTTTTGTTTTTGTTTTTGTTTTTGTTTTTACGCCCATGAGTGAGTGAGCGTCAAGGGATGGATGGGTCATACCTTTTTTTTTGAGTGGAGAGTTCTGCATACATCGGCGTGGTTGCTTTAAATTCCCACAGACATCATATGCCCCGATCAGCCTTCATCACAGATGCAAAAAATAGGCGGACCATGGGAGAGCCAAGAGAAATAATAGCATTGTTGTGGTCGACCAGCTGCCAGCTTGAGAGGATAGGAGACACGCATACATAATTCCTGCGAACAAGCAGAGAGAACGCCTTTATGCTCTACATACACAGGTAGCTCATGCTCATCTCTCGTCTTTCATCTCCCATCTCTCTTCAGTTTGTACTTTGCTTGTGCTCTTGCCTCTTGTCCCTTGTATGCAATGCACAAGACGAAATAAAAAAGGAGAATTATGCTGACTTGATGACGACCATTAGTGTGGCGTCGCGACCAGTCTAGTCAATCTGTCAAGACCAAGATCCATTGTCGAGGCTCCCACTTTCTCGCCTGTACCTCCTTGTTCATGCATTGATCTTTCTACAGCTGGGCAGTAAACATTTTGTCCGTATCCTGGTGCTGGACCTGGGCCATCACTCAACGAGTTATCTCCAGGGCTACTGTGGGTGCGTCCTCCATATGGACCGAGTAGTTTCCAATCTCTTCCTTGACCACCACTTTGGCCTTGCTCATCCACCCTGTTCTCTCCGTGATCACGAAGATAGAATAGCCAATTGCACAATCAGTTTTTTTGTGATTCCATAGGCGCGATAAATTGTTGCAATATATCATATCCATTCTCTTGTCGTTTCTTTAAGAAACAAAAGTCACCTTCAATCTGTCGCAGGAAGCCATTAGATGCCATGACCACAAGATCAGGGATGAGATCCGGACCATAAACCCTTTGCAGTACTTTCCATCGAATGGCACCGCCGAGTTGCCCACCGTCAGCAGGCGATCCGTCCAAGTCCAACCCTGCACCGCTCTCTCATACTTCTCTCGCGCATCCATGAGTATCAGTCCTGTCGCCATCAGCGGTATGAACAAACTGGTGCCGAATGCCTGTCTTGTTTCGTACAAGACACGCTTCTTCGAACGTGCGGTAGAAAGAGACGCGTTTCTAAGCCAACGTCTTCCTGACGGCAATATAATCAAGTTAGTTTTCAACATCACTCATGAACATGAAAAGTCCAAAATTGTCCAGCAGCACGCACAAGGAGGTGCTAAATCCAGTCTAGGCAAAGCCAAATGTTTAACGAGAAAGCAGAGTAAACGGGCCCATTGTGCGCTGCCTCGTGATAGAGCCCAGCATAGACCGTGCAGATCAAGCCACCCAAGGAATGGCCGATCACAGCGTGTCTTCCCCAGCCAAGGAGCTTAATCATTCAGTTGGCATCCTCAACGAGCACCAGACGGCATAGCCTTCGGAGGTGCGGTGGGATGGCAGGCCATGTCCTGCAAAGTCCAAGGCAACAATCTCGAGTGACTCCGAAGACCCCCAATTAGTTCAGCAATAGGTTGTACGAATCCCAAACAAACAAAAAAAAAAAAAGGACACAGTACAACTTCCAAGGATGGTAAGAAGTCGGTCAGCGCGACGTGTTTTTGGAGTCCAAGTAAAAGAGTCAAAGTACCCACTTACGGCACGAGACTACTATCATACAATGAAGGAAGGTCAGCTGCAAGAGTGGTTGACGCAAGAATAGCAAAGGAAACTTGGGAAAACCCTTTACTAATCATAGGAACCCGCCTTGTCCATGATCCCATGCAGGGCCAGGAACCGGCGAAAGTCCCTAGTTGGCACAAGCTGGTTGATGTGAGACCAATGTTTTGCAGCCAAGAGCAAGCCGTTGCGCATTCGAGCGCCGCTCTGCGGGTGTGCTGAGAAGGAGCTTAGATCCAGAGACACGGCTGCGCTTTGAGGATTTTTTTTTTGGCGCTGTTTCTGAATAACTAAAAGTGGGCTGGACTGGGGACTGGATGTGCTTGTATGTGGATTGTGAAAGAGGAGCGAGATAAAAGATGGTGTTGTGAGAGTGAGTGGAGGAACAATGAGGAATTGGAAGAGTTTAAGGATAAACTGTGCTTGTGGACATGTATACTGAAAGTGTGCGCGCGTGTGTGTTTCAAGGTGCACATGCGTGCTGCTTGGACAGACGCACCAGAAAATAAGGCATGCCGCAGAGCGAGGCCACGGATTTCCAGGAGACGTAGGTTCACGCAAAAATATCGTCCCTCTCAATTCGAGCGAATCTTGTTGTCCCATCAACTTGACCCTAGCCTACAACTGAGCAACTGACAGTTCCTATGGCATCCTCACACCTTCATCGCCATGCACCCCGTCTCATTCGACTCAGTCGGCCACTATCCCTGATCGCCACCAAGCAGGCTGTGAATCTCCAACGGCATTATGGTTCACAGGCATCATTACTCCTCGGGAATACATTCACCAAGCAGATGTCCCCATCGCGTCTACAGCGAGTGCCTTCCCTAGTCTTCGCCAAATATGCCCACACAGCACCTGCAGCAACATCTACTACAGATCGTCTCAAGAAACTGCGCGCCTTGATGCAGACAGAATACAACGTCTCCGCTTTGTAAGCTTCCCAACAGACGAACATGGTTACACCTACAGATCGACGATTGCTCTCGACACTGATCCATTTGGTTCTATTGTCTCATAGTGTTGTGCCCTCGGAAGATGCACATCAAGTATGTTCGCGTCGGCTTTTCTACTGGAAAACACATTCGATATCCAAAAAACTAACGTAGATGGACCTCCATCGATTCCTAGAGTGAGTATGTCGCTGAATGTGATGAACGACGCGCCTACATCTCAGGATTTACGGGGTCAGCAGGACTTGCTATCGTCTCGCTCGAGTCTGCGGCACTGTTCACGGACGGACGATATTTTCTGCAGGCTTCTCAGCAACTCGATTCCAATTGGACGCTGATGAAGTCTGGACTCCCTGATGTGCCCACCTGGCAAGAGTATCTTGTCCAGGTAACCATTTCCATCCTACCCAAGAGTCCTTTGATCAAGGAGGATTAGAGTATCTGATAATGCCGTTCTATTATTTTTGCTCCCTATAGAATCTTCCATCCGGATCACATATTGGCATAGATCCCTTGGTCTTCACTGCAAGTACGACATAGTCTCACATGGAGCATGCAGTAAACATGACAACGTCTTTACGAAATTCTAACTAACCAAACATCTCTTCTTGTTAGCCGATGCACACAAGCTTGAGAAAGAGCTTGCCAAGATCGGATCAAAACTGGTGCCAGTGCCCAACCTGGTAGACCAAATCTGGGACAACCGACCCCGTCGACCCGCCAACAAATTGATGACACTCTCAACTGAAACAACCGGAAAGACACACATGGAAAAGATCCAACAGTTGCGCCAGGAGCTCGAGAAGCGCGGCGTGGCAGGATGTGTGGTCTCAGGCCTGGACGAGGTCGCCTGGCTGTTCAACTTGCGAGGATCGGATGTGCACTGCAACCCTGTGTTTTTCGCCTACGCCGTCATCACACCAACATCTGTCAACCTGTATCTTCAACCAGAGTCCGTAACCAGCAATGTTCGGGAGCATCTCGGGTCCGATATCACCATCAAGCCCTATGACAGCATTTTTGACGATTTGCAGGATCTCTCTTCTACTCTGCCGCAGGGAGAAAAGGTCCTTCTTGGCACTCGGACGAATCTGGCCATGGCTATGAGACTCGGAAAAAAGAACGTTGTTGAGGCACGTTCACCTGTGATTGATGCAAAGGCGATCAAGAACGACGCAGAGCTCTCTGGAATGCGCCAGTGCCATCTCAGAGACGCTGCCGCGGTGATCAACTATTTCGCATGGCTGGAAGAGAAGCTTGCAAGCGGTGATGCCTTGGATGAGGCCGACGCTGCGGACAAATTACATCTGTTCCGATCGTAAGTCCATCAACTTATGGGTCCCTTGATTGAGTTCTCCTAAGCAGTGTACTGACGCGCCTCTCCCTTTAGGCAGCAAAAAGGGTTCGTGGGCCCTTCGTTCGACACGATCTCATCGACAGGACCCAATGGCGCCATCATCCACTACAAGCCCGAAAAACCAACCGCGGCAACAATTAACCCCGATCTGATGTACCTGTGCGATTCAGGAGGGCAATATACCGATGGCACCACAGACATTACTCGCACTCTGCACTTTGGCAACCCCAGCAGCCACGAGAAGCAGTGCTTCACTCGTGTGCTCCAGGGCCATATCGCCATTGATTCGTCTGTTTTCCCAGATGGTACCACAGGCTATCTTTTGGATATTCTTTCGCGAAGGGCTCTCTGGTCCGACGGCCTTGACTTTCGCCACGGCACCGGGCATGGTGTGGGTGCATTCCTGAATGTGCACGAAGGGCCTCATGGCTGTGGAACGCGTATTTCGTTCAACGAGGTCGCCCTGGTACCAGGTATGACGCTGACCAACGAGCCAGGGTATTATGAAGATGGCAAGTTTGGCATCCGGATCGAAAATGTGCTGCTGGTGCAGAAGAAGGCAACGAAGCACCAGTTTGGCGGCAAGGCGTTTTATGGGTTTGAGCATATCACGTTTGTGCCAATCCAGACCAAGCTGATCGAGCGGTCATTGCTGTCACCGAGTGAGGTGGACTGGATTAACAGGTACCATGCCGAGTGTTTGGAGAAGGTGCTGCCGCTCCTGGTCAAGGATAGTCCAGGGTATCATTGGCTCAAACGGGAGGCGAAGTCCCTCCCATAGAAATTTCATTAAAGTCTAAGCCACAATTTGAGAAGAGATGTAACTGATCAGCAAGTTTCTGGGCATGCATCACTGATTTTTCATTGTCTCTCTCTTTTTTACATCTCTCACATCATCCCACACACAAGTCAATGACCAGCACATCGGCCGAGACAAAGGCGGCTGCATCGGCAGCATCAGGCACGGCAGAGGCCAACCACACCAATCACAGCAATGACGCCACGACCAATAATAATAATGCCAAAAAGAACACCAAGCAGCGCAGAAAGAAAAAGAAGAGCCACAGCCATGCGTCAAAGAATGACGCTCAGGACAGCAGTACAGAGAAGGAGGACGAGGCCAAGGTACGTGAGGATGGCCATCTTGGAAGACACATGCTGCCATTGGCGGTCATTCGTGCAGCGTTCTGTCATGACGGAGCTTGGTTTATGCTTTGCTCTGTCTCCTCACAGTGGGATATACCAAGGATGATACTAACAGTTTTCGAATTTTTTTATCTGTTTATGATATTCACTATAATAGACCTTGAATATCGAGGTTGAGTGGGTTACAGAGCAGCCTGAAGACCTGGCCCCCGAGTTCGCACAGTTCCAGGAAGTTTTCCAGCGTTTCATGGTGAACGAGCCCGAGTCTGAGGTAAGAAAAAAAAGCCACCTTGTACTTTTTAATGGATCATCGACTTGTACACACTTTGTTTTTCCCCATACTCACAAGTACTCACATCTCTCGTTGCCAACTAAAACAAACAAACAAACTACAAAAAAAAATAGACTAAGGCCGAAAACGGTGAAAAGGAGGACACAAAGGCCGCCCAGAAATCCGACGACGACATGTCCGGCTCGGATTCCGACGCCGAGTCCAAGGAGGCGTCGAAAAAGAAGCTCAAGCGCCTCAACCGGATGAGTGTCGCGGTCCTGAAGCAGATGGCTAAGCACCCAGAGGTGGTAGACTGGATCGACGTGACGTCCTCGGATCCGAACCTGCTGGTGCAGCTCAAGGGCTACCGCAACACGGTCGCCGTCCCGACTCACTGGAACCAGAAAAGGAAATACCTCCAGGGCAAGCGCGGTATTGAGAAAATGCCGTTTGACTTGCCGGATTTTATCAAGGACACGGGAATCATGGAGCTCAGGAACGCGGTCAAGGAGAAGGAGGATGCGTCCAAGCTGAAGACCAAGACGAGGGAGAGGGTGCAGCCCAAGATGGGCAAGATTGATATCGACTACCAAAAGTTGCACGATGCGTTCTTCAGATACCAGACGAGGCCGCGGTTGTCGATCCACGGAGAGTTGTAAGTTTTTTTTTGTTGAGGATTTATAATATCGAGTTATTACTGTTACATTAACACATATTTTTATATCTAATCATGGCATATTAACAGATATCACGAGGGCAAGGAGTTTGATACAAAAGCCAAGGAAGTCAAACCAGGCAACCTGTCCGAAGAACTGATTGCTGCGCTATCGATCCCACCTCTGGCGCCCCCACCATGGCTGATCAACATGCAGCGATATGGGCCCCCACCAGGCTACAAGAACCTCAAGATCCCTGGGTTGAATGCACCGATCCCCGAAGGCGCACAGTGGGGGTACCACCCCGGTGGATGGGGCAAACCCCCCGTGGACGAGTTCAACCGACCCCTGTACGGCGACGTGTTTGGATCGGCACAGGCCGACGTGCAGTCAGAGTACATGGAGCCTGTCGAGAAGAGCCTGTGGGGCGAGCTGGATCCTGAGGAGGAAGAGGAAGAAGAGGAAGAGGAAGAGGAGGAAGAAGAAGAGGAGGAAGAGGAAGGTGGCGAGGAAGAACGGGAGGAAGAAGATGTTGATGCGCTTCAGGAAGGACTGGTCACGCCCAGTGGGATGCAGAGTGTGGCCAGTGGCCTGGAGACACCAGATTTCATCGAGTTGCGCAAGGACAGTCGGAGGTCTCAACAGCAACAACAAGACGACGACGAGCCCAAGCAGCTGTACACGGTGCTGCAGGAGAAGAAGACGGCCATTACGGGCTTCATGGGATCACAGCACGTGTACGATCTGCCTTCGGCTTCTTCATCCAAGAAGGTAAATACCGTTGTTTGTTGGCTTTTTTATATTTTTATTTGGCTTGTATGAGGTTGATTATGAAACTGGAACGAATTTTAAACTCACTAACCTGTGATACTTTGCCTTTTTTTTAGCGCAAGAACTTGGGCGAGGTCGATGTGCAACTGGATCCATCAGAGTTGGAGAACATGGATGCCGAGACTCTGCAGGAGAAGTACGATCAAGGACTGCAGGCGTCTATTCCGGATGCTCAGCGCGAGGACATGAGCGACCTGATGGGCGAGCATTTGGCGAACCAGGCCAAGAAGCGGAAGCAGGCACAGGAGAAGAAGAGCGGCAAGAAGGACAAGGAGTACAAGTTCTGAACAAGCGAGTCGCTCTTGTTTTCTACGCAGGCCCAAACGCTCACTATATGTTTTTAGATGAAAAAAATAAAAAATACAAACTCTTGTTGCAGAAACAAACGAAGGTTTTTTTTTTGTGTTGCGGACAAAATTGCTGCAGGCCATTTTTTTCAGACAGGATAGGCGAGGACTTGTTTATTATATTAGCATTATGATTAGGGTAAAAGGTAGAAAGACAATAGCAAATAACGATGATGGCAAAGAGATTAGATATTAAGATATTATAGTACTTTTTTTTTTGTTGGGGGGTTGTTGTTGGGGGCGTTGCATTTATCACATTGACCGGAGCAAATCACTCGACAGACGGCGTTGGACCAGTGCCAGCGGCACGTCTTCCTCCTCCTCCTTCTCGGCCTTCTTCTTGATGCCGTGGATCCATGGGATGTTGTCGGACTTGCCACCGCTCATCACGCGCGCCACCTGGTGCGACTGCTGCTGTGACTTGGCATACCCATTCGAAGCCTGGTGCGCATGGTGCTCGTGCTTGAAACTGCTCTGTCGCATCAGTGGCGCCGACTTGTGGCCTTGCTTGGCATCGCTAGGGGACGCCAGGCTGGGCAGGAGCGGTTCAGACTCCATGATAGGCGACAGTGGGGGCGACGGAAGCGCAGCCATGTATTCGACCTTGGTTGTCGACGATCCATACGATGACGATGACGATGACGATGACGACAACGACGACGTGGATGATGATGATGACGAGATCGAAGATGCTGACGATAGAGGTGGCGACATGGGCCGGCGACTCTCAAGCACACCCAAGCTGGCGGTACGGTGGTTGTTGACGTTGCGAGCGTGCATGGCCTGGTCTTCCAGATAACTGATCGTGTGGTGCGAGTTCTGGACCAGTGGGAGGGTGTAGGACGAGACCGAAATCATGGGTGTCAAATTTCGACCGGCACTGACTGGCACCGACACGGGACCCGTAGACATCATCATTATGGCGGGACTTGAGATAAAGGCGGGAGGCGCCGATTCCCGCTTCAACGCACGGTACGCGCGTGGCTGGGCCAGTGGGGTAGCCTCCGACTGAGGAGCATAACTAGGACCAAACACGGGGCGGAATAGCGGTGACAGTGGTGGAGTCAAGAGTCCCGCGGGCGTGGCGTTCTTGTCGCTCATGTCCTGGTCAAAGGAACCCGTCGTGGGCGAAGCCACGGGAGAGGGGCCAGCTGGGGAGTCAAAGTACGACGCACGAGGGGGAGGAGTAGCACCGTAGTAGACCATTCTTAGATCCGGGCCGTACGACGGCGTGTTCATGGCAAAAGGTGGAGGCGACATTGAACGAGGCCGTTCAGGTGGGACAACCGTCGGTTGGACTTTGATGACGGGTGACACCAAAGGCTTCGTGACAAGCTCCGAGCGGTCGGTGCGGATCGTTGTGACGGTGGAGCTCGCAAAGCTAGGACGGGCACCTAGCTGGGCACTGATCCATGCGGCCGCGACGGGGTCGAGGGCTGCTGTACGGTCCTGTGGAGACGATCGCATCATAAAGAATGTGGGATCTGTGGTCATCTGCTGACGGAGCTGGAGCTGCAACTGTTGCTGGTACAGGACACCCTTGCGGCCCGTAGTTCTCTTGGGGATGATGATGGTAGGGGTAGAGCGCGACTCTACTGGACTCGAGGGCTCGTCATCCTCAGAATCTTGTGGAGACGCGGGAGATTTTGCCGAGGATGTGATGGATGTGGATGCGAGGAAAGATTTCTCTTTGTCTAGGTTGATAAGCGGATAGGTTGGCATCCGCAAGAGAGGTAGGCGATCCTTGAATGTCAAGGATGGCTGTGGCATAGGGAGTTTAGATGGCTGAATAGATGTTAACCGAGGTCGCTCGGGCGTTGACTCGGACGCTTCGTTGGAATTCGAGTCGCTCTGTGTCTTGGACTGGATCCGGCTCTGGAGCGAAAACACAAGCGACTTTCGGGGCTTGGCTTCCTTGCTGGTGTTGATGACAAGAGATGCGACCTTGGACGATGTTCGGTTTGGCACTGTGGGCACACTCTCTGAAGTCGGAGGGATGACTTCCGTGGTTTGGTTAGCTTGCTGCGTGATCGCGTTCGCGAGGTCAAGCCGTGGCGGGAACTGGGCTACAGACATGGTGGTGTAGAACTCGGCAATCTCGGCACAGTGCTTGTTCGTCACCCCACGACGGAGCTGCAGTAAAATCAAGTGGAGAAGCACGGCATGTCGGAATGGTCGGCGTTCGCGCTCTCGAAGCTTGCGTAACGTGTGGATGTATGCCAGCCTCTTCAAGGTCGTGGCGCGTGGATCGGCCATGGGCATGAGGCCTGATGCAGGTTGACCAAGGATGGTCATGTTCCTGGCAATGGCTTCGACATGTTCCAGAGGTGGCGTTACTGGTGGCGTGGTGGAAGACGAGGTCTTGTCCTTGGAGCTGGGTAGAAGGGTCATCAGGCTGCTTGGAATCTTGATTCCACCGGACTTGAGCAATGCCGTCGACAGTGTAGTGGACAGGGCGGGCATTGGATTTGGCGGTGTTGAGAAGAACGAAGCTCCACTAATAGGCGAAGACGAATCCGAGTCCGAGTCCGAGTCTGAATCGGTCGAGGCTGCTGAGGAGACCGAGTCGAGGGAGCAGTTGGACAGTGACTTGGAGGCACGCTCCTCAGCCGATGCTTGACCCCGGAGAGACCGCTTATGCGGGTAGGACTCGTTAAAGTCCAGACTGAGATTGTGCTGATCAAAGTAGGATGGAGGCATCACAAAGTCCGAGCCGAGGCCCTTGCACAAGGTCGCTGCAAAGTCGAGAACACCTTCTTCTTTGTCTTCCTCTTCGTCCTCATCCACCTCGGATCCAGATTCTGACTCATCGTCTCTATCTTTCCAGTTGGTGTCCCTTGGATCAGAGTCTACTGAAGACGAGAGCTTGAAGATTTCGCTGAAGGTTGATGCGGCACTTGGATAGCGAACGCGTGGCGGTCGCGTTGGAGCAATGGAGGAGCTGGTTGTTGCTGATTCTGGATCGGAGAGGGTGCCAGCAACAGACCGAGTAGGTGGGGTATAAGTCAATGTGACGACTGGGGGGATGTGCGATGTTGTCTTGTGAACTACCCGGAATGGGTCAAACGAGTCTGGTCCAAAAATGTCATCCGTAGGGCTCATCCATGGCACTGAAATGACGGGCTTCATTTGGTTGGACGTTGGTGGGAATGTTGGCCGAGATACTGGAGGAGAGATACGAGCCTTGGGCCGTCCAGATGTCCGCGGTGAAGGAGAGGTGACTTCGCCAGTGCTGGTTGTCTCGATGACGCTTATACTCGTTGAGTTTGCGTCGTTGTTGACGTCCTTATCACCGTCCTTCTCTGTCCACTCGTACTCATCCTCCACAGTCGAGTTGGTGCTTGCTCTCCGGTTGTCTGGCTTCTTAGTAGCTGTGCTGGAGTTGTTGAAGAGTCTATTTTTCCAGCCCAGCTTTTGGTTGCGGCCGAACGAGCCACCCGAAAGCTGTTCCGGCGCAGAAGGTGTTTCGACTTTTTTGGAACTTGAAGGTAAATCTGGGCATGATGTGGCTGGTTTCGAGATTGAGGGCGAGCGAGGGGGGGTGATAGGCGTGGTGAGGGTGTTGTCAGAGTATGGGAGAGGTGTGCAGGCATATGGTACAGGGGTTGTCAAGGGCTGGGGCGCACTGATGGGGCCGATGGTCCTTGGTTTTGATGGAGGTTTGGTGTCGTTCTTCTTGGAAGAAGTGGAAAGTCCAGAGGTCCATCGGCGAATATGACTCATAGTAGAGTTGTTTGAGGGGGATGAGCTCATGGGTGGGGAAGGGAGGAAGGAGGGTGAGGTGTTTGAGTGAGAGTGGTTCACGCGGGGGCCCAGCGATGTTTGGATCGAAGGTAGAGATGATTTGAGGCTGCTGTGTCTAGACGGCGTCTCGTGGTCCTTCCGATGAGCTTTTCCGTGCTCCAGGGAATCTCCGTGGCCAAGAGGAGAGTCTGACTTTGGGTTATCTGGCCTGACGGCATTCTGGCTTAATGTTGGCATAGTGTAGGGGGGTGTATGTGTGTGAAGTGTTGAGCTCGTGGTGCAGTTTTTTTGGGTGCTTCAGTAAGATGAGAAAAGCAGAGAAGGAACAATGAAAATTGTCGCGTTGCTGGCTCAAAGTATTGGAAGAGCAGAAGAAAGAGCAGAAGAGCAAAAGAGCGAGATATGAGCGCGAACGTGTGTGGGTGTGTCTGTGTGAGAGAGTGTGCGAGAACAATGCCTAAATGTCCAAAGTACGGAGAGAAGAATGCGAACAAAAGTTAGCAATTGGTCCTGGAAGTCAAGTCCGTGCACAGATAAAAACCAAAAAAATGCCGTGTCTGTGCAGAGAAAAGCACAGAACACCGTTGCACACATCTGGAATGAATGGATACATGGTGAATGTGAAGGTTGGTCTGTGCCCGAGTGAGGCCATTCTTTTTGTTCGGCACTTTAACAATCGGGAAATGAATGATTGCCACCAGTAACACCAGAGAAGGAGGGAGAGTAAGAGAGTAAGAGAGACAGTGAATGCGAGACAGAAAGAAAAAAAAAACACGGACAAAAGACCAGTTTGAATATTACTTCTTGTTGTGTTCTCCTTTTCCGCACTCATTTCTTTCTCGCCTATCCATGTAGTCCGTGTAGCGCCAAAGAAAAGACGGAAATGAAGGGGGATAGGAATGACCAACTGCAACATAATAAAAATCTGTTTTTTTTCTTTTTTTCGGGGAGTTGATTGCTCACTAAGGACTATGAACAATCAAGGATAATGGCCGATGGGACGATGGGATATTGGATATTGGCAAGGATCGAACAAACAAACAAACAAACAAATAGTGAAGAGAAAAAAGAAGCGTCAAAAAGAACAATCGCTCTCAGCTACTTCAATTAATGAAGCTCCGTTTGTTGACTCGAGTTACTTCTTCCCATAGTCGCCATTTGCCTAGCCTAATGCTAGTTTTCGAGGAGTGTGTATAGTAGCCTATCTGCAAGGGTTGCGTGGATATGGATGTGAATATGGTTTTTGATTCTGAAAAGACAGCAACACAGCCTAACAGCATGGAAGTGATCCGATAGAGCCAGTTCGGGTTTCACCTGCTCTCTCCACTGCAAACGAACAGAAAATCAGGTACGCAGTGACAAGATGGACGCGCAACAATGTTGAAGTCGGATCCATCTCTTTCCACCTCCCCTCCACTTCCTTCTTTCTCTCTCTGCTTCCCCCCAAAAAGATCACAAAGATGGTGTGTGTGTGTGATTGCATGTTTGGACCGCTCAGGAAAAAGAAAAGGAAAGACACACGAGCATAATCAGGATGCGCGGGAAAGAACGTGTCCGACAGGGGAGGCGAGGAGCTACCAATCTCATGTTCGCAAAGAGATGAATGTATGGAAGCAACGGGATGTGTGAGAGTGTGGTGTGTGTGAGGTTCTGGAATGCATGGTGTATTTGTTAATGCACGTGTGCTCTGTTTTTTTTAAGTGAGTCGCTTGGTTGGGCAAAGTGGGATAGGTATGTGCGTGTGAACATCGATGTGGCTGAGTGGCGAAAAATAGGGTTTCGGCGGTGGCTGTGTTGGTGTTGGTGGGGCATTCTGATCAAAAGATCCGAGAGCGTTGTTTGGTTATTCCGCTTACCAACAGATGCAAGATGTGCGCGTTGCAAACAGGTCCTCCGTGGTACCTGAACAGAAAAAAAGGGAACAAAGCGAGTGAGTAAGTGATGTGTATGTGTGAGAGCGAGAATGTGTCGAGAGTCGGAATATGGCGAACGGTACAATGTCGAATGGTGTAATGTGGCCAGGGGAGAGGTCGTAATGGGAGAATGTAATGAGAAGGACAAAATGTGAAAGTACAAGTAGAAAAGAGAGTAATATGAAGGAAATGAGCCGTAGAAAGGGAAATGCGGAATGAGCAAAGTAGAAATAAGAAAGAAAAAAAGAAAGTGGGAGGAGAGGAGACTGTAACAGTCTAAAATACGGGTGCGAGGCAAGTCAAGTGAGCTCAGAAAGAACAGAAGAAACGGAGACAATTGAGCAGAGCCGGGGTAAAAAGAATCTTGCCTGCCTTGTTCTTTACTTTAACCATTCGATACGCTCGATGGTGGGTCAGGGGTAAAGAATGAAAGGAAGAAATGAAAACAAAATTATGACAAAAGCAAAGTATAAATGAATGCAGGCGTCAGATGCAAAGGGCGAAAGTGAGGGGAGAATGGCCAAAAAAGAGGGCAAGAAGAGTAAATTATGAAGGGGATGGAGGAAGGAGAAGAAGTACAAGTATGGCCACGAAGGAAAGCTATGGATGGAGATCAATGAGAGAGGATGAATGGGACATGGATGCACGATTACAGAGTGCAAGGAAGGATGCCATATTCATATTTTACACATACACACGCGGATATGAACGTGGACACTGACACATTGGACACAATACAATAGACATCCGCCATCATCCATCCACATACAACACAACATGCGACTCACCCACCTTGCTTCAAGGAGGAAGCAGCAATGTGGGACACAGGGAACAAAGGAAGAAGCCAAAAGAGACTGCAGTGAGGGAAGGAAGAAAGGGGAGTGGAAGGAGTGGGAGGACGAGGTGAGGTAAAGAATGAGGACGAAGACGAGGTCAAAGACGACAAAAACAAGGCGGCGGGGAGGACGAAGTGCAGGAGAAGGGGGGAGGGAGGGAGAAGCAAAGAAAAAAAAAGGAAAGGAGGATTGGATGGATATGAAAGAACTCAAAAAAGAACGACCAAAGTGATGAAATGAACAGAAGATACCTAAACTAATGGTAGATCTACAAGAAGGACCCTAATCGGACGATAGAATGGATACAAAATACCATTGTAGTATAGCGCCATCGCATTCGAGGAACATGGAGTGAAATGATCGCGAAGGACGAAGAAGACACGTAGCTAATAATGAAACCGGCCATATTGGAACATCGAAGACAGACTGAGAGAAAGAGAAAAGCGTTTGTACTTTGGTTGATGCCAAATGGAAGCAAGCGTTAGACATGGCGAGAAAGAGAAAAGGAGAGAGAGTGCGAGAGGGAGAGTACCCAGACTAGAGAATATTCGATACCATCTCGCTTTATCCAATCCATCCATATGCAACGATCTACTCGCTCACAAACATACACACGCGCGCGCTCTCTCTCTCTCTCCCTCTCTCTCTGTATGTATTCTGCAGAATCATGAAACGAGAGAGGCAGAGAGGGAAGCATCACAGTATCACAGTACCAGTACTAGTACTATCAGCATCACAGGTCGCTACTTTGCCCTCGTGGCAAAAAAGGACCGACACGCGCCACGCATCCTTACTCAAAAGCATGCACACGGAAGGTGTGTGTGTGAGAGAGAGAGAGAGAGAGAGAGAGAGAAAGAGTAACTGAGAGATCGTCTTGCCTTTTGGACAAGTACTCTGTCACCATTTCGATGGCAAAGAAAGAGAAGCAAAGCATTCGCCCTTGGTTCCTGCTTTGCTTTCGCTTTGCTTTGCGAATTGTGCAATTGTGTTTTGATTCCTGCCATCTCGTCTCAGTCTCAGTCTGTCTCAGTCTCATTCTACCCGTCCTACCTCACTTCGCTTGTGTGTCTTGCACATTTCCTCTCTTTCTCAATGTCCAGCAAGCAGTATCCATGCCGAACATCGGACGCAAAGAAATATCTTAAAGTTCTCTTCATTCCTGGCCCTCATACCATACATGTAAGCACAACAAATAAAAAACGCGGGGCTTTATTTTCCAAGGAGGACTTTTCGTGCTCACTCTTTCGCTCTCTGGGATTACGAATCCCGGGGACCAAGATTGACAACGCAGGAGAGTCACCAAAGCCTATGAGAGGCAGAGAGGGAGAGAGCGACAGAGAAAAGAGATTCTTTAAAAGACATGGAAGGATCATATAATGGAAGACTTGTTCAAAAGAAAGTCGTCATGTCATGCAGCCATGTGGCATCCATGCAATTGTGTCTCTATCTCATTGACATTGTCGTCGTTCTCTTTCTTGCTCTCTTTCTCTTTCTCCTGTCCACATCCGCAGAGAGAACCACTTCACTCCTTGTTTTTTTTTTAAAAAAAATATTGAAATACCACACAAATACAATGCAAAAAATGACCAGCTCTTGCTTCTTGTTTCCTCCTGGCTTCCCATCTGCCAGGGTCCTCTGAAGGAGTTAAGGAATCAATGGGCTATTTTTTGTTGCCAGGACGAAAACCTATTGACGTATGTGGTTCTGACTCAACCCAGTGTGGCAACTCTTTCGAAATATTAACTTCTTCAGAACCTCTCATGACGCAACCAAAAAAAAAAAAAAAAAAAAAAAAAAAAAAAAAAAAAAAAAGAAAAAGAAAAGTTGAATAATCGCATCAGGTCAGCAAAACTTGGGGCCAATGGTTTAACCGTGTGTGGGTACGGGAAAGCAGAGTAACACTCGGATTACATGCGACTTATTACGTAGAAAGGTACAGTATTGGCTGGATCTTAGGTGTTGCTATTCCCGCAAAGCGCAAAGTAAAGCAGTAGGAAGTGGGACCTAATTATGCCTCAATCTTTTTCTTGCAAGAGATAAACGCGACATCAGAACCAAATACATCTCTCATTGCCACAGTTCTCACGAAGGAAGAGGCCGGATGATAGAGAGAAGAAAACGGTGCCTGAGTTCATCAGTTTGACACCAGGAAAGCTTGGATAGGTAAAATGAGAACAAAGTCAGAGAAACGTGTGGCGAGATAAGCAAGCAGACAGAGTGAAAAAGAGAGGGTCAGGAACTCCAGGCACGACAGCAACGAAAATCTCGCATATCGCGAGAACCAGACCACAAATCAGCTTCTTCCGTGGATCAGGACGCCATCCATCATCTACTAAATGGATATCCTCAGGGCATCATCTAACGACCCGTAGTCTAATTATTCGCACCGAACACAATCAACAATAATGGAACAATGACAACGGGATGAGTATTACGTGTTCCTCGGCCAGCAAGTCGAGAAAGAATATAGTATAGAGGCCACATGGGCCCGTCTATTCCATTGCCCAAGAGAGGGAGAGATCTCTTTGCCTCCTGTGCGGTTATTGAGAACCTGCACCTATCAGAAGATATCTTTTTGAAGTGTGAGGCCTGTTTCCATAATGAGGGCCTTGTGCATGAATATGCATACCTTCTTTGCATCTATGCATGGACTGTGGATGCATGCCGTTAAATGCCTTATTTTTAAAGTTTTATCCATTCATAACCGCCTTTCCCCTCCTTCCCTTTACTTGGGGAGGGGGACAAAGGGCAGGAGAGATGGAGAGAGGGGAGTAACAATGAGTGAAAGAGATGAAAAAGATGCGATGGTTAACGGCGATCGAAGCACAGATCCTACTCTATTCAATAAGTCTGTAAGTCTATATGTTTTCTTCCTTCGCCCTCTCCTTCCCCGAGCCGAAGAATCGAAGGGCTCATCACGTTTTTTAAGATGGAGACACAAACTCAACTGACAAGAAAAAAAAAGTTCCAATTCAGTCACGCATAGACAGGAACCCAAGGAGCATCACAGTTCCATCTTCCAAACCTACCATGCTCTCGACTCAACATCCCACGGCTGGAACAATAGTGTATTGCTAGGAAGAAGGGATGGACTAACTTAATAGGGTGGCACGTAATGTTAAGATATCCAAGAAAATAACTAAACTTGATGGGTGGCTCAATTGCTTAAAATTCAGCCTTGGACCCTTGTGCTGCAGGAGCCGCATGAACCACCAGCCTAAAAATGTTCAGCTGCCTGCATACGTCAATGGTGGCCATTGTGTGGATCCAAAAGTCAAGAAAGAAAAATACTCCTGAAGACTCGGACAAGCCCGTGGCCTAGTATTTGCGTCCATAGTTGATCTCGGCCACTCATACTCGTACCACGTATCCATCTACCAACGCGCAACGCGGGCACTCCCTGCGGGCGAGTGGTGGTGCCTGGGCCAGCGAACACGTCACTTTGCGATTTGGACCAATCAAATCGTTCCACCGTATTGCCTCTCTCCCAGCCTATGATGGACAGCGCGATCAATAAATTTAAATTCCATCCTCTCCAGTCCCATCCCAATCCCATCCACGCTTCCATTCCCCCTTCCTAACTCATCTAACTCTCCACATCTCGACAGTTACGTACACCCTTCGCCATGAATTTCGAGGAAATCGAGGATCAGGACGGAATTCGCTTTTCGTTCAACGCCTGGCCTGCATCGCGCATCGAGGCTACCAGGACTGTTGTGCCAATCGCTGCCCTCTACACACCGCTCAAGGAGCGTGAGGACCTGCCATTAATCTACTATGAGCCTGTTACCTGCAAGCAACACACCTGTGGAGCCATCCTCAACCCTTACTGGTAAGCCCATCGACACTTCATGAGGGGAGTAAGTAATTCGACAAACGATTGTGTCTTCCATCATCTCACGTTTGTTCTCTGGTATTTCTCTAGTCAAATCGATCCCCGTGGAAAGCTGTGGATTTGCCCTTTCTGCTTACACCGCAACCAGTTCCCTCCTCACTACCGCGACATCTCCAACACCAACCTCCCTGCTGAACTGCTCGCCAAACACACAACCATTGAGTACACCCTGGCCAGGAGTGCACAGGTTCCTCCCATCTTTCTGTACGTTGTCGACACTTGCATTGATGAGGATGACCTCAAGGCCCTGAAGGACTCGTTAGTCGTCAGCTTGAGCTTGCTGCCTCCCCATGCCTTGGTCGGACTGATCACTTATGGCACCATGGTAAGGCAACGCCTTTGATCTACGTGGTCTCCTAACGTGTGCCTCTTCCCCAAAAAACAACAACATAATCTGATACACTAGCAACATATCATGAAACGTATTGTGCAAAATAGACACAGGTGCACGAGCTTGGATACAGCGAGTGCCCAAAGTCATATGTCTTCCGCGGCAACAAGGACTACACCTCGAAACAGATTCAGGATATGCTTGGTCTCTCTGCCCAGGCGATGCGACCCCAGCAGCCCGTCCGCCCTGGACAACCCGCCCCCTTCGCACCCAGCGGCAACTCTCGCTTCCTGCTGCCCATCCAGCAGTGTGAGTACACGCTGTCCTCGATCTTGGAGCAGCTCCAGCGTGATCCTTGGCCCGTGGCCACAGACAAGCGTCCTCAGCGCTGCACTGGTGTTGCCATGAGTGTTGCCGTTGGACTCTTGGAGGCCACTTATCAGAATAACGGAGGACGCATCATGCTGTTTGTTGGTGGAGCTGCTACCGAGGGCCCAGGAATGGTTGTCGGAACCGATCTCAAGGAACCATTGCGCTCTCACCACGACATTGAAAAGGAGAACGTCAAGCACTACAAGAAGGCTTCCAAGGTACGGAATCTGTTGGATCAACATGCACACGGGCGTTTCTAGTCTCTAACTTGACCTTGTTTTTCTGTCATTTTTTCTAGTTCTATGACGGCTTGGCAAAGAGAGCATCGACCAACGGACATGTCGTGGATATTTTCGCCGGCTGCTTGGATCAAGTCGGTCTCCTGGAGATGAAGTCTATGGTTAACTCGAGTGGCGGTATTATGGTCTTGTCCGATTCGTTCACGACACTCATTTTCAAGCAGAGCTTCCAAAAGATGTTTGAGAAGGACGCGGAGGGACACCTCAAGATGGGATTCAACGCCACTCTTGCTGTTCAGGTAGGCATCTTGGTGTGGATAGCCGCAACTACAAGTGTTTTTCTTTGTCTATGGGAACTAAACCATTTTTGATAAATTCCTTCAAATAGACAACCAAGGAACTCAAGATCTGTGGATTGATCGGACATGCTGTATCCTCCAACAAGAAAACGGCGTCTGTGGGAGAGACCGAAATTGGTATCGGAAACACATCGGCCTGGAAGATGTGTGGCGTGACCCCCAAGACCACCAACGGTATCTACTTTGAGGTTGTTAACCAGCAGGGTCAGTCACTCCAGCCTGGATCGCGTGGTCTTATTCAGTTCGCCACCCACTACCAGCATTCCAGTGGACACTTTAAGCTTCGCGTCACCACAGTTGCCCGAAGGTACGTATATCTAACCCTCAACTACGTTTGTCATCCAAAGTCGTCCGTACCATGTCTAACCTTGTTTCTTTTCTAATTAACTTGTACTAGCTGGGTGGATGGCAACAGTCCCGTTGTTGGTCAGTCCTTCGATCAGGAGACAGCTGCGGTGTTGATGGCTCGTATTGCCGTGTTCAAGGCCGAGATTGACGATGGCCCAGATGTTCTCCGCTGGTTGGACCGCATGCTGATTCGTCTGTGCCAAAAGTTTGCAGAGTACCGAAAGGACGAGCCCCAGTCCTTCCGACTCTCTGAGAATTTTTCCATCTATCCTCAATTCATGTTCCACTTGCGTCGCTCTCAGTTCCTGCAGGTCTTCAACAACTCTCCTGACGAGACTGCCTACAACCGCCACGTCCTGAACCGTGAGGATGTCAACAACTCGCTGATCATGATCCAACCCACCTTGATGTCCTACGGTTTTGAGGGCGAACCCCAGCCTGTGTTGTTGGACAGTGTCTCCGTCAAGCCCGACAGCATCTTGCTTCTGGACACTTTCTTCTACATTCTCATCTTCCACGGTGAAACGATTGCCGCCTGGAGGAAAGCAGGATACCAGGACCAGCCCGGCTACGAGAACTTTAAGGAGCTGTTGGAGGCACCCGTGGCCAACTCTCAGGAGCTGTTGACGGATCGTTTCCCTATCCCACGCTACATTGTCTGTGACCAGAACGGATCTCAGGCCCGTTTCTTGCTGTCCAAGCTCAACCCATCGACCACCCACGTCTCTGGCGGTCAGTACGGCTCTGCACCCGTTGGAGCGGCCATCTTTACCGATGATGTTTCCCTCCAGGTGTTCATGGAGCATCTCAAGAAGTTGGCGGTTGCTGGCACCTCGTAAAAATAATGGTCTGGCACCATTTTGTACTTGCGTCATCCATAAACAAACCCAACCCATAACAAACACTTTCCATGAAATGATACCATTACACTCCCCAACCACATCTCAATAGCGAGAAGAATAAAAGGAAAAAAAAAAAAAAAGAATATACGCATTTTGACCTTTCTAAACATGTCTACAAAAATGAAAAATGGTGATAGTTGAAGTTGTTGTTCTTCTACTTGCGGGCACCACTCTCGTTGTAGGCAGTCAAGATGTACTCCACGATGTCATCCATGCCAACGCCGTTCTTGACCTGGGCAAAGACCGTGGGGCCGGGTCCACGCATCTTGGCCGAATCTCTAGCCATTACATCCAAGTTGGCGCCCACAATCTCGGCCAAGTCAGTCTTGAAAAAAAGAGAAGAAAGCAAAAATGAGCTTGAGATTTTCCTAGAGAGTTTGTAGGTCAAACCTATTGCTTGAGTTTTCTTACCTTGTTGATGACCAACAGATCAGACTGACTGGTGCCTGGGCCTCCCTTTCTTGGGACCTTGTCTCCACCGGCGACATCAATGACTAAATGTGATAAAATACAAGATGGAGTGAGCAAGCGAAGGAGGGAGGGAGAATTCAAGCTGGAAACTCGGAGTTTTGATCTTGGACTTTACCGTAGATGATATAGTCGGCCAACTCGCGCGAGTAGTTGGCCGCCAGGTTATCGCCTCCACTCTCGATCAACAGCAGCTCCGGAGTGAATTTGGCCTGCAATTGCTCCAGTGCGGCCAAGTTGGCCGAAATATCCTCGCGGATGGCAGCATGTGGGCATCCACCTGATGGCCAAAAACTTAAACGTTAGAGCGCTGTGTCACCTCTTTTTTTTTTACCCACAAAGACGGGCAAGTGGGAAAAAGAAAAAAGTAAAATGGGAGGGGGACCGAGTGGTTTTCTCTTTTTTCTTTCTTCTGTCTTACCAGTCTCAATGGCAACAATGCGCTCCGGGTCCTCCAGGGCTTTGTTCCTGATCAGAAAGTCAGTGTCCTCGGTGGTGAAGATGTCGTTGGTCACACATGCGATACTGTAGTTCTTAGAGAGGGTGCGGCACAGCTCCAGCATCAGCGCCGTCTTGCCAGAGCCAACAGGTCTAAAAATGCCGGAAGCAAAGAGTGTGTTAGCATTAGATGATTCTTGTTCAAAGAGAGTTTATCGTTTTGCTCTTTCTTTCACATGTCCTTAACTAATGACACATTTTTCCCACGTAAACTGACGAATTACGAACCAACTCTCGAGAACCTTTTATCATCGAACAAAAGAAGCATCCCAAGCCCAACTTCCCGTTTGTGTCCTCACTTACCCTCCAATGCCGACCGTGAACGCACGCTCGTCCCAGTCGCGGTTGTCGTAGACGGGCAGGGGTCGCTCCACAAACTTGCCGGCAGTGTCGATTTGTTCGTGGCGGTGGCCGTGCTCAATGTCGGCCTGGGTCCAGCCGTCGTACTTGGTCGCGTTGTATTTCTGGCTGCTGGTTAGTTTGGGTGCAACGGGCGCGGGACCTTGGTCATGCGAGTGTGAATGTTCTCCCCCATGACTGTGACCATGGTCGTGTGAATGGTCGTGACTGTGCTCATGCTGATGGTGGTCGTTTCCTGAGGAGGAGGAACCGTGCTTTTCGAATCGGCAGGACATTTTTTTTGTTTTGTTTTCTTGCTAAGGAAGTGGTCGGTCGAGTGGAGGCAAACGTGTTTAAGAAGAAAAGAAAGGAACGTTTCGCCCAAAGGTCGTCGCTCTTAAGAAATTGGGGGGCAAGAATGAACCTGCTCAAAGTGAAAATTGAATTTCACGTAAACTCTGTATTTTGCAGCGTCGTACAACACGCCGATAAGAGAGGCGGAAGCATATCAAAGTTCAGCGTGGTTCAGCCAACCACGGATGCCATGCCGGAAGAAAATAGGGCGTTCACTCTCTTTTCATTTTTTTTTATTTATTTGGCCCTGCTGGACAGTTTTCCCTATTTGAAGCATAAAAATGCGGGCATGCAAAGATGATGTACGCCATAGAACAGCACTTGCATGACATTTCGGCAAAACAGGGTCTTGTTCTTGCCAACAAGTCGCGCAGCATTTTCAAGTATTGTGTTCACAGAAAGCACTCGAGGAATGAACTCGAAGAAAAACCAAATGTGGCTTCATGGTGGCCAGTGGATGAAATGATGAGCAAGTACGAACGGAGAGAAAGATACGAAGTATTGTGCGGTGCACGGGGGGTGGGGGAACACATGTTTACGGTGCTGTTTGCTGCAAAACCAATCTTGTTTCGGTCAGTCGAGAATGCAAGCGATAGAAAAAAGGGTGCGTCCGAGAACAAGCGCATGGGCATGAACATGAGTAGGAGCATGAGTATGGGCATAAGGAGAACCATGCACAGAACACTTTGGCGAGGACGAGGCCGAGGCCGATGAAAATAGCAGTATCCAAAGATACAAAAGTCACGCAGGAGGCGAGGAAGGGGTTTGACCAAGAGAGAGACGAGATCCTATTCGTTCGTTTGCCAAATAGAGGAAGAGGAAAAGGTCGCCCTTTTGGGGCGATAAAGCAAAGGTACATCCAAGCACATCCAAGCAAAAGCAAGGCCATAAAGTAGTAACGGGATGAGCGATATATTTTTCAACTCGCTTTCGTCGTTCCTCCTCTTCTTTCTTTCTTTCGTTCGTTTCTCGCCTCTCGTCATTAGTCTCCATTTTGTGCATACCACCCTCTCCTCCGGAAACTCAACTTGCGACATCCTTTCTTCCGTGCATATCTACAATAACATTGTGACCCCGCATCGTACCCCGACTCTCGTTCTTGCCCTTGAAATCTCGCGTGGCACAAACACCACACTCATACGTTTACAACCCCACTTTTCACCTCTGGCACCTTACTCCTACCTCGACCGCCCCTTCTTCCTCCTTCACACAGCCCTCTATTCACTACCATGAAACTGGTTCCACGCGAGTTGGACAAGCTCATCCTTCACCAGGTCGGCTACCTGGCCCAAAAGCGACTCGCCCGAGGACTGCGTCTCAACCAAACAGAAGCCACTGCCTTGATCGCCAGTCAGCTTGCAGAGTTCATTCGCGACGGCCAACACTCTGTCGCCGACCTCATGGACCTTGGCAAGCAGTTCCTGGGCCGCCGCCAAGTCATGCCCGGAGTGGGCCAAACCCTGATCGAGGTGCAGATTGAGGGCACCTTCCCCGATGGCACCAAGCTGGTCACAGTGCACGATCCGATTAGCAACGACAGCGGCAATCTGGAGCTGGCCTTGCATGGTAGCTTCCTGCCTATTCCAGATATGGACCGGTACTTCCCAGCCATTTCAGAGGCTGAGGAGGTCACGCACCCTCACCCGCCTGGCGCCATCGTCACAGCACCGGGCACACTGACTCTGAACAAGGGACGCAAGCGACTGAATCTGGAGATCACCAACAACGGCGACCGACCAATCTTGGTGAGCAGCCTTTCCTCATGTTTATTTTCTGAAAGAGTAGCGTGAGAGGGGGTGGGAGTGATAGGAGTGGTGTGGATGTGCCTGATGTGAGATGGGTGATTCATATTTAGAATCCGGGTATCTCTCAGAGTATCAAAACGAGAAGAACCGCGCTCGTCCCCTTATCCTGTCGTTATCCTTTCATTATCCGTCCGCTGTCCTTTCAGACTGTCCTTTCATATGACAGGCCGGAAATGAGCGAACAAACAACATCCAACCCAAAACCCAAAACCAAAATCATTATCAGAACGGGTGTCGTTCCGCGTATCTCTCTGGCTCTGCTATCGTTTAGAGTTGATTTCTTGTTCTTTCTTTGCCCTTGAAAGGCACCTCCTATGCCAAGTCTTTTTTTTCTTTTCTTTCTTTCTTTTGGGCGCATGGACAAAAGGGTTGGCATGGGTAAACAATATCAAACTCCTACCCTTGCCTCACTGCCACTTGTCGTGCTTGTCGTGAGAACAAAGCGGCCACTTTGTCTGATTACAATCGGGTGGGTGTGAGGGGGCGTAGGTGCATGGGTGCATGGATGGATGAATATTGCCTTTTCTCCCCCTTTTGCCTATCGGTCGGATATGTCAGCCGATGATATGTTTGTTGTTTCGTATGTCGTGTTTCGATTGTATTATTCCGCATGTTTTCCGAGCTATGTGACACAGACAACTCGTTCATTGTTTTGACCATGGGCCTCGGGAAGACTCCACTTTTTTTCTCATCATATCGATCATTCTGGTCCATGAATATTCACCCATGCTCACACGTTTTCCCTTTCGGCAAAACTACGCACTTAGGTTGGATCGCATTTCCATCTCATTGAGGCCAATAGTTTCCTCCAAATGGACCGCGCACTTGCCTATGGTCGAAGACTCGACATCCCCGCCGGATCAGCCATCCGTTTTGAGCCCGGCGAGAAACACACTGTGACCATTGTCAACATTGGCGGCAAGAAACGGATCACCGGAGGAAACAACCTCGCCACCGGTACAGTCGATCCGGAAAAACTGCCTGAGATCATGGACAAGCTGACACAGCGACAATTCTTGCATGCTGATCAGTCGCCCGCATTGAACGACAAAGAACTCCCCGAGTACCAGATCCCAAGAGAAGTGTACGAGTCCTTTTATGGACCTACGACGGGAGACCGCGTTCGACTGGGTGACACAGACCTGTGGGTCGAGATTGAGAAAGATTTTACTCACTACGGTGACGAGTGCAAGTTTGGAGGCGGAAAGGTACTGCGTGAAGGAATGGGCCAGGCCACTGGAATCCCCGACAGCGACGCATTGGATCTTGTCATCACCAACGCCATTATTCTGGACTACACCGGCATTTACAAGGTATGTTTCTTTTGAGATGCAAACAGGTTTGGCACGTGCTCCTTCCTGACAACTAACATCCTCACATAACTACTACTACTACTACTTTTTTTTCTCTCCAACAGGCTGATATTGGAATCAAGAACGGAGTCATTTCAGGCATCGGCAAGGCTGGTAACCCAGACGTGATGGAGGACGTCATGCCTAACATGGTGGTCGGTGTGACGACCGAGGTCATGGCAGGCGAACACAAGATTGTGGTCGCCGGTGGCATCGACACCCACGTCCACTACATCTGCCCACAGCTGATTGAGGAAGCCTTGACCTCAGGACTGACCACACTGATTGGAGGCGGCACTGGGCCCAACACGGGTTCGAATGCCACGACCTGTACAGCCCCCGCAGAGTTTATCAAGATGATGATGCAAGCAACCGACAACTCACCCGTAAACATTGGTATCACAGGAAAAGGAAACACTGCGCATCTCAACGGTATTCACGACCAGATCAAGGCCGGTGTCGTTGGACTGAAGCTTCACGAGGACTGGGGCACCACACCCGCTGCTATTGACGCCTGCCTGACCGCCTGCGACATGTATGATGTTCAGGTAACGAAGAATTGTATTTTTTCTTCTTCAGCTCTAATGGTCAGTCTCGGTCTTCATAGAGATACTAATTCGCGAGCATTTTTTTTAATCTTGATTAGGCCACTATTCACACTGACACCTTGAACGAAGCCGGATTTGTGCAGTCGACTGTGGGCGCTATCAACGGGCGCACGATTCACACCTATCACACTGAAGGAGCTGGAGGCGGACACGCACCCGACATTATCACCGTCTGTGGCCAGGCCAACGTTTTGCCGTCCAGTACCACACCGACGCTTCCCTTCACCAAGAACACGCTCGACGAGCACATTGACATGTTGATGGTCTGCCACCATCTGGACAAGAACTTGCCCGAGGACGTGCACTTTGCCGAGAGTCGTATCCGTGGCGAGACCATCGCGGCTGAGGGCTGCTTGCACGACATGGGCGCGATCAGTATGATCAGCAGTGACGCCCAGGCCATGGGTCGTATCGGCGAGGTGGTGGGACGGACCTGGATGTTGGCTGACCGAATGAAGCAGATCCGAGGACATATCCATGATGAGACTCTGGACCCCTTTGTGACGACAGCAGACAACTTCCGAGTCAAGCGATACGTCGCCAAGTACACCATCAACCCGTAAGGCACATTTGTAGACGCGTTGATCCGGCACATGACATTTGACAAATGAAGGTATACTAACGCTCCCTCTATTTTGCAAACCTGGTAGTGCTGTCGCCCACGGAATCTCACATCTGATCGGCTCTATCGAGGTCGGCAAGGTGGCCGATCTGGTCATGTACGAGCCCGCCAGTTTCGGAAGCAAGCCTTTCCATGTACTCAAGTCCGGCGTGGTAACCTTCTCGGCCATGGGTCTTGCCAACGGCTCGATCCCCTCGACCCAACCCATCATTCTCCGCCCCATGTTCGGTGCCATAGGCAGTGCAGCTGCCGCCAACTCGATCGTGTTTATGAGCCAGGCAGCCGTGGATCTGAACAGGGGCCAAGAGTACGGACTCAAGAAGCGCGTGGAGCCGATCCGGAACTGTCGTGAGATCTCCAAGGCGGACATGCGACTGAATGATCTGTGCCCCGTGGTGCAGGTCGACCCGGAGTCGTTTGAAGTCAGTGTCGAAGGCGTCATGATCAGTGATATGGTCAAACCGGCGGACATCCTTCCTTTGGCGCAGAGCATGTACATCTTTTAGTTTGTTCTCTCTCTCTCTCTCTCTCTCTCTCTCTCTCTCTCTCTCTCTCTCTCTCTCTCTCTCTCTCTCGTTTGTTCTCCACCCTCATCTTCATACCCAGTCAACAGCAGAGTGTACAATAGTCCGATGCGAAATGAACAAACATGTTTGGCCTTTTCCCTAGGGATCATTGAAATTGAATGAGCGCATCTAATACGCCGACCTCATAATCGGACACAAGGCGTCAAAGTCATGTATGCCGATGAAAAAAAAAAAAAAAAAAAAAAAAAAACGGACATTGTGCATATGCAAGGGGTGGGATGATGTGTCCAGGGAAAGGTGGGCACCCAACGTGCACAGTGCACTATGAAACACCAACAGGTACAACGAGAGCGATCCCGGAGAGACAGACAGACAGAGAGAGAGAGAGAGAGAGAGAGAGAGAGAGAGAGAGAAAGAAGGAAGAGAGAGGAGAAAAGAAAAATACTCAAACACTCAAACGTGTATGGCAACCCGTTTGAATGGGGGAGGAAGAGGGTGCCCATTACGGCACAGAGAAAACAGGAAATCAGATATGCATGGCGGTCGATTGGGGAACGGGAGCGTGGGAGTTGCGAGGGAGTTGTTGGACAGGGTCCCCGGAAGGCGCCCATCCGACGCCGGACTCAGTCTCAAACGGGGACAAGGTTGGTTCTTTGGCCTTCCTAATGGAACATAGTCTTTCCTTGTTGTCATGGTGGCTCATCTAATCCAGCATTATGCAAGGAACGCCCTGCATCCTTGTTAGTCGATTTGCCCAAGACCTCTTTGTCGCGTACTAATTAATGCTTCTCTTGTTTGTTGCTGGCGATGTTGAACAGATGTTCATATACATGTTTGTTGGCATTTTGGGGGCCATAGGTTCTATAGTTGGAGTATTAGTGTTCATGGGATGGTCCATCCTCCACCTTCCTCCTTACTTCTTCCTCCTTGCTCCTTCCTCCTTGCTCCTTCCTCTTTCCCCCTTCTATCCTCCATCCTTCCTTGGAAAGGTAGCCTTTCCTTCAATTGCATTACCCCTGCTCCCCCCTGAAAAAAAAAAAAGACCAAGGACGCTTCATTAATTCTAATTGCTCAATCTCATTCATGTATGCACTGGCATTACCGATTGATGCGTCGTTTTTTTCTCACCTAGTGAACCAGTGTCAAACGCGTGGAGATGCGTCGAGTGCATTGGTGGGCCAGTCAAGACGCGGTATATTTTGAAGAGATGAAGATGAAGAGACACCTACGTTTACTCTACGCCCGTTAGATGTCTCTTTGGTTTGTCTTTAACCAGATCCAATTTAGTTTTTTTGTGCTCTTCTCTTCTTGATTAAGACCCGTCCTTGGATACCATGGGGGAGGTACCTCCAACTTCTACGAAACCAAATACATGCGAGCAAGAAGGAAAAGAAGAAAAAAGAGGTCCTTTTGTTTGATCCCAGATCTTTGATTTGTATGGTGTCGTGGATACACAAAACAAAGCGAAACTGTAATTCAATGCGTTATCCATGGTATTCATTGGCTTTGCTTGCCATCATGTCTGCTCCTGGCGACTTGATCTCCCTTTTCCCTGGACAACGAATGAAAAAACGTGTCTTATTCTCTTTGGGAGAACAAACATTGGAATCATGCCGACGCCCAATGGGTTCCCAGGGGCCCGACGTTTCATTGTTTCCCCTGAACAGAGACCGTCGCTTTTACGCTGGGTTTGCTTTTACTCTACCATGGACTAGGGACCATGGACTATGGACCATGGTGCACCAATGGTCGCAGTGGTAGTGGTACACATGCCCTCATGCTTCATCCCTCCCTTGCTATGCTTTTCGTACTCACATCGATCGCCTATTTTATATCCTATTCCTTACACTACTCATTCTTTTTTCTCTTCTACAACCAGCTCAACTCAGGGTTTTACCTTGCCTTCCCTTCCCTATGCTAAGCACACCTTCGCACTTTCGCACTGCATAGTCTCCATCATGGCTCTAGCTCTCAAACATCCCCAATTGTTTCCTGCAGTCGAGAGTGTTTTTACAGCCTCGATATATTTGGATGTGTATGATGGATGGATGGAAGTGAATGAGGGTGAAAAACGGTCTACTTGCGAGATACCTTTGAAGCAGATCAATTCTTGGATAAGTGAGTGTGCTTTGGATGGAGTATATAAGGCGCAGCATTTTCGCATCCATCCATCATTTTTTCCCTCTCTTTTACCTTTTTCTTTGTGTTCGTCATAAATATCGCAACGACGATCCTCTTTACTTTACTCTCACCCACAAAAAAACAACGACACGACAAGCTGCTGACCACTATCGTCGTTGTCTTGTCATCCACACAAAAAAGAAACAGCATTGGTAAGCCATAGCAATAATGCGAACAGAAAAGAGAAAGATAGATTGCATTAACCAACTTTTTTTCTTCCTGCCGTATCTACCACACATATGCTTGCACACTCAAATTAGAACGCATAAAAACCACTCGTCCACCAGCCTACCTTTACCCTTGCCTTACCCACATCCCGCTCCTAGCATTACTGTACACTACTCCCAGACAACGACTACCAAGAAGGGGATCTCTCTCTCCTTCCTTCCCTCCTTCTTCCTTCCTTCTCTTCGTTTCTTTCTTTCTTCATTGGTTGAGCCA
The DNA here is from genome assembly GCA_000739165.1 of Podila verticillata NRRL 6337. Lineage (NCBI taxonomy): Eukaryota > Fungi > Mortierellomycota > Mortierellomycetes > Mortierellales > Mortierellaceae > Podila > Podila verticillata. The sequence goes on along the minus strand of KN042417.1, from coordinate 910,403 downwards.
ACGCAGTAATATATTTCTGCTCGTTCCCTAGGACAATTGCATTTTTTTCCAACCATTTCAACCAACCACCTCAATTACCTCGAGGGGCATATCCATCCACCTACCCATCACGCAGGAAGAAAAAAAAGTGCATGAAAAAGCACACACAACAAAGAATGGAATCACCTACTCACTACATCGATCCTTCGTGTCCCCTGGCCGCTTCCCGCCGTATCTCCCAGTTCCCTACCAAGTCTCTTCATCGCAAGGACAGCAGCTGTTTCTCCAACGCCCCTTCCTCTTTCCCTTCACGTTCCCCAACACCTTTGTACATGTCCGTCTCTGAGGCCAGTCAGTCGGGCCAGTCCCCCTGTGTTACCTCGTCCCCTGGCCCATCCACACCGCGAGAGTGGACCATCTCGCCCTCCATCCCATACTCAAGCCTCGAAATCTATTCCCGGCCCACACTGCCCAGCTTCTCTTCCTTGTTTCCAGAACTCGACGACCGTGAACAAGGCTATCGTCATCATCAGCCCAAATACCCTGTGCATGCTCCCTCTTCTCATCAACAAAGACAGAGGCAGAGACAGGATCATCGTCTACTTTCCAGCTACGACTACGCTGCGGGAATGGGCATCTACTCGGAGCACTTGACCACCGAACGACCGGGATATCACCCGTACGAACATCACCCATATCGCCAATATCAGCATTATCAGCCTCATCAGCCTCATCAGTCTCGCTATCAGCCTCAGGATGGCGACGAGGTCCGAGTCGACCATCACAATTATGCATATGCTCGTCTTCTTCCTGTTCAAGCACAAGAACAAGGACAGGCGCAAGTCCAAACACAAGCACAAGCACAAGCACAAGGGACCATTTCAAGTGCCTCTGTGCCCCTTCATCTGACCAGTTGCGCTCCATCTTCTCGTCCTCGTTCGTCCCACTCCCCACCATCCTTCACTGCGGCTTTGCCCTCTACCTCTTCCTCTTCCTCTTCCTCTTCTTCCTTCTCTTCTTCTCCTCCCATTTCATTCTCGCCTCTTTTCCCTTCTTTCTTCTCTTCATCCTCCTCCTTCTTAAAAACATCATCCTCCTCCAGACCATCAACACAGCACACACAAACACAGCACCATCGACACCAACCATATCCCTCGCAACATCGCCAAAGATACAACATCAACTACAACTGCAAGGACAACTATTCTCAGTGCGACACAAACAACAGAGAAATGTTCCATTCTCAATCCTCCTTTCCCCCCTCTCCTTCGCACCACACACACCATCCACACGCACACCATCCAAACCACCCACACCACGATCGTAACAATAGCACTGTGCCCTCGAGAGAAGCTCCTTCCTCCCTTCTCAGCATCGACTTTCTTCAGGTCAAGCCTGCTTCTTCTTCAACTTCTTCTTCTACTTCTTTGTCTCCCTCTACACTACACTTTGCTGTGCACAACCACCACCAATCCTACCAGAACCTGCTCTCAGCGCTCCCAAAGTCTTCGCCCTCCACACCCAAGGTCGAGCAACCCATGGAGCGGTACTCTCGTTTCCGATCCACTTCACCACCAGGACTCTTGTCAACATTGGATCCACGGAGCAACATCAGCATGAAAACACGATTTGTCCCAACACCCTACGGTAGTCCCGCCTTGACCGACGAAGACTTGTACAGCGACTGGTCGTCGCGATCACCTTCCCCTTTGACCCGTGATACCATCCCGACTGCATACGGATCACAACAGCTGCGATCCATGATGGACTATTTCGAAACCATGTCAGACGGATCCGTCTCTGTCGACTCGTTGATCTCGGACAGCTCTGACAGCCATCGCTCTTTGCACCACCACATCACCAGCTCAGGAGCCAACATTTCGTCCACATCCTCCTCAACATCGACCCAGAACAAGACGATGACCACGACGACTTCAACAGGCAAGCTGCTGCTCTGCCCCGTGTGCGACAAGGCCTTCAAGCCAAGCAAGAACCAGAACTGCAACCTGCGGCGGCACCTCAAGAACGTGCACGACATGTCTCCTACGATCCACCCTCGCAAGTGCAAGTGGGACTCGCTGCCCGATGGCCGAGTCAAGGACGATAAGGACCGCAAAGAGCGCACACGCAAGTCCAAGCGACTGTGGGCACGCAAGTTCCGGCTCCGGCGCAAGGTCGAAGAGGCGGCCGAGGTGCTCACGATGCTGAACCAGGCGAACTGAAGCAATCAACAAACAAAGGGCTGGATGGATGCAACAATGGGCCCTTTCATCCCCTGTTTCCTTGTGGCCTATTCCCTTTCCCTCCCCCTACTTCGTCGACTTGCTTCCCATCCCACTACCATTCCCATCCCAATACACAATCGCCCCCCGAACTTGTTTTCTTTTTTTTTTTTTACTGCTACCAACACAACCTTTTCCCTTTTGACACATGTACGCAACAATTGTAACAACAGCGCAAACATAGCACTTTGCAACTTTTTTTTTTTTTCTCTTGTCTTCGCTCACTTGCACTAATAAAAGAAAAAGAAAAAAAAAAAAACATTTTACCAAAAGAAAAAAGCAGAACAATAGGAAGGGAGCCCTTGCATTTTTTCTTTTCATAGGGGAGGGGGGATGTGTCCCTGTATGTGCGAGGCGAAATGCAAAAGGGGAAGGGGATTCTACTCGTCTCAAAACAATAGGGCAGGGACAAAACAACGCAGAGGCACAAAAATCAGAGACGGAGGGGGCGATGATGTGATGGGCTTGGACCACTGCACCTACACCAAAAGGTCGCAAGTTAAAAAAAGCATCGAATGCATAACCACTTCCCCCAAAGACCAAATACCTCCCAAAAACCACCCCCGCTCGCACTCGAAGAGATGGATGGAGAGGACCCTGATGTCCACCCATGTCGCATACATGCATATATTCATAGCTTGCAAATCTCTGTTTGCTTTTATTATTTTTGGTTTCGCGCAATGTATGTTACATCCTTAATAGAAGAAAAAGAAAGAAAAGAAAAGAAAGAAAAAAAAACACCTCAATTACTCCTGCCCATCTCTATACGACTGAAGTCTCCGACTTCTTCTTAACCGTGTCCGGCCCGCAATGCCCTCGCCTTCTTCTTGGTTCATCTCCTCGTCCTCCAACGGGTTGTCTCTCGAGACACTCTTTCCTCGACTTATGAACGATCGCCTAAACGACGATACTCCCTCGTCCTCAGACACATCCTCCAGCACAGGCATGTCCGGATCCACCTCCAAATCCACCTCACGTTCCTTGCGCACCCATCGGGTGTTCGACCGAGACAGGGGTACATGGGACGCCGTTGGCGTCGAAGAAGAAGAAGCGGCGCCATTAGGCCCTGGTGTTGTCTCAGTCTCAGCGGGCGTTTCTGTTGTTGTTGTTGTTGTTGTTGATGTGGCGCCATCCGCTGAAATTGGGGTCTCAGTCGCCTCCACCTCACTCAGGTTCTGAAGCTGCAGACCACGCTGGTACACCTTATTGCGGACATGAATGCTCCAATTCGTGAGCAACGTCACCGTCTCCTTCATACAGAGGGCAAGCAGACACGACAACAAGACAGCAGGGTACGAGAACTTGAACACGGCTTCTCTAGCAGACCCTTCCAATGCTAAAAAAGATTTTTGAACAGCGAAAGCGAAATAATTTGTTAGAAAGAATCTCAAAAATGGAAACAGCATGGAGGAAACGAAAGACAACCACCTACCGAAAACATTGACAGCAAGTCTGGCCAAGGTCGAGGGCGCAATAAACGCACAGATGGAGAGGCTCATGATGGGCAAGAAAATATTGCGAGTGTACAGTTTCACATTCCAGTTCGCAATCTCAGAGTCCGGGAAAGCGAAGTTCATGATGACAGTGTATGGGTTTGCGGGGAATTTTTTCAGAATGGCCATCGCAATCCTCATGTAGATCAGTCCTATCGCCCAGTCCTAGAAACAACGATAACATCCAATATGAGAAAAGAGGTCTCAAAAGTTGCGAAACCCTACTAAAAAAGTTCCAGAGTGTGAGAGCTTACCAGTGCTGGGTATACGCCAGTGCTGCCTTCAAGCATAATACACACGGGTTGGATCACGGAAATGTCGACCATGAGTCCAAGAGTAAATGGCACGATGACTCCAAAGGTGACACCAAAGTACAGGGCCTTGACTATAAGCATCGCAACCGAGGGAGTCTTTTTCAATTGCTGCTCGATCCTGATCTTTGCCAACTCCTTGTCCTGCATCACAACGTTCTCGAATAGCCACTTTGAGATATGGACCAAAAAGGCCATGGCGTAAATCCCAATCACAAGCGAATACGTGTCATGAACATGCTTTTTGGTGAGCAGTGAAATGAGTTGGCGACCAAGGAGCACTAACACGCAAGGAAAAAAAAAAAAGTTATTATGGGAAAGCGAAGCCCGTACATCACAAAAGAGAACCAAACTAAAGGGGTTTCTTACAGCTGCTCACGACTGCGATGGCGAGAAAAGATGTAGACGAGGACCAGATCAAGAGAATGAACAAGATTAGGCGCCTCTTAAAGTTGGGGGGAGCATAGACAATGATGGTTCCCTCCTTGGGGTCAATGGGCTGCTGGGGCACATCGCGACGACGGGGCAAAAGTTCCATTAGAGGATCGATTTCTCCAGGCATGTCTTCCTTGGGATCCAGGGCGTGTCCTTGATCGTCCACGGGGACAAGCACTCGACGGTTCTTCAAATGCACGATGCGGTCGTTATCGGGCACTCGATACAAGCCGCCATCCTTGACAAATACAGCATCGTCTCCATGATAGCGATAGCGCAATAACCATGCCTTCCAGGTGCGATATTCAAAGTGTCCTTCCTCCTCTGGGTACCGCTCACCCTCCAGTCCGAACATGAACGAGCTCAATCGAAGCATCTTCGACAGCAAGCGCCACCAAAATTTGAACAATTCGAAAACTCCGTCCAGCAAGTTGAGCCACTTCAACGTCATGGGCATGACCACATGGAAGAAGACCAGATCGATGGGAAAGTCGGAGAGAGGCTCACTACAAGTGTCATGAACGAGTGTTGATATTAGTACTTTGGACCTGAAAAAAAAAAAAAACTTTCACACGTCGGCAAATTGAACTTACGCAAGGGGACGTCGAAGGGGTAGCACGCCGGACCAAAGCAGGTTGACAGCATGAGTGTTCACAGAAATGCCAATGACAATCAAGGTGAGGTACATCAGTGCGCCAGAACCGAGTTTCCGCAACTGCATCCAAATAGGGCGCTCGAGAATTTCTCGGACAGGTTGGAAACCCTCGTCGTTTGGATCACGAATAAACCACATCACTCCTGAACGGACAACGGTACGGCAGGTGCTCACAAACATGGAAAAGTTGAACATGAACGCAGTACCGACAAGCCAGTGCATGACAGCGGACCAGTTGGGTGACTGGAGATAAAATGCAATGCGAGACATGAACGTCGCTCCTTCGAACAGTGGCAACGTTGTCATGCCAATCACCACGCCGCAGAACAACGGGAAGACAATCATCTCGATTGCCACAAAGAATGCAATCTAAGCGAGTACACAAAAAAAAGGTTAGAATAATTGGGACGTCATTTTTTTTTCTCTTAACAGGAATACGATGCCTAACTAACCTTCTGGATAAGTCCAAGCTGCAGGAGCACATCGCGGATGAGTCCTCCGAAGCTGTCGCGGCGGGCGTGGCGGAGCGATTTGTAGTGAGTAGTCGCGATTACAAAGAATATCAAGTACCCAACAGCAATGGCGACAGTTTTCTCGTCAGGTGGAGTGATCGGCACAGATCCCAACTTTAAGGAAATCTGGGACAGAGCGCTCTTAAAAGCTCCTTCGACGACAACCTTGGCTGCTTCCTGAGCTTCCTGAGGCAAGGGCTCCGAGATCGAGGAAGTTGAGGTGTCGAATACAGCTCTCCATGCAGGCATGACGTGGTTGTGAACCAACGACTCGATAGGCTTCCCTCCCAGATACGATCCAGCCAAAGGTGATACGATTCCGGCAATCAGTGAACACGGTTTCATCACAACGGACCCAAAGAAAGGAAGCACTCGGTCCAGGATAAAGTCCAGAATGGGATCCATGAGGTGGCCGACAACGCCGAGAGCCTTGAGCGGGATCCGGAGAATGTTGAAGGGGTTCATGAGAACTGCCGTCTTGCCGACGAGGAAAGGGACAAGCACACCAACGGCCAAGCTGCCACTGATCAGTATCGACATCAGTATCGAGTTCTGCAACAGGGTCCAGTATGATCCGCGCATTCCAATAACCTCCAGCAGTCCTGCCATTTCCAACAAGTTGATTTCGCCACCATCATCCACTTGGGCGTCGTCCATTGGGTCCACGAGCGGTTGTTGCGGTTGTTGCGGTTGTTGCGGTTGTTCTTCTATAGGTGCGGGTGCAGCGGGAATATGGGGCTGTGGCGGGCGTTGGGGTTGCACTGGCCTAATAGGTTGTTCGACTTGCCCCAGAGGATCGCGATCGTGATCGATGTAGTAGTTTCTGAGATCGTTCCGTTGCATCTGCTGGAGAAGCATTTCCCTGCCTTGCCGCAATTGTCCAAGTCGCCGCTGCTGTTCTGCCTGTGGGAGGTTCGGGTCTGCATGATTTTCTGTGATCTGATTGTGGAGCTCTTCTGCTCTCCATCTCAACAGACGGTTCCAATCATTCTGAGAAAGGTCTCCACCCGAGGCGAGCTCATCGAAGCGGGCAATCTTTTGCTCCAGAGACATCTCTGATCCGTCCAGATTCATAAACATGTTGTCGTAAGTCAAAGGGATGCCAGCCTTCCAGTAATAAAGAGTCCCGCTCTTGGTCCGAATTTGGTTGTCATCCTGCAAGCGAGCTGAGCTCGAGGATCCTTCGCCGCTATTATCATCGTCCAGGCTGGCCCACCAGTCTGTCACGTTGTTGCCACTAGTGCTGCCCATACTTGACGATGTATCCCAAGGGTTGCTATTGGAATAAAATAGAATGAATATGGGCGAAACATGTTATTCAAACATGTTTTTCTCATTTCAAGGACATCATGAATAACTTACAAATGCCGTATAGGTGAGCCTTCAGCTTCATCCTCGTCCTCAAGAAGGTCCTCCGGCGCACGAAAGGTTCCACGCGCCTGTGTATCAAAGGGACGAGGTCGACGTTCCTGAGGCGCGAAGTTATGGGGTGGCACCCGTCGAACTGGGATATCGTTAGGCTGTGCTGGGGCGTTGTCTCCCTGGGCGTTGAATCCCCTCTGCAGGTTGAATCCAGCCTGAGCGTTAAATCCAGCCTGAGCGTTAAATCCCGCCTGAGCGTTGAGTTGAGCGTTAAGTTGAGCGTTAAAGCCTGCCTGGGCGCCAAACTGAGGCTGGAATCCCCAGGCCTCTCCTTCAGGAACGGGTTGCACGGGTTGCACGGGCTGGGCCATGATGTCATCCATAAAGACCATTTCATCCACATCCTGATTTTGAAGGACCCATTCCCGCAAAAGAAATACGGTGATAAAGACGACGATCACGACTGCACTGACGACCTGGCCTTCAATACAGTCCTGAAGAATGACGCTAATTGGTAAGACGAAGGGCATGACGTCACTTGCATAAGTATTCCTGCTGCGCCATGCGATGAATGTGTGCAAAGCGAGCATGTGGAATTTTCCCTTTACCTGACCCATTGGTATTCTTGAGGGACATTTCGAGAAAGGAATTGAGCAAAGCTGTCCTCCGTGACGTTCCCTGTTGATGGTGGCCGAAGAGAGAGGCCCTGAGGAGAGTCCAATCCGTTGGCCCTGTACGCAAAGGTCTCTCCGAACCAGAAATAAAGTCTCCAGATCCAGATGGCGAAATAAGGAAGGATGGCGAGCCAGGTGGTGGAGACAAGTACTCCTCGGAGCATGAAGACAAGTACCTTGGCGATTTCCTGAAAAGTGTTCCTGAGTAGGACGTGTATTGGTACGGACTCTGGCATGTCCGGGGCGAAAACTAGGTGAGACAGATAAATAGCACAGCACGCAAGTCAATAAGAGGCGCAGAACATATGATCGGTCCAATTCCTGAAGAGTGAGTGCATCATAAACCGAGGTCAAAGCACCCGAGTTCGCACACAATAAAAGACTTACTTGGTGTGAATTCAAAGTTGTGCTTGCAAAGTTCGCAGTAGCTATAAAGTGCCAAGATTTCGATCGTGTTACGACAAAGAACGACAGGGACGGCATGCATACGTATGTTTGAACTGGCCCTGCGGTTTACCTCTTGTTGCTGTGTTCGAGCCATTCTATTAAACTAATGAAGCGGAGGAGTGCCAAGTGGGCACATCAGTGACCATGATGAGTTGAGTCGAAGTCAGCCGTTCTCATTTACTTACCAATCCTGATGCACATAGCGGATACTTCCCGAGCACTTGCAAGGGTGAAAGAGTGGTTGTGCAAGCGAGCCTTCCGATCTACACACTCTGCAGATCTCTATGGAATGGTCACGAATAAATGCGTCAGCTACATGCAATACGCAACTCCATGACTTCCTCAGATTGTGCTCGATGCATTGTCCGTGAGGCAATGTCGCACAGGCAGCTTTCGTTATGCTGGGGTGCGCTTAAAAAATGATGCATTGATGGCGCCAATATTTCCTAGACTTGATGCTGCCGATGCCGATGCCGATGTCCTGAGATGTGTGGAGAGGATGCGCATTGATTGCTGAATGTTATGGATGGGGATGGCTGTTGATACCTTCTTCTCCTTCCATCATTAGCTATGTCCCTGGTGGGAGTGAATGTCGCGGTGTCAATGTGTAAAGATTGTGTGGAGTTGGGCCAAAAGTCTTGAGTTGAGACGAACCAAAAATGTGCAGTCGAAAATTTTAAAGTCCCAGCTCTGAGGTATGTGCTCCAAGCACACTTTCGCCACGTATCTGGATTCCGGAGACTACACAGCCCCAATTCCGCCATACCAGTCAACTCCAGCTGGGTGCCCTCATCTCCTTGTCGATTTGTGATATACAAGCTTACTAGCCATCACACAGCAACGACTGACAGGGGCGTTGCACGGCTTGTCTGCGGCCTATTGATGAACACACTTGGGATGCCTGAATCAATTAAGGGGCCTAGTCTCGTGCGACTGCAGCAATATAGCGGCAGTCCGTCGGTCTGACTTTGATCCCTCTCTTTTTTTGCAAATTCAAGATGGTACAGCGAACCTACGATGGATTGATATACATCCGCAGGACACGTTCCGTCGCATCCATCGATCATTTCATACACTCAGGACGCCAACTGCACCAACATTGACACCTCATATCACCTCGTCTCACCGGAAACCATGCTGGACCCTCATCTCTCATCTCTGGGAAACCATCGTCAATTCATCGCCAAACTTTGCCTTTTTTCAGCAAAAACCTGGATGCATGCAGAGACCATGAGCCCCCGTTATTTCAGTCGCAACAAAAACAGTTCGCGGATCGAGAACTACTGCATCAATTCGATACTCCCATCTGGAACGAGAGATTTACAGTCGAAATCATGATCTCATAAACATAATCATGGACTGTGCCGGACCAGTTGCACGAGAAGCATTGGACGAAACAGACATCTTAGTGGCTCCTTTGCAGGGAACCATCGGTGCTGCTTGTTCGCTGTTCATGGAGCCTTGTAGCCAGTACAAGCATCAGCAAGGATCAGCAGCACTGTTTATGTTCTCAAGTGGCATCACAATCGCTACAACTGTTTTCGACAAACAAATCGCCTGGACAGGAGATGGATTACAGCTTGAGAGACTCGACCACAATCACAAAACACGCTTCACCTACAACGAATCATCTCTGGCTGCCTCAAATTGCTAAACTGGACCCATCCATCTCTGTTACTCTCAACGTGGAAATAGGTCAACGTTCCCAAAACCAGAAACACCTACTGCAAGGGCAAGACCTGCAAGAAGCACACTGCCCACAAGGTCTCCCAGTACAAGACTGGAAAGGCTTCGCTCTTCGCTCAGGGTATGTGGTTTCTTGGGCGATCATTTGGACAGTATGGCGATATTCGGCTTTGACAGTTATTCTAATCATTACTCCTCTTTATATCTTTCTTTTGCGCTATGAACACTTATGGAAACACTAAACACGGGCACCTACTATCAACTTTGCAACGGAACATTGGACAACCTTCGGCTTGACTTTGTTTTTTCTGGAATCGGGACACCCTTGACCTCTTTACCGGAACCAAAAAACACCTCTCCTTACCTCTGTGTGTGCCCTTGCTCCACAGGTAAGCGTCGTTACGATAGAAAGCAGTCCGGTTATGGTGGTCAGACCAAGCCCGTCTTCCACAAGAAGGCCAAGACCACCAAGAAGGTCGTCCTTCGTTTGGAGTGCCAGGTCTGCAAGTACAAGCACCAGATCGCCTTGAAGCGCTGCAAGCACTTTGAGCTCGGTGGTGACCGCAAGCAGAAGGGTAAGCTAAGCTACTGTTTCTTCATGCCTGATCTTGGGCGAATGTTGGTGTTTTTTCTTTGAGACTAACAGCATTCTTCCTTTCTTTCATTCTTTGTCCTCAATCTGCAGGTCAGGCTCTTACTTTCTAAATATCGAAAGTTGCTGCCACCTAGTGCAATCTGTTTTCTATGTCAAAATAAATCTCGGATTGTCATATTCCAAACCTACCTTAACTATCGAGTATCAACACATGCATGTGTCTATTTATTCCGTTGGCGACGTTATTTCTTGTATTCAGGAACGTTGTGAACCTTTTGGTGACTAGTTCTCAAAAGAGAAAAGAAATTAGCAAATCGAATAAGCACAGCTTTATCACAAAAACGATTGAGCATGGACACTTGGTGCAAGGATCGGAATAATTGCCTCTGAGAGGAGAGAGCCACATGGCTCTAATAGCATGGGTCATGTTGCCACTAATTGGATTTCAATTCGAACCCTTGTTCGACTGCTGCAGTTTGCGCAGGTAATAAGGCCAATTGTTTAAGTAAGCTTCGCAGTTGCTTTTGCGGCATCTGAGGGACACATACCACAGTTAGTGCAATCAGCTGGCTGGATACCACAGTCAAGGTATGTCTACACGGTTGGCGTGATAACAAGAGATCAGGTGTTCAACAAAAATGACGACACGATGGTGGACCCAAGTGGGGCTCGCTCGAGTTTGTGCTCAATGGCAATTCTTTTTTCTTCCTTCTCTGTTTTCTCTTTAGTCGCTTTTTTTCTCTTTTTCTTCTTTTTTTTCTTGGACTTCCATTCAGACATTCTTCCAACCTCCCTGTTTCGTCATTCGTTGTTCATTCACTCGGACCCTGTTTTCCTTTCTTTCTTTTTCTTCCCATCGTTTTCCTTCGCTTTTCGTTCTTTCTCTCACACACCTTCCATTCCACAACACAAACAACACACGCAGACACAAGCTTGTTGTCCTCCCCACTTGACCCTCGCCAAAACCTCACACTTCCTCTCTCGTCCTTCATTTGTTCCCGCTCACATTCTGCGATCGCACTTTTCTTTGTCTTCATTTCATTCCATTCCACAACCCCACCTGCATGGACATTCTAGAAGGCCCAGTGCTACTAGCCTGTTCAACTGTCACAGGCCTTTTCTCTGTCTGGCAAAAGAAATGCCAGCAAGGTATTGTTGGACCCCCCCCCCCCCTCCTTCTCCTTCACCGTGGCCCACATTTCTTTTTACTTCAGGCCATCCCGACGATGCATGATGGCCCTTGGGAGGACTGTGTTAGTCCATTTTAGTTCGTATTCGTATTGAGGGGAGCAATACCGTGAAACGGTTGCAATAGCACACCCTTTTTTTCTCTGTGAAGTGTTTTGGGTATCAAAAGGAGTACCATACATGAACCACAGTGATGTATGTGCTCCTAGCGACAGAGCTGGCTCCTGAACACTTTTCGACGGGAAGAAACAAAACGAATACGCACACATACACACCTCGCTCCCAGCGAACCACTTGTTTATATCCCTTGCCCATGCTATCTGCGTCTTTGCCCTTGAACACGAGCTGGTAACACATCGTGATCTGTTCTGATATTTCAATATATCTGACTTTTCCGTGATTGTATCACTATAAATTAGGCCGGATCCGTCTTACTGACCAGCGACCATGGCGGGAGCAGCCTCTGGGAGCCATGCTCCGGACAGCACATCTGCTACTGATCTCTATCGGGCTGGGCCTCTTGATCTCAATAGCACATACTATTGCACTTTTGATTGTCCAGATCAAGGGTAAGTTTTCTTTTTTTCATCCCATCCCCCAAACAAAGGAGATCGTTGTTGTTTTGGTCTGGTTTGTCTTTCTTCCCTGCCAATGACGTACGCCGTGGGTGTGGTTGGTTTTGGCGTGGAAATGCGACCTCGATTCCCCCTTTCCATCCTCCCTGTCTTTCAGCGCACGACCCCGCAAGCACGGAATCCCATTGATCCAAGAAAGCTTATTTATTTTTATTTGGAATTGTCATGGTTCGGACTTTTATGATTCATTTTAGGTAATCCTTCCTATGCCCATCCTCCCCTCCGCCTGTTCGTACCACTGCTTTCGCCCCTCTGCTGCATCGCTGCGTGGACACTCCACGGATGGATGGCCCTGCAGGAACGGCTCCAGCCACGGTTCTCGACCCCGATTCGACTGTTCTGGCTTAGTTACGTCATTCTCTCAACCACCGCTTTTGCGCTCTGGACCCAGGGACACGTCGGGCGGGTCGAACCCCTGGACACCATCATCAAAGTCACCGTCATTGGACGCTTCGTTCACTGCATCATTCTGGCTACCCTCGGCGCCCTGCAGGAGTACCAGTACAGATCGAACCACTATGTTTTTGAAGGACACGATCCTAACAGGACGCTGCCCTCATCCCACAGGAGTAACACCACACTTGTCAATGTGGACGGAGCAGTTCCAACAAGAGGCAACAAAAAGAATAAGAAGGGCAAAAACAAGACCGATCCAGCACTTTCATCATCGGCGCAAAAGGACTACCAGCGACCAACCACCCTTCGCGAGTTCTACGAGCATATCAAGCACCTTCGACCTTACATCTGGCCATCCAAGTCCAAGAAGCTCCAGGTCCACATCATTCTGTGTCTTCTCTTGCTTGTTGCCGGAAGAATCGTCAACGTGTTGGTGCCACAGCAGGTGGGGAATGTGGTGAACGCACTGACCAAAGTTACAGACGGGAGCGAAGGTGGCAAGGACGAAAACGGCAACCCCCGGTTTGTCTGGAAGGAGATCATGACCTTTATCGCGCTCCGCGCTCTCCAAGGCAATATCGGAGCGGTCGACACACTGCAAGGCGTTCTCTGGATTCCCGTCGGGCAGTTCAACACGCGTGAGCTCGCTGTCAAGATGTTTGAGCACCTTTTGAACTTGTCCTTGCGCTTCCATCTGAATCGCAAAACTGGTGAAATGCTTCGAGTTCAAGGTAAGAAAGAAAAAAAATGGTATTGTCTTGTCTTTACAGTCCTAGTCAAAGACATGAAGAGCTAATTCTGTTATTTGCTTTTTGTTGCGTAGATCGTGGAGTCTCCTCTATTGTGACACTCCTCTCATCACTACTGTTCAACATCCTCCCTTGCCTGGTCGATATCGCCGTCGCCTGCATTATGCTCACTCGATCCTTCGACATATATTTCGGAATCATTGTAGGCGTCACCATGATGTGCTATATCTACGCCACTATCCTCATGACGGACTGGAGAACCCGATACCGCCGGGAATCGAATGCTTTGGACAACGCTGTGGAGGCTCGCGCCGTGGATTCGCTGCTCAATTACGAGACCATCAAGCTGTTTGCGACCGAAGAGTTTGAAGTCGGCAAGTACATGGACGCCATCCAAGCATATCAGCAGGCTGACCAGAAGTCACAGTACACCCTCGGCATCCTCAACACCACTCTGAACCTCGTCATCCAGGGCGGCCTGGCTCTCGGATGTTTGCTCTGTGCCAAACGAGTAGCACAGAATGAGATGGAAGTTGGTGATTTTGTCATGTACTACGCCTATATCCTCCAGCTGTACGGACCTCTCAACGCCTTTGGTTCTTCTTACCGATCGTTGCAGGTAACTTTCATTGGATTATCGAGCATAAAAAAAATGTCCAATAGTGAGTCTCATTCTAACCTTTGCTTGTTGCCCTTGCCTTTTTTTTCTTCTAGAAAAACTTTATCGACATGGAAAAGATGCTCGATTTGTTCAAGGAGCCAGTTGAGATTCAAGATCTTCCAGATGCCAAGCCACTTGTGATGACCAAAGGCGATGTTGTTTTTGGTAAGAGAATAAGAGAGGAAGATACATTTTATGGACACACAAAAGCAATAGTATTGCGAGAGGGAGGCTAATACGCTGCTCTGCAACTTCAATCGCAAAATAGAAAATGTCTCCTTTGGATACAATCCAATGTATCCCAACCTGAAATCAGTGTCGTTCACCATCCCTCACGGAAAGAAGCTGGCTCTGGTAGGCCCTTCTGGAGGAGGCAAGTCGACGATTCTGCGCCTCTTGTTTCGGTTCTACGATCCCACTGTTGGACGGATCCTGATCGACGGCCAGGACATCAGGACAGTCACCCAAACGAGTCTCCGGCGGCGGATCGGCATTGTTCCCCAGGACACGGCTCTCTTTAATGAGACGATCGGATACAACATTGGCTACGGCAAGATTGGCCAGGACCATGCTCAGGTGTTTGACCCGTCGAGAAGTGCGCTTGTTCGACGCAGGTCCACGTCCAGTGAAAGCTCTGATAACGGCGAGGGCGGTGGCAGCGGCGCAGGACCCCGGCGTATTTTGATGAGCGGCAAGCCCGTCAAGCCTACGAGGAGTCGGAAGAATAAGCACGGATCAGTTACAACATCACCGGAGACACAAGGTATCACGGACGGTGATGACGATGCCGATGTCGAGGCGGACGCAGCTGACTACGGAGATGATGAGGACTGGGAAGACGATGGCAGGATTCAGGCCGCAGCCGAAGCAGCGCGGATACACGAAATCATCACCCGATTCCCAGATGGATACGCAACCCGTGTGGGCGAGCGAGGTATGCGGCTGTCGGGCGGTGAGAAACAGCGTGTGGCGATTGCTCGGACCATCCTGAAGAATCCACCAATCCTGCTCCTGGACGAGGCCACCAGTGCACTGGATACGCAGACGGAGCGCGAGATTCAGAACTCGATCGAGTCGATCTCCAAGGACAGGACCACCCTGATGATTGCACATCGTCTGTCGACCATTGTGGATGCGGACGAAATCCTGGTGATCCAACAGGGGCAAATTGCGGAACATGGCAGTCATGAAGAACTCATGCGGGCAGGAGGCATTTATGCTGCCATGTGGATGCAACAGCTGCGAGAGGACCGGACCCCGACCGGTAGTAGCCACTCCAGTCAGAAGGACTCGTCCAAGGGAGAGGAGGAATCGGACGACGACGACTCTTCGGACGATGAGAACCAGCCAAACCGCATCAGGATCCGACGGTCTGGTGGGCGATACGGCGGGTACAACCATCATGGATCGCACCATGGCAGGAAAATGATGTCGTTCTCTCTGCCGGCTTATGGGTTCTCGGGATCTGGGTCTGGATCTGGATCAAGACATGATTTCCTTCACAGTCGGATCAACCACCCTTCAATATCTACGCTTGGAGAAGGGGGATCACGGCCACTGGCGCTCCTAGCTGAAGATGACGCTTTGATGGAGGTCACGGAAGAGTCGAACGATGAGGAAGTGTTGTCGCCCACGGTCCCTGGAATCTACCGAGATTTCGAGGAGCAGCCTTGAGCGAGCAGAAGAAAAAAATTCACGAACATTCAACACCATGTACAACAATATCGCCTTGTCGCTTATTCTGCGAATATCCGTGACACCATCAAATCTCCTTTGTCAAAATAAAAAAAAGATTTCAGATACAAATATTCTAAAGAAATGCTAGGTGGGTTTAATACGATTGTCGTTGAGATGCCAGTAGGGTGTGTGGATGTGTGTTCATAAATAGAGATTATTTCTTGTGGACAATGACCTTGAGTTGCTCCAGAACAATAAAGGTGACGATCGTGTGTGGGCCGAGACGCAAGAAAGCAGGGAGCCAGCCCTTGAACAATGCTTGTGGGCCTTCCGACTTGACAATATGGAAGAACATTTTTGTTGATGATGTCTACAAAAAGGAACAAAAAAAAAAAAAAAATGTTAGAGTGAAGCAAAAAAAAGGGTTGAGTAGCAGAGAAGACACAAAACGTGTGTATTTGGACTTACACTTGATCCAGAAGAGTTCATAATTCTGGTCTTGAGCACATCCAGAGGAGCGCACACTGTTGTAGCGACGAGTCCCTATGGCGAGAAAAACAAAAGATTGAGCGTTAGCTAGGGCTATGGACCCACGTGTTCCCCGGCTCTCGCCCAAGAACGAAGCACGAAGCAACATCGTGCAACTGTTTTGGTCCAGATCCAATGGATCTCTCAGAGCTAATAAGCTCTCTTGGTCGCCTCCTATGACTGCAACATTCCATGATCCTGCCAAAATCTGATCTGCAAAGACTCGAAAAACAAAGTACTGCATGACAGATCAAGAGGAACAAAAAAGGGAAAAAAAACAACTTACAGCCAAGAGCGAAGAAGCAAAGTGGGTGCCGAGATTGTCGTGGAACCACGGCGTGGCCAGCAACTGGCGCTTGAACCCATCATACGAGACCAATTGCGAGGCAGTCATCAGGATAGCACGGTTCATGTTGGGTCCCAAGCCGCGCATCAGCTGGGCGGGTCCCTCCTCCTTGACAATCCTGAAGAGGCCGTCAAATGCGTGTTTGTAGTGGCGCTGCTGCTCCTTGGGGAGCTTGCCGTCGTTCACCATCCGGATGTTGACGACGTCTGCTGGGTTGCCGAATCCACCTCCAATGCATCCTGCGAGCACACCGCACATCAGCATGGTGCTGACTGGGATACGGCCTATTGTTGTTATTTTTTAGGACATAAAAAAATGTAAGTGCTTTGACCCTGTAGTCATGATGGTCATTGACACACAGGATTGTGTCTGTTTTGCCCCCAACTCCGATCCGGCTGAGGAAGAAAAAAAAACAACAACAAAGAAACATGGAACTTACTGCCATCCTTGGGTCCAAACTTCTCCTTGAGCAAGTCATAGGTGCCGAATCGGACGGTTGAGTAGGTGCCCTGGCGCAACAAACTGGCAGACAGTCCAGTGTACAGAGCGAGCACACCCTCGTGGCGAGCCACGTTGATCATAGTGCCAATCATTCCTTGCTTGCTTGCACCCTGAGTTGTCTGGAGGCGCACTTTGGTCAGATCAAAGGGATGCGAGACCAATGCGGCCGAGCATGAAGCAGCACCTATGGTACATACAAAGAGGAAGTGGGATTTTGTTGATGTTTAGCTTGCAGGATTCTCCCATCTCAAAGGGTTCTTCCTGCGCAGATCTGGCAAAGCCTCCTTTTTTCTATCTTTCTCTATTGCCAGTTTTAGCCCCATTGTGTTCCTGTTTTTCTTGGATACTATCTACAAAAGCGGATCGAGGTTTTTGCTGGTGTTTACCTCCGAGCCAGAAGGGGTCTCTTGGCTTTTTGATGGGGCTCTGCTGGGCTACTGTGACTTGTGGGAGTTGGACTTGTTGCGAAACTGCTGCCATGTCTGGTTATATGGAATGAATGGAGAAATGGAGAGAGGGAAGGAATGGGCCAAGCAAAGAGGTTGGTGGGTATAGGTTGATGTTACTTTTTTTTTAAAGAAAAAAAAAAAAAGTTCCTCGGTGAAATGTCAAATGTGGACAAGGAAAGTGTTGCGAGAGAGCAAAGAGAGAAAAGGTTGAAAGCGAATGGGCGAAAGAGTGGAGTGAAGAGATGTGGAGCTCGGTTCAGAAAGAAACAGGAAAATAACAAAGACCAGTCCCTCTTTTATTTCGCAGTATTTCGTCACATTTCGGCCCTTTTTCACTTTCAGAAAGAAGCCCTTCTTCTCATTTTGTCATTTATGAGTCCAAGGCAGGGCCAATAGAACGTCCCAAAGCGGAGTCAGCATCCAATAGGTGGATTGTGGTAGGTTTCGCCCTGGAAGCAATCAGTCTTGGCGCCACATTGGGAAGCAGCACCAGACGAGTGGATCATGGACACCATGGGAACCTGGAGCAGCCATTGAAATCCATCCACCCTGTGTTTGCTCACTACCAAGGTCATGGGCTGACATGTGGGTAGCTCACTCTCTCGATCTCGCTCTCTCCCCACTCCACTATGGCCTAAATGGAGTAACTTGTGGAGAACCACACTCGTAACACTCCTTTTGGATAAACCATTCCGACTTGCCGCACACAGCACATTGTCGTTACGCACCAAAACAATCAAGGTTTCCTTCGATGGAGATCGTTGTCCCACATGGAGGTGGTGATCTTGGAAATACGGGCAACTTTCGCTGCCTATGCACATTTCTCAGGAATGTAGGCCTCACGGCCACGCTCGATAAATTACTCTCGGACACTACCGGGAAACGAACTTGTTCTCATGGGTTCACATTGCTCACCCTCATCGTCGATTAGTTGGGTAGGCCAGAACAGGACGGCAAAAGGATTGAACACCACGCTCTCTATGCTGACCGATGTATAAAAAAAGACGGGCGAGTCTGAGAAAAGGAGATGATAGAGAGTCTATCAAGTCCAGGTCCAAAACGCCCTCATCTCGGCCCATTCTATTCGATGAGAGAGTGGACGAGACAACAAACAAAAAAAAACAGACAGAGGAATATCGCAAAGGACTTCTCCTTCCTCTAAAGGTAGAAGCTGGGGTTGGACACATCCAGAGAGGGAGAAGAGAGCGTGGGTAACAAACCACTTGGACAAGATGACTGCAAGTGACCAAATGGAGTGAGCAATACTCCTTCAAAAGGGTAGTTGGATGGCCATAAAAGATGAATAAAAGACGTGGGAAAATTAGCGAGTATGACTCGATAGGAAAAGTGTATTTTGGGGGGATGGCAAGGACAGAGAAGGAGGAGCAGAGAAGCATAATGCCTGCAGTGCCAGTTAGATGATGCAGGTAATAGATGGTAATAGATCTTTGCAGCAAGCAGCCGAGCTGGTCTAGATTTAGAGGCGGGCTAAGTTAACTTGTGAAAGAGGTAAGTCACGTTGCACTAGCATGTTGCGGAGGAAAGCACAGAAGTGTGCCTGGTGTGTAAACGACCTTTCTTCAATCCGAATTCGATATTCATTAGCAATGCAACATGGCCCTCACACAAGAAGGCTCCCTTGTCCCTTTGCCTGGCCTTTATGTTTGAGAGAACATCCTACTGAGATGCGCATGTTTGAAGCAAAAATCACGACCGCACCGTAGCGAAGACGATGAACAGGCCAACAGTCGCGACTCAAGATGGGAAGTAGTGTTCACTGACAGCAGGCACTAAGCCCTTGGAACTTCCTGACTCCCTTTCGCCAGTGAGTAGAATGTGCACTCCCATGAAAGTGGGTTGCTCGTATGGGCCAGCTCTGAGGCGGTTGTGATGCGCTCTGGCCGCAGCACATACCTACTTGCCATCGGAAGGCAGGAAGTTCCAGGGGCTTCGTGCCTGCTGTCAGTGAACACTACCGCCCTTCTTGCACAATCGTTGGCCTGGGCACCGTCCTTGTTGGCGGTGTGGCGGGTCGACAGTCTGAATATGCATGTTTCCTTTTTTATTTTCAATAGCCTCCACATCCTCTTTCTTCAAACATTATAATTTCTTAATGCTCCGCATCATGTCAAACTCAACAATCTCAAATCTCCATCCATAATCTCGACATTTAATGAGGGACACTCTCTCTCTACCAAGCACATTCATTGCAATCGAGCTTGCATGTAAAGAATAAATTCAGAGTTTTTTCTTCCTCTACATCCGTGACACTCCATACAAGTTGCCTCCCTTGACCTCAGTGTTGTAGCAGACCGCGAGGCAGAACCCGAAGATCGTCCGGGTCTCGCGCGGGTCAATGACACCATCGTCAATGCATCGGGAAGACGTCCAGTACACGTCCGACTCGCTTTCGACCACGTCCTGGAACATGGCCATCGACGTCTTGGCCATCTCCTCGTCTATCACCTTGCCCTTCTTTGCTGCAGAATCGCGCATCACAATGTCCAGGACGCCAGTCAGCTGCTCTGCGCCCATGACCGAGCAGCGGCTGTTCGGGAACGAGAACAGGAACCGCGGGTTGTAGGCACGTCCGGCCATGGCGTAGTTGCCGGCACCGTAGCTGGCACCCATGACGATGGTGATGCATGGGACCTCGCTGTTCGAGACCGCGTTGATGAATCGCGAGCCCGCCTTGATGATACCTTCCTCCTCGTATTTTTTGCCAACCATGAATCCGGTAATATTGTGGAGATAGATGATAGGACTGTTCCTATTGCCCAAAAAGAAAGAAAGAAAACGATCAGTCAATTGGTCAACATTGGAGAATTGAAAGGCTGGTTGTTGGTTTTACCTCATGTTGCAGAGCTGAATGAACTGAGTGGCCTTGTTGGCTTCAGGCGGGAAGATAACGTTGTTGTTCGCCAGAATGCCGACAGGGATGCCATGGATCGTGGCCCAGCCACAGATCAGGTTAGGTCCATACAGCGGCTTGAACTGCGTAAATCTCGATCCGTCGACCAGGCGGATGATTACTTCCACTGCGTCAAATGGGATGCGAATATTGGCACTGACAATTCCCAGGATCTCCTCTGGGTCGTAGAGAGGTTGGTCAAAGAGACCCTTTAGGTGGCGCATCGGCAGTGCTCCTTGTTTGGTCCAGTTCAATCCCGAGACGAACTCGCGTGCCATAGCAATGGCATGGTATTCATCCATAGCCAGTTGATCTGATACCCCAGACTTGCGACTGTGCATGTCGGCACCTCCAAGACTCTCAGCATCGGTGATCTCGCCAGTCGCCATCTTGACAAGGGGCGGACCGCCCAGGAACATGAGTGCTTTTCCTTTGACCATGACGACATAGTCGCTCATGCCAGGGATGTAGGCGCCTCCCGCGGTCGAATTTCCAAACACAACAGCAACAGAGGGTAGTCCTGCTTTCGATCTCTCGGCCAAGTGGCGGAATCCAGCCCCGCCAGGATGGAACACGCGAGACTGTTGAGCCAAGTTGGCTCCGGCCTATAAAGGACAAAAAATGATATTGAGTCGGGTGGAAATCGCGTGTATCGCTTGCGGCCAAATTTAATTGCTTACCGATTGAACAAGCTGAATGTGGGGAAGCCGATTCTGCCATGCAATCTCTCCGATGCGGCTACCTCGAGCCATGGTGGAGGCATTCCAAGCGCCACCAGCCAATGTTGGGATGTTTGCTGTGATCATACACTCGACTCCGCTTTTTGAAAAATTGAGTTTAGACTTTGGAGACATGCGCAAGAATTCTCTCTCACTAGTGCGGACTGAAATATGTTGGATTGCTTCGCCCTACTCACCAAACAAGTCCGATACCGGCAACTTGAGATCCGCCGACAGTCATCTCGTCCTGGCCGTAGCCTGCGAGAGGACAGAGCTCCATGAACGGAGAATCGTCATCCAAGAGCAACTCAATCCGATCGCGAGCTAGCAGAGGGGAGAACAGAACAGGTTAGTAATGCACAAGCTTAAGACTGTGCTGCAAAACAAGACGAACGAGCTGTATCTTTATACCAAGAAGACCACCGCGTTTATGGTGCAGATCCAGGAGCCGCTGCTCGCCCTGGAAGGTGGCCTCTTGGAGACGCTCGTTCAGCTGGTCGACCAGGCCGAGCATCTCCTTGTAGTTGGCCCGGTACTCAGGCGACTTTGTGTCCACCTTGGACTTGAGCGGTTTTGTATGGTGGCCGAGATTGTGCGCCATAATGGAAAAAACGGGGATATAATTCGAGTAGCCAAGATTGTGAATTGGATGATGGATGGATGAACAGGATGCGAAAAAAGCAAAAAAAGATTGATCTGATGCTGAATGCTCCGATGAATATCCCAAAGTGACAAAGTGAACATCGCGTCACTTTTGTTTGTACTCAGGGCCCAGATAAAATCATTCGGGGCATTCAGGGCATCCAGGGCAAGTCATCCTATGAAAGTACTCCGTGGACTGTTTCCCTAATGGTCTCCTTGCATCTAGCATAGTTTCTACAGTCATGCGACGCGTTGCTGCTGCAAAAGAAACTGGGACGTCTGATAAAAAAATCGATGTTATTTCGAGAGAGCTGTCTACTTGGCCCGTCAATTATGGTGTGACACGGATGTCGCCCATTTCGGCCGAGAAAAATTTTGGCGGCGGCGATTTTGGATTGTGCAAGGTGTTGTCGCCGTCCAGGCAATGCTGTTCCGCGCGACTTTCTTCTGTATCCAGAGGATCAGTTTGCCTATATATTACGCCACGATTATTATAGGTATGGTGAGAGTCAGGTCGATACGCACTTTGGTTATGCGATATTGGACTTGATATGTCATGATGCTGAATGGTGGACGCAATAAATAGGAGACTTGGGGCGATATTGGACTTGGTATGTCGTGATGTAGAATGGTGGACGCAATAAATAGGGGACTTGAGAATGAAAGAGCAATAGACGATCGACTCGAGGGTCTTACTTGACAATTGCCTTGTCTGGTTGAGAGTACAGATATGTAGCCACAAGTACAAGAGCGATTCCGACCAAGGAGACGGATCCGATCGTGGACTGAAA
Organism: Podila verticillata NRRL 6337; assembly: GCA_000739165.1. NCBI lineage: Eukaryota > Fungi > Mortierellomycota > Mortierellomycetes > Mortierellales > Mortierellaceae > Podila > Podila verticillata. The sequence continues at coordinate 887,779 of KN042417.1, read as the reverse complement.
AAGGTAGACACTGATGAAGACGCTGATGATGATTGAGATGCTGGTTGCAAAGCCCTTCAAGATATTGTCGGCATACTTGACCACCACAGCCACAATCAACCCACCCGCAGACTGACAGGCAATAGCGGCAATGATCACCCAGTCATACCCTACAAAGAATCCTTTTTCTGCCACGCCGTTACCGTCCTTCAGAAATACAGCCAAGAGGGCAAAAGGTAACGAGAACAGAGATAGTTGGATGTTGCGAAGCCAAAGAGACCCTTCTGTGGTCTTTAAGACTTTTTCAAAGTACACTCCAGCCAGTCCTGACAGAACGCAGGCCATCAACGTGACCAACAATCCCACAATAACGTCGGGACGAGTGTTGGTGACAGCGGCAGTTTCCTGGAGCGTTCCAATGTGATCCACTGCTGCCTTTTGTGCGGTACTATTTTTGGAAACTTCTACGCTGACAAGCCCTATTCCGATCGTGAGCATCACTAGCGACATCCACTTTAGCGCTCGCAAGACACGATGGAGCAGCAGCACAGAGAAAAGTGCTGTCGTTAAGATCTTGAGCTGGTATGTGACTTGGAAGGTCGAAGGGTCGAGTGCATGTGCAGCGACATACTGGAGGTTGTTCTGGATAGCGTAAAGCATGGCGGGAATAGACAGCTTCCAAGCATCACCTCCGAAGATGTCCCTGATAAAGTCCCAGGGGTAGAAGCGGCCAGTATCATGAATGGTTTCGTGGATGGTCAGGACAATGCAGACAAGTAGTTTGACAAGCTCGCAGACGAATACGGCTGTGGAGGAGAAGAAGGGAGGACGGCCAGGGCTCTGGGCAAGAACCATGACAGTAATCAAGCATGAGTTTTGTAGAGTGAGGATGACGAGAGATATGTATTTTAGTGCGATCCCGCATACCGACGGCGTTGCTATCATTTTCTGTTTAGTTGTAGTGGTGTGAGAAGAATGATTTCCAAAAGGCTGTTAAAGAACGAGAGAAAGAGGGGACAAGAAAAAGAGAACAGTCCTCACAGCAATAAATGGATCACGAGATCCAGGTAGAGCTGTGGTCTGTTTCCACAGTCATCGAGGTTGTGGGTAGGTGCATTTTCCAGTTGCACCATGGACCATGCACGCGTTCCTCTCCGTCTAGGCTCGATATAGAGCATCGTTTACCCAACGATATATCGCGCTTATGGATGCTGCCCTGCACACATGGCACGTGCACCACCTTCCAGTTGTGCCACCAAATCCCAGAAAAGCAAAAAGAACAAAAAATGATGACCAAAAACAAACCTTAAATCCCGCACCCCCAACAAATTTTTCTCCACACAAAAGAAAAAAAGTCTTGCTGAGTCGCAAGCATGCCGGATCGACGTGGGTGCCTTTGACGAAAAGTCCATGCCCACGGACAGAGAGACAGGCTTGACGGAGGCGGATCACCCTTCTCTTCCCCACGCTATCAAGGACAAAAAGCAGTCTGGCAAGGAGTCAGTGACACGCGCTTCTTGGCCAACTCCTTGTGCTAGAGGAGGGGCAACTCGTGGAGTGTTTGTGTTCTCCACAACGGACGTTCAAATTGCGCCTTCTTCAAACATATCTGCAGCCTAAAGTGGAGACCTCAATGAGTTGATGTACCAATAGTGCTGTCAAAAGACAAGCTCTCCCCATTGCCGGCAAGCAAGTTAGCAGGCAGGCCCAATCGCAGTGTGGAGCGGAAAACAGGTGTTTGTGCTTTTCATTTGCTTTTGGGAACGAAATAAAGAAAAAAAATCAATAGTCGGTTCGGCATCTCATTCGTTTTGTTCATTACTTTGTTTCTTCTCCTTTCAATCACATTTGATTCCACAATTCATTTCTTCTTTTTTTCCCCATCCTTCCTCTTCTCATTCTTCACGTTCCTCTCTACTCCATTCATCACATTTCATTAAAGTCATTTCCATCCTTTCCTCCGACTCGTTGGACTCGTGCCCATTCGCCTCTCTCGTGTCACCCATCCTCCGCATACATATTGCCACCAAATCCCTCGATCCCGCTTGAGCAATGGCAGAACACAACAACGACGACACCTCGGCCTCCCAAACCCTGGGTTCGTCCTACATCGCCATCGAACATACCCCCCCGCCTTCGCACTCATCTTCTACCGTTAGCATCTCCGATCTGGATATACCTCTCATGACAAAGTCCTTACCTCCCGCTAAAGAATCTGTCGTCGCACCATCCTCACCATCCTCACCATCCTCACCCACATCCCACGCCCACAAGAGCCGCAAGGACTACAAAAAGGAGGTCGAGAACGACAAGGCCTCCTGGCCCAACGGCAAGCGGCCTCGCGGCTACCGTACATCGGAGGGCAAAGAACTCGCCGAGAAGAGCAAGAACTACAAGAGCGGAGTCTCCATCCCACATCTCTCGGCACCGTGCAACACATACCAGGGTGTCCTCACCCATGCTCTCCTTGGCGCTATTCGTAGGTGCTATAGCAGCTGTTTGCATTGGTGATGAGAGTGATCTGTGTGTTCCAACTTCTGATCGGTCTTGTTTGTTTTCTCTAGGCTCTGGAGGGGTCAGTTATGGACTGAAGGCCTTGGTGAACCTCTGTTTGGGCATGCTCAAGCTTATGAAGGGAAAGTACGTACAACTCATCGAGAAAGCAAGGAGGAAATCATTGCCATGATTGTGCAGCAGATCTTTAACTGATCCAAACAACCAATGAAATACCACTCCGCCACTAGAACTACCTTCGGGCCCATCTTCAAAGACGCGTTCTTTGGTGCGGATGCAATTCGATTCGGATCGTTCTTTGGCATGTTCTCGTTCTTGTGGAAGTCTGTCAACAATGGACTGAAGCTCCACCGAGGAAAAGATGATCGACTGAACGGAGCTATTGCAGGTAAGGACTTGTGTCTCCACCGAGAAGTTTCTCATCCTCATGTTTGGTAATTTCGCTCTTCTAATGGATTGCAATGTTAAACTTGTCTTCTAGGTGCCGTTGCTGGCTTGGCTATTTTGATCGAGAGCCATGAACGTAGGGTCACTTTTGCACAACAGATGTTGATTCGGTAAACATTGATCGGCACAGAAGAAAAACACAACCTTGCACGGAAAAGACACTTGCCCAATTTCTGCTGACTAATGACGATGCGACTAACTAATACTACCACCATCAATGCCAACTAGCTCTATGCAAGGTGTATACAATGCTGGCAAGCATCGTGGTCTGTTCTCATTCCGTCACGGTGACGCCGCCTTGTTTGCCATTGCCTGTGGACAAGTCATGTATGCCTACACGGTAAGATCTTGTCTGCAACGTGTCTTTTTACACCCTGGTACCAAGAAAGACGACTGACCTCCTCCTTTTGATATCCATTTCACAGATGCAACCAGATTCGATTCCACCAGAGTACCTCAAGTTCATGCTCAACACTGCTCGCGTCCCAGCCGAGGCCTTGGCCTTCAACCGCGCTCGTGTGCGAGGATTCCCAGTGGATGTCAGCCAAGTCCAAGCTCTCGTTAAACGCTTCAAGGGCACCCCCAAGGCCGTCGAGACCGTCGCAGCCCTCACCGAATACACCAACATCATCCCCTGCGCCGTCCTCCATCCTGCCTTTGATTCGTGCAAGGTCAACAATGCGGAGCGCTTTGTCCAGGTTACGAAAAATATTCTGCCCGTCTATGCCACCCTGAACTTTGTGCCTTTGCTGATCCTCAGGATGAAGAGACTTTTGGCTGAGTAAGTGCTGCCACTTCTTGCTTATTTTATTACGTTAGAAGTAACCATGTACATGCTACTAATGCCGCTTTTGTGTCCACTCATCCCTATCACAGTCCAGTGAACGTTCTCTCCAAGACATCGTTCAACACTCTTCGCTCATCAGTATTCCTGGCGGTCTTTGTGGTATTATACCAGTCGCAGATCTGTGGCCACCGCAACCTGGTCAAGAGTGGATGGGTCCAGGGCAACAACAAATACCTGTACTGGCTGTTTGGCGTGACTTGTTCGGGAACCGCTATTATGGTTGAGCAGGAGAGCCGACGCGCCGAGTTGGCTATGTATGTGCTGCCCAAGGCTGCCGAAAGCTTGTACAAGATCCTGTACCAAAAGAACTGGATCAAAGCGGTCAAGCACTGGGAGGTCATGACGTTCTCGTTCGCTATGTCCCTTATCATGGTGAGTAAGCGTCAATTAGGGAACAAAAGGTTTTCGGATAGATCAATTCCTGACATTTTCTTCTCCTTTGTGATCGATAGTCCTTCTACCAGCAAGAGGAGCAAGTTTTGTCGCCGTTCGTCACCAAACTGATCTACCACATCTTGGGCAGGAACTAGGATTGTTACCTGAACGACAGGCCAGATACGACAAAGACAATAGAGCATGAACCAACTCAGCAACATATACCACTTTCACAACTACACGACTACAATAAAAGTAGTAGGGATAGATTTGCACTCATTGTGGCAAAGGCACTTTGGGGGTCACTGGGTTAAGGATGGGGGGCTCGATGCTTCAGACTTGAAGAAGAGGTATTCTGATCATAAAAAAAAAAGGCATTCGCACAGGGGACTCTTAGAATGGTGGTGAATGAAGGTCAGGGAGAATTGTGAATGAAGTTGGAATGCATGCTGTAAAAACAATGCATGGTTGGGTGAGTGCAGGAGAACAACAAAAAATAAAATACGCAAAAAATAGGCAAAAACGAAGCCGCTAGATTGGCCACCCCTCTATGTACGCTATGTGCCTTATCTCTATGTCCATTCTTCCACGACGCGTGCGCTGGATCTACTTAGTAAAATGATTGGTGCACCCTCGCCCCTTGGGCAAAGGCACTCTTAACTCACTTGACACTACTTTTCATAACCACAACCGTGTCGGCCTATTGTCCATGAGTCATCCCTTCAGCACACACAGCCCATGTTTATGTACTAGTCGTCGAGCTCACTCTTGTCCATGTCTCGACCTGCTTTTTTTTTTTTTTTTTTTTTTTTTTTCAAAAATCAAAATTTGCCCAAATCTATTCAGGATCCACCGAACCTCGTCTGGAGTGTCTTTAGAAGGTCGAGATATTATTTCCCAGTCATGTCGTAGTTACATACATTGAAGAGTTCCTCCTTACTACCTCAGAGGGTCGAGCTCAACCTTCCACTTGGTCGTCGACTATCCCATTCCCATTTCGCCAGAAATGCATGCTTATGCAACGCAAACAAACAAGGGCCATAGACACATCCAAGCTGCACTCGACAGCATATCTCGTTTTGAGAGCTGTTGTTTTCAAGGTCTCTTTTGAAGTTCCTCCACCTATCTTGCTAATGGATGGAGAGGTCAGAGTGAAGGGTAGAGGAATCTCATGCCCAAACAATCCATTGCCAAATGAGACAGCGAAAGTGTTCATCTACTCTAGAAAGCGAGTAAAAAGACAAGTCTTGTAAAGACATTGGAGATTGCATCGATTTATTATTTAATATGATATATAAATAACAGTTGGTATGTAGAGTCCTGTTTTATGCAAATATAGAGTTCAAGTCGCGAAAGATCGAGTCCTGGTCGCGCAGGGCTGATCGTCCCAGTGAGAAAACCGAGCCCAGGATGTGGTCAAGCGGATCTATGACAGCCTGTTCTTGGCGCTCCTCCTGACCTTGCTGTTCTTGATCGGATTCGCAGGAGCACTCGAGCGAAGAATCCTCCTCGGGAGCATCGGCTTCCGGCTCAGCTTGGGTTTCGGGCGGTGCTTCAGAAACCGACTCGATATCTGGAAGAGACTCCATGTCAGAAAGTGTATCACTGTCGTACTCTTCGTCTTCCTCGACATCCTGAGCAGCCGTATCCTGGTCCTCGGTCTCATGAACCTCTCGAGTGGGCTCCACCACAGAGTCAGCGGCCTTGATGACCGAGACTGGGTTGCTCTCTCGTTTGAACGCATCCACCTCATCCAGAAGCTCTTGAGACCGCTTGATCATCTCCTTGCGGCGGTGGCGGATCCCACTATCGCGAGCACTCTCGACAGCGTCGATCTTGAACATGGCCCTGATCAAGTTCTCTTCGGTCGCCAGGATCTGGTTCTTAATGGTGAGAGTGCCCGCAATGATCTGCCGCAGCTCCGAAGACAGGTTGTTGAGCGTCGATTCAACAGCATCGAGCTGTGCGTGCTTGTCGGAGAGGTGGCGCTGCTCACGTTCCTTGAGGATATCGGCAGCACGGAGCTCGGGCGAGGAATGGACAGAAGATGGAGCAGAGACGGGTGTGGAGGCAGGCCCGGTGGACTGATTTGGCTCTGGAACCTCGGTGGTTTCGACTGGGACCTCAACAGTAGCCTCTTCCTCCTTCTCGGGAGATTCCTCTAAAGTCTCCGCTAGGGCTTCGATCTCGCGGTTCTCGATGTTAGCACCAAGAAGGTTTTTAACCAGGGACTTGATCTCGGGGTTGGCAGCGTAGTAGTCGCCGACCAGGTCGTCTTCCGGAGCAGCTTTCTGTTGCTGGTCAACCTCGTGGTCGGCTGACTCCTGGCTTTGCTCGGCATCGGCCTCTACTTCCGTTTCCGTCTCTTCGTTGGTCTTGGTCTCTTCCTCAGGCTTCAATTGCTCGGTTGAATGAGGGTGGAGACAAGGCAGGAGCAAGGACGAGAGCAAGTTGGTTAAACGGTCTTCTTCTTGCTGCTGGAGGTACATGGCTTCGAGCTCGGCTTGTTCGCGTTCTTTCTCCATCTGAGCACGCTGTTGCTCCCTGAGCTGCTTCTGTCTCAATCGATATTGGCGGACAGCTTCTTGTTCAGCCTCGTACTTGGCTTGGGCAGCAGCTCGGGCGCGCTGTCGCTCCAAAAGAGTCCTTTCTTGCTCGATTCGCTGCTGCTTGGCAAATTCCTGTTGCTGGCGGAGGTAGTGTTGGCGGGCGAATCTCTGTTGCTGCTTGTGCTCGAGTGCGGCACAGAGATATTGCTCCTCAGAATCGTCCTCTTCGTCCCTGGTGTTGTTGGTGTGGGGGTTGAAGAACATATCAAATGGATGAGAGTGATACGCTTGTTGTTGATTTTGATGTTGAGGGGGGAAGCGACGGTGGACAGGGATGCCAGAGTGGAAAGCAGGATGGGTGAACAGGTTGAACATGATGAAGATGGGGGTGTGAGGACGATCAAGGGATGTGCTGTGAGTGAGTGAGTTGGATCTAGACCAAAATCGCAAACTGGCGCCCCCTTTTATATACTTTTGACAGCCAACCAATAGAAAGACTCGGATCGTCTGGAACATGGCAGTGCCTTCTGGTGCATTCCAACCAGCCATTTCCAAAAGAAGCTTCTAGGTGGTTCAAGACGGTTTCACGATCATTTGCCACCAAAATGAAAGCAGTTAATGTTGAAGACAGTCATGAAGTTTAATGAATGCGATTGAAGTGAGTATCATACAGTGCGAGTGATGTGGTGAAGCGTAAAAAAGAAAGTAGCAAAACAGTGGGATAGGAAGGAGGAATAAACGAAAGAAGGATATGAAGTCTATGTGTCTCGGCGATGAAAATGAATTTAGAAAAAAATAATTACAGTAGAGATGGATTATTTGACAAGATTGCGATTTGCGAAGGACAATTCCTTATTCGACAAGGTTTTCAATGGACATGACTCTAGCAGTGCTCTGGGGTGGCGAATACTCTTCGCGATCGTCCATGTCTGACTCCCTACCCAGGTCGTCTGAACTTGATGACAACAGCTCATCTCGATCAGACATCATGTCGTCGTCGTCATAGGACCCTTCGTCGTCCTCATCCTCGCCTCGAAGATTCCGATACTGGACATGGTTGTTCTCCTCGTCGATTTCATCGTCATCTTCTTGCCCAATCTCACGCTTGACTGCCATACCACATCCTTCTGTGTCCGCAGCTGTGTCGTCTTCGCGTGGTCTGAATGGAGGCGAGACTGTGGATAGCTGGCGGAATGATGACACAGAACTCAAAAGCAAGCGAGACTGACTTGATGGAGTCGAGTCAAAGGGATGTACTGGGTGCCTGGGTGAAGAATCATTGGGACCACTGACCAGTGAAGCAATGCCTGGCAGGGTCGTGGTGGGTGGGTTGGATGATGGAGAGTACTGAAGTGGGAGCGAGGCATTAAAGGAAGAGGCCGAGGAGGCCGACGAAAGGCTGTGAGGGGAGTTGAGCGAGCCGTTGCTTCCGTACCTCCTTTCAGGTGCACCTGTGGGTGAAGTGACGCACCAGGGAAGAGAATCATGTCGACGACCTGTATCGGGGGTCTTGGGAGGAGAGGGGAGTATCATTAGAGAATTGCAACTGGAGGATGCGAATGAGTGGATGCTAGTCAAGGAAGATGAGGAGGAAGTGGTCATTGAGCTTGGGGAGATCATGGCGCTAGGGACAGGAAGTGAGTGTCTGCGTTCGTAGGGCATAAATCGTGCCATGTGGGGTGCGTGTGGGTGGGTGGGTCGAGGAGAAGGAGGGAGGTTCTTGGGTTCGGGGCTGTGTTGTTGGCCAGGCAGAGGAGGAGAGGAGGATAAAGGATGGCGGGGGTGACGGTATGCGAGTTGGTGGTGATGACCAAAGCCATGCTCGCGATGGGGGTTCAGCAGGCTTGGGTGATGATACTCCAACGCATGGTGGTGGATTGAAGGCAGACTCATACGTCGCTTCTTTCGCTGCATGGTGGTGTTGAAGTGGTTCTTGATCGCATTGTCGGGTCGACCTGGAAGATGCTTGGCCATTTCAGCCCACTTGGAACCCATTTGGTTATAGAGTTCCAAGATGCGTATGTCCTCTTCATGAGTGAAGGGAGCTTTATTAACTAGAGGATGACAGATACATGTGAGTTGGCCGTAGTGAGTATTTTGAGATGAAAGAAGGTTGAGAGGGAGACGAAAAGGTATCAAGGTACTTACTGCGAGGATCGAGATGGTTGGTGTAGCGCTCGCGACACTGTTTGCCTGTGCGTGATCCGATACGCGACGCGATAAACACCCATTTCTCAGGACCGTACTCGTTTACCAACTCGCGGAGTTTGCGATCCTCCTGGAGAGGCACCAAAATAACACCTTCGGTTAGAATAAACAGTAGTGAAATGGAAACGACATAAGTCCATTGATCTAATAGAAAGTATAAGTACCTCATCAGTCCACGGACCCTTCACTTGGCGTGGTCGCACTGTGGACAATGCTCTCCACCGGTGCATGCACTCGTTTCTGTCGCGCGAACCATCAGGAAAGGCAAAATCTGCGACCGACTTCCACGATTTGGTGCCATAAGTTGTCACGGCTTCACTCAAAAGATTGTCCTTTTGAAGGCGAAAAGAGAAGGAAGGGAAGAGAAAGAAAGGAAGGGAGGGAGGTATGGTGGAAGTATGGTTGGTTAGTTTATTGAGCCAAGTGTCATGTGTTTAGATGGCTGAAAGGAGAGTGCCTCAAATGGTTGAGTGAAGATCGGCTTTGTTTTTTCTTCATTTCTTTTGGAGGGAACAGTGTGTTGGCGCGTCCAATGTCGCAACCACATACAGGGATAAGTGCAGAACAAAACAAAACAAAAAAACAGTGAAAGCAAAGGTGTTCAGGGGAAGAGAAAAGGTATAGCTCAATCCCTTTCTTTTTTGATGCCGTTCTTCATCCTTTTGCTTTTAATATCCGATGCATGCACAACCATCTCATCGCAAAAACAAACAAATCAAAGAAAATCTCCCGATCCAGGTCGTGTGGATGTGATTGAATATTGGCTTCCTTATTTTCCATTATGTACCTCATGCCGCTGCCATGGTCCGTCATTGTAGAATGCTCGTTCGGGGTGTTGGTGTGCCCGGTTGGGGATGGGGGCAGGCATAGACATAGGCGAGTAGGCGAAAGAAGGGTGGGACAGGGCGCTCATGGGTGCCGAGACAGAGTGCGGGATCGGAGAAGCAAAGGACATGCGCTCCATGGATCGCTCCATCGCATGGTGGTAGGATGTGTTGAGCGGTGGCAATTCTGCGCGTGTCTTCATGATGAGATGGGTGACGAGGATATCTGCTTTAGTGGCGTAAGGGTTCCGCTTGGCAACAATAAAGAGGGGCTGAGTTGAAAGATACAATGAAAATAGTGGATATGCTGAGAATGTGTTTGATATGATGCTGATCAGATCGAGATGAGAAGAGTGGAAGGATGAGAGAGTGAAGGAGAAGAGGGATGTACACCAGGTAAGAAGTGTCTGTGGTGAAGTATATTGAAGGTAGTGACAGTGGGAGGAGGAAGACAGAGCTACGACGAAGGAAGAAGAAAAGAAGAAAAAAAGAAGAATTAAGAAAAAAAAAGGAACAAGAAATAGTAAAAAATGGAAGAGAGGAGAAAATCAGAAGAGGGCAGGAGAGAAAGAAAAGAAAGGGACGGGGTAAATGAAGCCCCAGAAAACGAGTACGAAAAGGAACAGATCGATGGGGTGCAAGTTTGGACATCTGTTGAAAGCGAAAGACGATGAACGAGGATGGATTTGTTGGTATATTTCGTGATGGGTCTATGGAAATCGGGTGCACCCCATTGCTCACGTTAGCCGCGCGCGGTCTTTGTTGTTTTTTAGTATGGGACCAATGCCTGTGTCATGGCGTTGCTGTGAATACGTATGCACTCTATTGAATGCACGCTCACGCCCTTTTGTGTGTCCGATCTGCCAATTAATGGTCGTTCATGTAGTGAAAGGGTAAAGATGGGACATCCAACTTGGTTCCTTGCCTCTTGCATTGTTCATTTGTTCATATCACAATTGACAATTGACGGCAGAGCAAGAGTATGGTGTTACTAGGAAGGAATGGAATGCTATGATCTGTACGATGGACCCTTAGTACTTTACTCTTCCTCCCAAGGACCTGAAGGATGCCCTTCTTTACACCCGCGGGTAAGCGTGTGAGCTATGATCACAAGCGCATGTGCATATGTCTGTGTACATGAGTGTGTATATTCAATAAAGAGTGGAAGCCACAATGGAAGCGGGGAGCCTAAAGACTGCCAGGAGAAGGACACCATTGCTCCCGTACACATAGTCAACAAGGAACGAAATAGGTTTTCGTTTTTCTTTTCTCTTCTACTTCATCACATTGTTGGTTTATCCTGCTGTTTTTTTTTTCCCTCTTGAGTTGACTTTCTTTGGCAAGAAAAGAGACGCGAGCCCAAAAGAATTCAAAGAAGGGGCGTGAGGATGGTGAGGAGAAGGAGAGGAAGAAGAGGAAAGGAAAAGGAGAAAGAAAGACTGAGAAGGAGGAGGAGGATCTGTGGTGCAGAGTAGAGGACATCGTTCCTCTGTCTTTCTCTTCTTCATCATCCCCCACTCCACCCTGCTCTACAATCCACGCATGTCGACTCATAAGACAAACAAACACACTCCACAGCCGCACTCGAGTTCAATGTGCTCATTCGTGAGAGAAAAAGGGATTGAGGAGTCACATCGCACGCCAGCACTAGGAGTGCTCATCCTAAGGGATAGAACACAAGTGAGTGGATGCTATGGAGAAGAAGGGGGAGAGGGGGGAGAAGGAGGAAGGGAAAAGAAGAAGGAGAGAAGAAAACGAAGGACGCGCAATTGTCAGACTAAGGATGAAGAGTGGAAGTGATATAATGGCCGATTCGTCCATTCTTTGAGGTGAATATGATGCACACATATCAGGAAGAAATGAAGAATGCAATCTGCAATCGAAGGCATGCATAATGCACCGTCAATCATTTGTGGTCATAGTGCGTCTGTCTTGTTCAATGAAGAAAAGGGTCTCCTTGCCCAAGTATTACACGCCGAATGCAGTGAAAGAGTGAGATGAAAACCTTAGGTATGAAGGTGACAAGGAGCCCATGTCGGCATGACGCCGGATCTATTGCATGCCGTCAGTACTCATTCAATATCAAAAACATTGGTGGCAGGCCCATTCACGCCACAATAACATGAGTACCCACGTTTATGGTTGTCCAATGTTACCCCATATCCCTGCCTCCTTGTGCTCAAAGGACATCATCGCTCCTGTCTCCTGGACATAGTTAAGTCCTTGTATTCCAATATTTTTTTGGGTATTGTTTTCTCCTCTTCTTATTCATCCTCCCCCGTCTCCGTTCTGTTGGATGTGCTCTAAAATGGCGTTGGCTGGTGTAGCATTGTTTTTCTTTTTTTCTACTAGGCTCAGTATGCTAGTCATTTCCATGTTTGTTAGGATGAAAAGAGGTAGGAGAGGACAGGAGAGTTGCTTAACTCCGGAGCAAACAAGGAGAAAAGGACCGGGGGAAGGATCGTTCCATTGTCAATCTGATAAAAGCACGAGTGGACCGGTTTTTTACGGTTCTTTGTTCATTCCCGCTTCACCTTGAGTTGAAGTTGCGACAACAGAAACCGACTATTGGTGATGGCACACAAACGCGTCTTTGAATAACGCCAGACAACCGTGAACTCGTGACTCGACATTGTCAAGACACGAGATAGCACGCCACTAAATTGAGTGTTTGGTTTTGAGTTCGGTTTGGTTGTGGGAATGGCATGAGACAAATCGCTCGTGGCAGTGGCACGCGTCCTCCCACACTGAAGTGAGCGCACTTTCAACCCAGCCCGATCTAAGCGTGCGCATATATGTGACATCTAGTTATAACATGCATCCACATTTAATCACATACATGAAGAGGCATATGAAGCACATGACGATGTATTGCACGGAGGATGACTACTTGTTTTAGGACGGGGGAACAGGGGAGCAAGGGAACATGGGGCACAGGTCACCAGTCTGCCTTTCTTTTTCATTTCGCGGATGTCCGCAACGATCGCATGGAGGCACACCACTTCTCCCCACAGACACACACATTCAAACATAACATAAGTATGCACCCCATTACACTCTCGGAAGCATGTTGTGTCCCTCACCGTATCATTTCGCCTGTTCGTGTGTTCCTCTGTTCGGAGTAATGCTCCTTCTTTGGGTCCATGGGAGCATTTGCAGAAAATAGCTTTGCTGATGTGTGAGCATCCAGCAACAAAAGTGAGACACGGGAGTGACAAATGCAAATGGGAGTGTTTTGGTGGCGCCTCCTTTCCTCTTTTGGACAATTTCATTGAGTGAGTGCGTGTGAGGCGAGAGGAGAGAGCCTCACTCATCCACCCCATCGCATTCCCCCATCACCAATTCAAACAATTCAAACAATTCAAAGGGCGTGGCATCGCCCTTCCTCCCTCTTTCCTCTTTCCTTCCTCCTCCTTCCTCCCATCCATCCACTCCATCCGGGTTATACAAATAAGACACAGCCATCCTCACAATCCTAACTCCTACCTTCTTTTAAATCCCCACTCAGCCGCATTCTTCTTTTCCTTCTGCTCACTTGCCTTAATTACGACCGACAATCAAACAAAAAGCACCACAGCAAATTCCTTCGTTTCTCATTGAACCATTCATACTTCCATTCCTCCACTCTCTCACGTCAAACCACTACTCTCCCACTCTTCTACTCTTCACTCACTCGCATACCCCTCCCCCCTCCCTCCCACACACGCAGCACCTCATATGGCTGATATTGTGGTGTACGACGATTCTCCCCTCGCCCAATACCTTCTTGGTAAAACGTCAGCTTGTCCCTGAAAGCTTGTTTTTATATTCATTGCCTGTAATCAACCTCTGTTGGCTCACACTGTGATCCCTCCCCCATCTATGTCGTAGAGATCCAAGGCGATCAGCCGGACACAGAACTACAGCACATCACGGTTCCTGTCACCGAACCAGGACCTGCGCCAGAGTCACTTGGCTCGCGGATAGCCCACAATGCCGCTGATTTCCTTGCAAGCCTGCTCGAGTATCTCACAGTAAGAAAGCTCAATCAACTTGGCCATGTGAGGGCCCACTGTTGCAAGGATAACGTCCTAACCATGCATCTCGATCCAATCACTATCCAAAAAAATGCATCATCAAGCTCACCTTCTCGGCATCGTCCTCCGAAAACGACGACACCCAGTTTGAAGAGCGATTCAAGTACTTCATCTGCACATCGCCCTTCCTGAACAAGACTGTCACGGTGCAGGCCCACGAGCGTGGCCGTCGTGAGATGGCTTCCCTCGAATTTTCGACTTCTGTGTTCCATCCGGGTCCGTTCGGATATGTCCTTGGAGTAGGCACACTGGCCACCATCATAACCCGATCGGCCCTGGCACGCACCCGGATCGCACGCATGCCAATGATCCGGCCCATGTTGAGTAGATCCGCTGCTGTTTCACTCGCTCTCGCCTCTTCCCTATGGATGTTACGTATATTGGTAATGTGTGTGTGCTCTGAACGGCAATCCCGCTTTTGTAACACCCATCTCTCCAGCTCACATGAACAATCACATCACAAAAAAATCGGCTAACCATTTCCCGACTTTAATTTTATTTCTCGCAGCAACGGCGAAATACACAGTCAACACAGAATCAGGCCCTCCGGTCACTTCAATTGCTGATCAACCAGTGCCAAGCCCTCGATGCTAAGGTCAACCGGGCCATCATGGTCATCCAAGAGATCGAGCTAGTTTCCCGCGGCTATCGCCTCTCGACACCACTCGCCCCTATCTCCAGGATCGAGCAGGCCTCCAAGACCCGGCGGTGCAATCTCGTACGCGCTCAGCTTGTCACTGCTCTTGTCACAAGTGGCGCCCTCTTCCAAAAATCAACAGAAACGCTGCAGTCGCACATCGACCAGAAGCGACTCAGTACCTTGCTCGACATGTACAACATCACGCCTTCCTCGGGCCCCAACTCTCCAGCAGTGTTCCACGGAGCTCCGCATGACGCCATAGCGTGGACAGCATCCCCAACAATGGAAGGTAACCCCATGCTTCCGTCCACGACCGCTCGACGGAACTCAATGACCCACCGCAGGAGCAGAACCATGACCGGAGGAAGTATATCCAGATCAAGGAGTCGCCCGGCCAGTCGTCCGAGCAGTTTTCACGAAGCCTTTAATGGACCCCATCCCTCCGTGATCAACGAAGAGCACCAACGTTTTACCAACTCGACCACCACCCCTACTCTTATTACTGGCAACCGAAGACGCGTTCGACATAGCACTTCTTGGTCTGCCTCCGAGGGCGAAGACTCGGACCCGGAACTGTTCAGGACCTCGCCCCGCTCGAGCGGATACTCGGCTGGCTCACCGATCACGGCCCCGGAGATGACGACCCTGGAGAAGCTCCGCAAGAACTTTCAAAAAATGCATGGATACCGCCGCGAGTTCCTCTGTGAGCTGCTTTCGATTCGGCGCAAGACGCGCAGGGGCCGCCAGGGCGCCAAGGACTATGATAAGAACTGGGCGGTGGTGCGGGATGTGCTTCAGGAGGGCGTTTCTGGGCTTGAGGCGGTTGTGAATGAGCTGAACAAGGCTCTTGACGCAGAACTCTGTAAGTTGAATGTGAATTCGAGAACTAGCATCGCATCGGAGAACTAACAAACGCTATTTTGCAAATTGCACCCAGATTCATTGCCAAGGATCGACACCCGGAAAGCAACCAGCGACAACCCAGCTCAGGATAAGCAACTCCAACCGTTCGTTCATCGCTTGGCACTTCTGGAACAGCATGTCAGAGGCGTACAGGCAAAACTCTACATCTGCAACGAGGACATCAGGGAGACTGTCCAAGAAGAGCCCATGGATCCCGAAAAGCGCAAGTTGCTGGAGTCACAGTTCGACTCGATTAGCCAAGATATCAGCATGATGGCTTCGGAGTGGCAGCAGGGAAAGACGGCACTCATGAGCGTGTTTGATCCGCCAACGCACGCAGCACTACCCATGCTTGAGGAGGCATCCCCTAACCTGGATGAAGATGGTGGGGAAGAAGACTCGGTGTTCTCAGGAACTGTTGTCGATTCTATGGAGCATTTGGAAGATCAGCATGGATTGAAAACCTTGGCGTCCAAACGAGAAGAAGTCTTTGAGGGATCAACCGAAGACAGTTTGGCGTCCGAGTTTGGCAGACGCGGCATGGGAGCTAACGGCGTCAAGATGACCCGGGCAGAGAGGATCCAGCAACAGAAGCAGATCCGCGAGCAGGAGGACGCCAAGAAAGAGCGGAACCGCGACTCGTCCAGGATGGTGCATGAACTGAAAGATGTTCTTGGGCGGAGAAGACATATGCGCGAGAACGACGATGAACCAGAGTCACCGACACCGGCCTCGACGAACGGGTCGACGATATCGACAACATCGTCGACAATATCGACATCGACGGTACGGGTTACGCTGAGTCCACTTTTGGCGGCGAAATCGATTTCATATGAGCAATTCTTCCAAGCGCACGAATCGGCATCTTTGGATGTTGAACATGAAGAGTTTATCTCGCAAGTGATGGAGGAAGTGTCTCCGTTCACATTGGATAGCCCCGTAGAATAAAAAAAAAAGCGCTTGTACATATCTTGAGATTTCTGTGTTCTAACTTTTTACTTTAAACGCTCTGTGATGGGATATTACTAATCTATTCCTCAGCCTCGGCGAGAACCTTGAGCACAATATCCTTATAGCTCGCCACCGACGCGATCAGCTCCTTCTTGTTGATAAACTCATGCGGCGCATGCGCACACAGGATTGATCCGGGACCGAAAAGCAGCGACTTCTTTGCCGAGGTGAACGAGGGAATATCTGTAAAGTAGTTGGCGACAAAGGTTTCGAACCCAGGCACGGCATGGCACCGCACGGGCTCCCAGCAGGTCAGGCGCTCGATCGTAATCTTTTCCGCGATCTGTTTCTCCAACGGGAGGACCGTGTTGACCAGGTCGAGCACTTCCTGGGTCGAGGTCGCGATGCGGAAGGAGATTCCAGCTTTGGCGTGGGCGGGGATGATGTTGGCGGCCAGGCCGCCCTGGATCGTGCCAATGTTCATGGTTGTCTTGCCAAAGTAACTGGATTCGGGCAGATCCTAAATGATGTGATGCAGGTCACATCAGTTTGCTGTCAGCATGAAGCATGAGTAAATCGAGGTGTAACTTACAAGTGCACGCAGACTCTGAAGAATATCCAGAAGGCGGTCAATGGCACTGATGCCGAGCTCAGGGTGTCCTGAATGACCGGCTTTACCCTCGAGGCTGATGTTCAGACGCAACACGCCCTTGTGTCCCAGTGCCAGGCGCGACTCTGTGGGCTCGCCAACAATCAAGTAGTCTGGCGTCAATCCCAGGTCGTTCGCTTTCTATTTTGGAATTCGGTTTAGTAAGATGTGTATTAGAAAAAGTCTTCAGATTATCGGTCCCGGAAAAAAGATGATCTGATCACAGCGTTTCGCCTATACTTACAACCATGCCAATGTGGTCGACCTCTTCGCCAACGACAAACAAGAAGCCGACATCGCCCTCCTTGATCTTGCCCTCCCGTCGCAGTTCCTCGACAGCTTGAACTTGACCCGCCATGGAGCCTAATAACAGAAAAAAAGGAAAGCATCAAAGCGATGAGTCAACTTGTCACAAGTAGACTTTTTTTTTTTTTTTTTTTTTTTTCACACGCTAAAATGCGCATTTTTCTAATTTACCCTTCGCATCACTCGATCCTCGCCCGTACACATTTTCTTCGTCCTCACGATACTCGATATAGGGTGGCACGACATCGATGTGGGTGTTGAAGAGCACGCGTGGGTTGCGGTTGGTACCGAGGTAGGCGAGGACGTTCTCGCGGCCGGGGCTAATCTGCTGGAGCTCGACCGTATAGCCGAGCTTGGTAAGGTGTTCATGAAGGTATGCGGTGCAGGGGGACTCGTTCTCGGTGATGCATGAGATGGAGACAAGGCCCTTGTGGAAGTCGAAGAGTTGTTGGATGGATTCCTTGGAGGTCATTGTTGAGGAAAGTTAAAATGGAGAGGAGGTGGAGGTAAATGGAGTGAAGAAGAAGAAGAAAAAGTGCGCTCGAGGACGCATTTTTATGCGAGCGAATTATTATTAAGCTTCGCCGTTCTCATCACAGAAATAGCGAGAAGTGCTTCTCGCTCGTGTTTCCCGCAGTTCCCTTTGACACTTGCTTGCTCTCATCCACTCTGTCCCTGATATGCGCCACGTCCAGTATTCCATCGCGTCATGTCATGGCAGGGTGAGCAGGGTCGTCGGAGCTGGATGCTCTTGCGCCCAAAATGACCAGCGTCTTGTGACTGGACTTTGGAAGCTGAGAGGGGACTGTGGTTCCCAAAGAGGAAACAAAAAATATCGCGGACTCAAAAAGCAAAAGCTTCCTGTCTTCCATTCACCCATTCACCCGTTCACCACTTCACGATGCCTGGATTGTTGACGCTGACATTGCCCAGAGGAGCTTCATTAGCAGGAAGGCCGCTGCGAAGTGGTCTTGTATCGAGGAGCACTGTATCCCATCACAGCATATCGCCATCATCATTCACGCGGATCACGATACGACCATCTGCCGTTTGCCGGTTTCGACACACATCTGCCCCATCAGACTCATACACTCACAAATGGGGCAGGGCGTCATCGTACGACCAATCTCGGCCGTCTCGCTCGTTTGGAGGACAAGAGTTCGTCGCTGCGTGGGAGACAGAAGGTACGACCAATCATTGAGCGCATTTTGAGGAAGGATCCGCTCTTTCAAGACGCAGCGTCGTGTTCTCTAACATTTTGCGGGACGAATTCCTCTACAACCGATCAACAAAAATAGCACTCAAGAGCGCAGTGGAGCGGTTCAGGATACCCAATGCTATGCAACAGCAACTGGAATTGCTTGGAACCCCACGTGACATGGCCAAGGAGCTGATCGCAGAGTTCTCGGGGCGAGCTCTCCGCAACCAGATCCCAGAGTTGAACCGCAAGGCGATTGGCACCATGGCAACACAGTCACTGGAAGTTGGAATGACTTTCAAGTCAATGGGCGTAACGCGCGAGGAGGCGATCAGTGGTCAGCTGGATAAAGTCCTTTGGAATGCGTTCTTTACACACTGCGAATCAAAGTTCCCTCCGGACACACTCTTCCGACTCTCGCGGCTTCGTGAGATTGCAGATCTGCGGTACCCAGCCGAGTGGAATCCATCCGCTCGCTTAATGAAAAGGTTTGTCCTACAGGGAGGAAGTGGTTGAACTTGTGTTATGATAAAGCAGTTTGATCACGCTCGATCCTAACGTTCATTTTCTACAGAAAGATCATCATGCATGTGGGACCAACCAACTCAGGAAAGACACATCACGCACTGTTAAGACTCCAGGCGGCAGAATCAGGAGCGTATCTATCACCTCTTCGACTTTTAGCTCATGAAGTCTTCGAGCGTATGAACGATGCAGGAACGTCGTGCAATCTTGTCACGGGAGAGGAGCGTCGATATGGAGTTTTTAACGCCGAAGGAAAACCTGAACCGAGGGCTGCCAAGGTGACTTCGTGCACGATCGAGATGGTTGACCTGAACAAGAAGATCGAAGTTGCTGTTGTGGATGAGATTCAAATGTTGGCCGACCCTGATCGTGGTTGGGCTTGGACCCACGCTTTGCTGAGCTTGCCTGCCCAGGAAATTCATCTCTGTGGCGAACCTACTGTGGTCAACCTAGTGAAGAATATTTGCAAGCTGACCAACGAGGAGGTGGAAGTGCACGAGTACAACCGACTCAGCAAGCTGGAAGTGAAGGACACGAGTCTGTATGGCGACTTGAGCAAGATCCAAAAGGGAGATTGTGTGGTGACTTTTTCGAGAAAGAACATTTTCCTTCTCAAAAAGGCCATCGAAGCCGAGACTAATCTCCGTTGCGCGGTCGCGTACGGCAGTTTGCCACCAGAGAGTCGCTCGACCCAGGCCAAGCTCTTTAACGATCCCAACAGTGGTTACGATGTGCTTGTTGCTAGCGATGCTATCGGCATGGGTCTCAACTTGTGAGTCGCAAGATTTTTGCATGTCGTATGTTGTTTTATATGCTTACGGACACTAATACCGTTTGGTTCACTTGTATTGATGACATAGGAACATTCGACGCATTATTTTCGAGGCGGTCGAAAAGTACGACGGATCCAATGTCCGAGCATTGAGTTTGACACAGTTGAAGCAGATTGCTGGTCGCGCTGGACGGTTCGGGACCGACTACGCCGTGGGTCAGGCAACCACACTTGTCCAGAATGATATTCCGCCGCTCAAGCGAGCCCTGGCTGCACCCATGATCGAGATCCAGCGTGCAGCTATCCAGCCAACAGCAGAAATGCTTGAGCAGTTCTCACACCAGATGCCAGGCGCACCCTTCTCTCACGTTCTCAAGACCTTTGAAAGGATGTCGCGCAACTCGGATCTTTTCTTCTCTGGACTCTTCCGAAACATGATTGTAAGTCTCTACTATTTATTTATTACTTGCTTGTGAACAGAGGATACTTACTCTGTCTGTCATTTGATTTTGCGCCTAGTCGACTGCTGAGATCCTGGACAAGGTCAAGCTGACGATACGTGAGCGCATTCCCTTTATTTCCGCGCCCATCCAAGCGCGCGATCCAATCGTGGTCGAGGCCTCACTGAAGATGGCCCAAGCCGTGAGCCAGAGCAAGCCGCTAGCTGTGGATGCAGTGGTGCAGTTGCCAACCAAGGATTCGAACCAGGAACTGCATCTGGACCTGAGAGTCCTCGAGTCTTCCCACCGTGTCATTATGTTGTATCTTTGGCTGAGGTATGTGACACAAGCAATCGGGAGGAGGGGGGTTTTTTTTTGTGTTTCTCCCTTGGGCGCGATTAATGAAATCAAAGGAAAAGGCGACCATAGCCCATTTTATATGTTTTGTGATACATTGTACGTGTGACCTCACATACCTTTGCAATGGTTCGCTTTGGTGTTTTGTTGAACACTCTCTCGTTGTCAACACGGCCCTGGATTAGAACCACGACAAAGGTGAAATTGGCCTAAACGATCACTTTTTTTTCTTTCTTGCATCATACATAGCCAACGGTTCTCTGATGTGTTGGAGGGAGGCCTGGAGAGCGAGGCAACACAACGCAAGGTCCGGTGCGAACAGCTGATTGAGATGGCCCTGAAGCAAGAAGAGGACAGGAAGACCAAGAAGCGTCAAGAGAGGGCCGAGAATCGTGTCAAACGCCTACAAGCTAGAGAAGCAAGACTGTCTCTCCCGTCCACGGAGGAATCGGGAGAAGGAGAAGGAGAAGGAGAGGGAGAAAGGGAGGGGGAGCCTGTGAAGACAAGTGAGGATGTGATGGAGGACGCTCGTACATCTCTCTTGTCAAGGTCTAGACGAGCGAGTAACCACAGCCATGGCTACGAACCACGGCGCGCAAAGTCACCGAACAGGTCACGATGATTGGCAGACAAGCAAATAAACAAACAAACGAATAAATAAATAGAGTGCGAGAAGCACGAATCGAATCAAATGCGACCTAGCACTGTATTGGTTTGAAACTCAACGGGTCAGCCCCTGTTCCTCTGCCCTTGTTGGTTCCACTTTGCTGTCTTTGTTCCAAAGCCATTGTCGTTGTTGGTGTTTCTGGCCACACACGCCCCTGTCCCTGGTCCGTGGTCCCTGGAATGGATGGATGTTGGATACTTGGTGCCCCATGGCACGACAGCATCACAGGAGTGAAGATCGATCGCCCTTCATCTGTGCATTGTACATATGCCATGCCGCATATGCATAATAATTTGCCAAGTTTGGATTAGGGGCAGGAGTGGTTTGGGTAACTTTGGACCGCGGTCTGTAGAGTGATGCGCCTTCCTTTGCTGTCCTTCAAAGGCACCACCCATCTATCCCATCACAACGCCGCGATAGGCTTAAAATCGCTCACTTTATAAATTATGAGAGTTTTGGAGTGCCCGTTTGTGTGTGTTGGCTCACTTTGGTACTCACTCTGTCGCTTTCTTTCGTGGTATGTGTGTGTGTATGGTTGCTTCGCTGACAGAGTGAGCATCCTTTCTTCTTTCTGTCTTGTTTCCTCTTCTTTCTCTCCATTGCTTTGCCATCCCATTTCCATCCTCCGCCTTTATCCTTCTTCACTTTCATCCTCATCCACGCACCACAATCTCATCCGCCCTTGTACTCCCTTCCTTCCTTCCTTCCTTCCTTCTTCCCTCCTACCTCCTTCCCCATCCCAGTTCCGATTCCGGAGCTCCTCTCTCATTTCATTCTCTTCGCTCTCCAACTCAACTCTCTGCATCTGAACAAACACTTTAATAAGTCTCCGCGTCTGTCTGCGTATGTCTTGTATTGCATGCATGCGTGCATTGCACCTGCACACATCCATCTGTGTGCTCTATTGTATCCCATTACTCCCTCCAAAATAATACATATAGCAACATTCTACTCCTCCCTTTCTCCTCTCTTCCTTGCTGTGCCTTGCAGCCCGCTGCAGTGCAGCTCACTGCGAACCTGAACATAAAAAACCACTCCCACTCCAACCGTAAAAAACGCAACTCGCCTCTCCTCCCAACTGCACAGCCTCACCCGTTCCCAAAGTTCCGTCTCCCCTTCTCCCACTTTCCTCCCATTGCTTTAGTGCTTAGCGGATGCTTTTACCAGGGTTGCTTTCACCTAACACACACATCATCTTCCTTTGGCTATCTACTCTCTTCCTCGTACACACAGTAGCCCTGATAATATATATACATATATATATAAAAGGTCATGGGAGCACAATGGAAGCGAGAAAAGGTCCAGGACCACAAGTTCGACTTTATCAACGTGGATGATTTCGTCGACAACTCGTGCTGGCTCCAGTTCACTTATATGCTGGTCTTTGCGGCCATTATCCGTGGTATCCTCATTTACTGCTCCGATATCTTCACCGCCGTCAACTTGATAACCAGCCGCAATATCAACGGAACACTCTTCGGTAACGCAGGCAAGGACGGCATCGTACTGGCCGGCCACGTGAATCTCCACCTGGATGTGTACAAGTATCTGTTCACGAGCTGTATTGTCCTGGGCTTTCTGCTTTTGGCTCTAGAGATTCGACGAGCCAACGCCATCATCAAATCACGCGATATCTCGCACGCCTTCACGTCCATGATTGCCAGCCGATACTACACCGTGCGGTCCTACGCACACTATTGCTTCTTTGCACAGATCAATAACTCGAAGAAGAGTGTCGACGAAGTGGCGTTCTTTTGTTTCTTCAAGTTCAGAAGTAAGTTTTTGTCTCCTCGCTCTCCATCTCCCCTTCTTTTTGTTATGATCTTGTTGTTCGAGAACCTCGACAAACCATAAACACTCTTAGGCCAGAGCGTAGCTGGTGAAAGACAGAGGCCTGTGTTCTTTCGCCTTTTCTTTTTGTTTAATTTGGGCCCTATTGGCCAACCCAACCCCAACCCGTTCGTTTTTTAGAAATGCGCGTTTGGCGAGATAAACAGCCTGCTGAAACATCTCTGTTTAAAACGATAGATTGGAAGCGACTTATTCTGGCAGACGCGCCTCGACAGGTCATCAACGCGACCCTTCTGTACCAAACATTCCGTGGCCGCTTTTATTTCGTCAAGGACAACTCGACCAAAGGTGGCATGTTAGACTGGGACTCCATCTTGGCAGATGTAGATCCAAACCAACGCCTGTTCAAGCAGATCGCCCTGGGAGCCATGATTTTCACGGTGTTCATGTTTGCCATATCGCTGCTTATGCTCCTGAGCGCCGTCGTCATGTACATCCCTCTGGTCAGCCATATCCAGGGTAACCTCAAGGAGTACTGCTGCCACAAGATTGACAAGCGGTAAGAATTAGTTAAGCGATAGGGGGGGGGGGTTATTATCTCGTGGAAACAAATATGAAAAAACTGACTCGGTTGTTTTTCACTTCCTTTGTTTATGACAGCATCGACGAACTCATCCGCAAAAAGTCCAAGACCAGAGCTACAGAGCAGGCAGGAAAGACTGGAAAAGGAGATATTGCGCTTGGAAACATAAAGCAGCCAACACTGCCCCAGCTGGACTTGCTTGAAGCACCCCCTGCAGCAACACCTCGCAACGACTACTCCCAGGGAGCATACACCCCGCACCAGAATCACCGCCAGGCCTACAACAACCAACAGGACTATGGATATTCACCTGCATCGCACAGCACTCAGCCTTTGGTCCAGAACCAGGCCTACAACCAATACGCCCCTGACGAGTATTTCCAGACACCTTCATCTAAATCCACCAAGCCCGACCCTTATGTGGACTCGGCCTACACAACCGACGATGTCTATGACGCCTATGGTGGCACACAAGAGCATGTCTATGGTGGCCAACAACAACCCCGGGGGTACTACAACAACGCTAGCACGCCAGGAGGTCAAACTCCATCACGCCCTGCTCGGCGCTACGATGATTACCCTCAGCGGCCTGGCTCGCCTATGCAGTCCCAGCACGGATCCGATTTGGATAGCCACCACAGCAGTTCAGGCCCTGGCGGCTATGGCGGAAGCAATTCTGGATATGGCAACAACAATGCCCGTTATGGTGGTGGCAACTATGGTCATGGTTACCAGCCCAGTCCAAGGCGCCAAGAAACCGGCCCTCGGGATCGCTATGGTGGAGGCACAGGAGGTGGCCGTGGAGGCTACTAGACACTTGTTAAATACCCGTTTCTATATACATTATTCATACATATATATATATTATTTTTCCTCGATCAAAACAAAAACCGAGATTGCCTTGTTGATGCGTGTGTGTGTTTGTTGTGCCGATCCACTTGTCCCTTTGGAAAGCAAGATCTCGATGTTTTTGGCCACGTATTTGCGGGGCGGACAAAATGGCTCCAAGTAGCGCCAGAAGCACGACATCGCCCAGAAAAAGATCGAGAAAAATATTGCTTATGCGTTTCAACGTCTTATTTGCTTCTCTTTGTTTTTGCTTTTCCACTTTCATTCGCTCACTCACTCAATAACTCTCCAACCCCATTGACATTCAGCCCTCTCAGGATCCCCCTTGCATCCTACCCTTTCCCTCCATCACATAATCCACAGGAGAGAAGAAACCCCACACATGTCATCAAGCACATCGACATCCACCCCAGGAGCAAATCTCCGTCGACGAGGTGGCGAGGATACCTCCGAGCTCAAGACCTCCCGCTCCCCTGCCGCCCTGATGGCCGACCACCCAGACATAAAGCCCACCACCAACTCCTCCTCCTCTTCTTCTTCCATCGCCCCATCCTCGGCATCAAAACTCCTCCACCTCCTGCTCAAGCCCTTCTATTTCCTCCTCTTTGTCCTCCTCCACCTGGGCCACGAGCTCATGATCAGTGCCCGCACCATGAAGACCCTCTGCCAGGTCTTCTTTCTCCCGCACCTGTTCCCCGTCGCACCCGAGCTTGTGCGCGTGCTGCGGATGGATCTCGAGGACAACAAGAAACCCCTGGCCAAGAAGCCTACCCACCTGGCGGTGGCCCTGGCTGTGGCGGTCGAGAACGGGGCGCAGGGGGATGAGGACTGGGAGGCCAAGGTCGTGCAGTTGGCGCAGTGGAGTGTGGCGAGCGGGATCAAGACGCTGTCGATTATGAGGAACGATGGCAAGTGGATCACTTTGCTTTTTTTTTTTTTTTTTTTTTTGGGCGCCTTCATATTCTTTAATAGGGCTGGCTCTCATTGTCGGTGACATATGAAAACAGAATGCCACGAGTTAAATCTCTCTAACCTGTATGCACAACAAAATTATTAAAACACATAGCCATCCACCCCGAGGCGCTGGAATCACTTCAGGAGCACATCGACTACTCGATCAAGCTGTTCTACAAGGAAGAAAAGTCCGTCCCCGTGGTGCTTGCCCGGACATTGTCGCCAGTCGAGGAGCTTGCACAGAAGGAAAGAGTCGATTTGGTGATCACAGAGTCTGGATCGGAGGTCCGCAGATCGTTCCAGCCTTTTTTGCTTCACAGTGGACGTCGCTATGGTAAAGAGAACAAAAAAAGCCATTCTTGAGAGCTCCAGGATCAAAAAAAAAAAAAAAAAAAATGTTCAAGCGAGGATTAAAAAGAAAAGAATCGCCTGTACTCACAACCTCGTTTGTTTTTTCTTGTAGATCTGGATGTCGTGATTCTCTCTCCACAGGACGGCCATGACCGCTTGGCAGGATTCGCCAAGGCGTTGGGCGAGGCGGCGCTTCGCAAGGAGGTTACAAGCAAGGACATCACGATGGAGTACATGGACAAGAAGCTCTCGAGCGAGCTCTCAGAGCCTGAGCTGGTGATCATCCTCAAGGACGACTTGGACCTGAGCAGCTACCCGCCCTGGCATATTCGCCTGACCGAGATCTAGTAAGTGTTTTTTTTGTTTTCTTTTTTCTTTTCGAGGAGAATATATGCACTTGCTGTTCATCAAACGCTCTTGCATTGACTGACGGCTCTTGTTATTTTCCTCCGCAATCAAATTAATGTAGTCACCATCCAGATCAGGCAGTGATTCCTCTTTACACCATGTACCTGCGTGCACTCCACCGCTACGCCAAGTGTGATCAGCGCTTTGGCAAGTAGTACAATAAAAAAAAGCAGGAAGAGCTCAGATGCCCTCAAAGTTGTACTAGAGCATGCTTTCAACAGAAACGTTGAGATCGACGTTTTTGTTACCATTAAATATTTTTTTCTTTATTTTCTCTTTTTCTCTACTTGTCCGCATTGACGGCGAGCAGCAATGGACACTGCGCCACCGCTTTCAGGTCCTCCTTGGTCAGCTTGTGGCTCGCCTCAGCCGCCACGACCGCGTCGTGCACATACTCGGGCGTGCGCATACCCACGAGCGTGCAGCCCACGTTCTCGTGCGCGACACAGTACTGGATCGCCTTGACCGACAGCGGCGATCCAATGTCCGCCACGGCGTCCAGCCCGGTATCGGACACAAAGTCCTTGCAGACCAGCCCCAGCACCAGGTTCATTTCGTCGTTGCGCTTGTCCGAGTCGATCTGGCAGAAGCTGGCAATATCCGTCACGAGCGTGCGAGCCTCGCGGCGGTAGCGGTCGATCCACGAGATGACGGACTCTTTGTCGTCCGTGTCTTGTTGAGCGTAGTCTGAGGTCGAGTCCTCGAGGACTTTGAGGTCGCGGTCAATGGCGGGGAGGACTTCCTTATCCAGGTAGTGGCGGGCAGCGTAGTAGTTAGTCGAGAGGCGGGGGAGATTTTCGGACAAGATCTCGCTCCACATGAACTTGAGCGCGATGGACTCTTCTTCGACTAGTTTCAATAGGAGTGCGGTCATTTTGATGTTAGCAAATTCTATACGATTAGAGAAAAAAATGTCCAAAACTATGTTGCTGGAACGTACTCATGTCTTTGATGTCCAGTTCCATCTCGGCCAGTGACTGGAAGCTCAGTCCTAGAGTATCAAGTAGTTTCGCGTTCATATCTACGATGGATTCGAAGGCAAGATAAAGAAAACTGATTAAAACAGAACAAAGCGGAGCAAATAATGTTCATGCCTCTTTCAGAATCAGTTCTTACTCATGCGGTCGAGGTAGTTCTTGTTTTCAAGGGTCACGATCTGTCCGCCACCAATGGCGTTCAAAGGCCGGTTCGTAAAGACAAAGATCTTGTGCTCCTATTGGGGGTTTTTTTTCGTCATTTCACAAATCATCCTTGGGTTAGCCTCTTGAAGAAATGTCCCACTTTCCTGATCCTTTCTCCCAACAAAAGTGTTTTTTTTTCTTACCTTGGCTTCGCGAGCAAGCGATTTACTCGGGAACACATCTGTCACCACGTCCCGCTCAAACAGGTTCATTGGCACTTGCACCGCCACAAAGTTCTCCAGCTTCCACCCGAAATCCACCCTGGTATTAATAATGGCCTTCAGCGATAGATGGTCTTCCGTTGTCGGGATATGCAGCGCGTTCGAGCACAGCCCGTAGCCACCGATCCTCCCTGCTGCAACTTCCGTGTCCAGGTACGCAAACGCCTCCGCGATCTCCTTGTATAGCTTAGGCTTCCCGTAGGGGGCCTGACGGTCCCCGAGCATGCGTTCCGGGTGGTTGAGGAGGAACACGTCGAGAGTGTCGAGCTGTAGACGTTGGAGGGATTGCGTGATCTGGTCCTTAAGGAAGGTGGGATGGATGGAGTGGTAGGAGCTGTCGCTGATCTTGGCGTACGAGGGGACGTGACCCAGAACGTCCACGGGGAAGGCTGCGGTTTGGGGAAGCACAAAGCCGGCCTTGGAGACGATCACGAATTGCTGTATTGGTTGGTAGGTTGGTTTTTTTTTTTTTTTTTTTTTTTTTTTTTTTAATTTGTTAGTATTTTATAAAACATATCTTCGTTCGTGATGACCAAACAAAAAGAAGAGCCATACCTCTCGGCTAAGTTCTGGCTTGGATGACAGAATGTCTTTTAATGTCTTTCCGATGAATGTCTCTGAGGCACCTGTTTTTGACGATGCAACAAAACATAGAAAAAAAAAATGCGAAAACATATGCTTCAGTGATACTTTTCAAAAAGGCTCTTCCCTTGGCACACCAAATAAGGCTCCATTTGCTTACCATATCCGAAATGTGCACTTGTATCAATCACGTTCACGCCGGACGCCACCGCCTTCTTGAGCGCGCGCCGGTGAGCATCCTGGGTGTCGTTGACTCTGTAGGCGCCGAAGCCGAGCTTCGAGAGGGTGATTCCGCGTTTGGGCATGGTCGACGTGGGCATGGCGGGGGTTTTCGCTGCGAACGAGGCTGTGTCCTGCGCGGTGGCTGCATGCGCCAATGCTCGGGTCAGCATCCGTGGAGGCCATGCTGGGAATGGCGTGCGATGCAAGAGTGTGAATTGGGTGGTCGACCTAGCGAGGCCGATGCACCGAGTGTGGACGATTGACAGCATTAGACAAGGGGTGAAGAGAGAAAAAGAAATGCGATCAGCGTGCAACAAGGGAGTTTTAAGTTCACTTGTGACACCTTTTTTTTTTTTTTTTTTTTTTTTTTTTTTGCAAGGTTAAAAAAATTCTAGCAAACATGGATTTCCTAGGTTACACCTGTCGAAGAAAGCACTGTGTAAATCAAGAGCATAAGAAATAAAATGAATAGAAGTATTGGTAGTGAAGGAATGGGAGCTCGATGATAGAATGAGAAGTGATAAAAGGCAACATCCTAATATTCCTAACAAACTGCCTTGCTTCGGTCTGTCACCCACACCGCAGGTTCTCGGATCGCTGGCTAAAATTTACACGGTATGCTTTTCTACCTCGAGTTATCGTCCGTAAATTAAAGCACGCGAAATTTGGTCAATGTTATAAGGTACCCGACGAATCATCTTTCAAGGCAGGGAATATCCAAGAACTGCGGCAAAGCTCTTGCATCTGTACCTGTGGGACTTTCATCGCTTTCATCGCTACCTGAGGGCGAACAACAAAAGCAAGTCCATGTACACAGTTATGAGTTCGTGGGCTAGTAAACCCACCACCCTCCAATGGGCGAAGGCAAAAATCAATCGCAGTAAAAACGACTTTATTTTTTTACCATTCTTTGACACAATGTCACCAGCAAATATCAATTGGAACATCAGGGTACTGGCAGCCGACAAGGCATGGTTCAACAATCATGGAAGTGCCAAGGGACTGATACTTTCCCGTAATTGGGAAACCCCGAATATAGCGCTCCAACGAGCGTTATTTTATCAATCCATCCTGTGCCCCAAGCCTTGGCATTTAAGCCCGAGCGAGTGCGTAGTTTAAACATATCATGTGGGCCAAGAATCAGTTCGATAAAGTAATGGCATCCAACTACTTGATGGGTTTGTCGAAAATGAAGGAGGTCATAATGTTCATTTTTTTTGGATGGAAAATGCAGTATATGTTGTTGGGCGGCAGGCAGTCTACTTTAAACTGCCCATATTCGCACAGGATTGTTCCATACGATGCCTGCAGGAAATTGCCGAGTTTGCGGCCTCTGGACTGGGTGGCACGATGGATGTTGGTAGCTGATGCTGGCGACATCAGAGTCATCGTCAGGCCGCGGATAGCAGCAATCAAAGAGAAATTTCATGGTATGACATTGGAAGTATTGACAGGACTGAGAAATGGTCTCAGCAGGATAAACACAGGAGGGCGAAAGTGAACTCTCAGAATAGACAATGAATGTTATCAGTCTCAATGAAATAAGTTCAGTGTACTAGAAATGGAACAAAGACCAAGAACTCGGTTACGACAGGCGTTTGCACCCACAATTTAGCCAAGTCACTAGAAAATAAATGAAGCGGGAAATATGCACAAACCAATAGCAAACCAAAGTGGGCTACTTTAACGAAAACGGCTTGTTAAACCTGAGTCAGTCACTCGTTGATCCAGCACTATTTGTCCCAAATAGCACAAGCCATCTGGGGAAACGTATTTTATTTTTCATAACAACGGGACTATTTCAACGATTGCACAAAGTCGCATGGCCACATCTCTAGTACTTAGTGGATCTTACTGCATACTCACTTAATTGAACACTTTTAATGAAAGCTCGCTAATATCCTGTTAGACATCTTATGGCCTGAGACACCTCAAGCAACAGCTGCGTTCCATTGTCCCCGATCCTGTTGTTCTCCAAGTGCAAAATGATCAGAGTCGAGTTGATATAGAATGCCTCAGATAGCACCCAAGCCCCGTTGTCTCCGATCGAGTTACCAGCCAAGTTCAAAATGGTCAGAGTTGAGTTAGTCGTGAGTGCCTTAGACAGTGCTAGAGCTCCGCTGGATCCAATCGAGTTGGTCTTGAGTGCCTTAGCCAGATTTGGTGGGTCGGAAGGTAACATTGCTTTTTGCGCTATGTTTTCGTTTATTTGAGTGGAAAGGGAATGTACAGGGTTTTGACAGTAATAAAAAATGAAAGAGGGTTTGTCACGTTTACTTGGCGCCGATCTTCTTGTTGAGTGTGCGCTGGACAACACGGGCAATGACCTCAGTGTCGGGGAAGGCAAAGGCCTCCAGGTTGGCGGCATATGGGGTTGGGATATCAGCGCCAGTGACACGGACAACAGGGGCGTCCAGGTGGTCAAATGCCTCGGACTCCATGATCTGGGCACAGATCTCAGATCCGACTCCGTACTGAGGCCAACCGCCCTCAACAGTGACCAGGCGGTTGGTCTTCTTCACAGACTTGATGATGGTGTCAATATCCAGAGGACGGATCGAGCGCAGATTGATCACCTCGGCCTTGCAGATTCCCTGCTTCTCCAACAGAACAGCGGCCTCCAAAGCAAACCCAACAGAACGCGAGTGGGCAACAATGGTCACGTCAGTGCCCTCCTTCTCGATCTTGGCCTTGCCAATCTCCACCACGAAGTCCTTGGACAAAGCAGCCTCGGACATGGGGAACGAAACACCATACATAAGCTCGTTCTCCAGGACGACAACGGGGTTAGGGTCGCGAATGGCAGCCTATGAATTTTGATGGAATAAAAAATTAAGCCTTTAGTGACCTTACCTTGGAAACACATTCGTAGTTGCCCGACTATTCCATACCTTCAACAAACCCTTGGCGTCCTCAGAATCCAGGGCGAGACAACCTTGAGACCTGGGACAGAACCGTACCAGGCAGCAAAGCACTGAGAGTGCTGAGCAGCCACACCAGCAGCAGCACCGTTGGGGCCGCGGAAGGTAATGGGGCAGTCGAC